>JAYRBT010000082.1:74754943-74771189 GCA_036023395.1 Myiotriccus ornatus | reverse complement strand
CCTCTGAGACTTCCTTGCAGCTCTGTTGCATCTTTCTCCATTCTCTGTAGGCTTCTGCTGGCCCACCTCCGACAGATAAGGAAAGTAGGCAATCTGAAGATCTTGATTATTTTTTTTTTTTACACATATGTTTTTGTATTTCTAATTTGAAAGTAATCTTACACAAAAGAAGGGTGTACTCTTTCAAAATCCCAGATGCAAGGGCAATGCATGCTGAAAAATAACACTTTCTGCTCTGGTGCATATTGGCAATTGTTGGACATGTTGACGAGACGTGAACTTTCCCTCTTTTACAAACACAGAAAAGAACATGTTCTAGAAATACCAGGGACCACAAAATCTCAAGGACAGAAAATGAGTCCCAGGTACCTCAAAAGAGAACTAATATGTATCTTGGATGAATTAAAGTGGTTCAGAAGCTGCAAACAATAGTGTCTAATCTCCTTCTCTGAGGGCAGTTGAAAGGCGTGAACCTGGTTGGTCTGTGGGCACCTGCTAGCCCATAGTCTATGGCCCATGCTAGCCCCTTCATATTTATTGCTAAAGTGACTCTGAATACCCAGATTTACCTGAATGCTGTAAAAAATAATTATTCATCTGAACGCTTACTTTGTAAATACCTTGACTGGTATTCAGAAGTCATGCTTCATTACTGCCCTGCTTCATCCAACCGAGGTTTAGAAGCTATACTTAATGGTCTGTGTGATCAATCATACAGGACTCTAGTAAGACAGGGCAGCTGAAAACGAAAGCAAACTTTAATTCTGCACATATTATGGACAGACAGAGAAGTTTAAATTTCAGGAACAAAATCTAGTGTTGCCTTTTTTATGTTTGCTAAAATGTTACCCAACAATTAGGGTTTGGTATGTTTTGTGACTGGAGTTTTTTCACAGAAACCTCCTGTTTCCATGGGATTGTTTGCTTGAATCTAATCTTTCATTTAAATAAAAAATGTTGATATTTATTTAATTTTAATACCTAGATACATAGATGTTGCACCTCCGTTAGTAGGCTTTTTTCCTTTTAAGCAATACAGATGAAGACATGAAGAGATATGCTCTTCTATGGCCAAAACATCCAAATGCCAACAGCATGTGAACAGATGCAGTGCTCTATTCTGCAAATAGTTTGAAAAAGTGTCTTTGGAAGGTGTAACGTGACCCCTTTATAGCAATGGTATATTAAGTGTGAAATGGAAAGATGTAATCAAGAAAACTATAAACATTTCACTACTGCTTATACAATTCAGATCATAAATTCAAGGTGCTAACTGAGACCCTAGATATTGTCATGCTACTAGACGTAGACAAATTTGCCATGGGTTGCTGTCTAAATGCAAAAAACTGTAGCTTAAAGGCAGTCAAGAGGGCAGATTAACAGTTTCAGAATGATTTTTTAGCACATTGAGATGTATGGAAAGCATTATGTAAGTTGACATTAACACCATTATTAACATCTAAATGTAAATTTATTTAAATTTGTGGTCATAAAATAAATCCTTGGGAGATTTGTGAAGCCCATTATAAAACACCAGTTTTTCTTAAATTTCCCTTAATAAATTTTCCCTAATTTTAGAAAATTCTGAGTACTCACAGTGGAGTAAACCACAATGCAAATGCAGTTTCTCCTCTTCTTCACCCCTCTCTCTACATCTAAGTTATACTGTGGGGTGAGAAAAGCTTCTGAGTTAAACCCCATGGATTACTACACATAGTGTCAATTCCAGGGCACTGGTCCCAAAACTGGGAGTAGGGTATGCGAGTAATTAATCTCTGAAGCTTGTCCATGTGGAATAAAGAGTTCACACAGATCAGTATGAACTCTTGTGGGTGAAAGGGTCACATGGCACAAAATGTCCTTGTCTGGAGCATGAATTCAGAGTGGGCAAGATTAATACTGAACGGATTGTGTTCAGCCCAAATGAGGTGCAAGTAATATCTTGGTTCACAGAGAAACACCTGAGGTTTTATATTAATTGTTGAAACTGTGACTGGGTTTGAGAAACAGAATTAATCTCCCTATAGCCCTAGAAAATCTCTTTGTTACTGAGGCTTGCTTTTTATTTTTGCAAATAGCTCAGATTTAAAACAGGATCAAAAACCCCCAAGTTGATCCACCCTTCTGAAGAATATGTAACAGTGCCTTATGTAGCACCCCAATTGTTGAGAAGTCTTTCATCATATGAGATGATTTTCCTAGTCACTGTGGTATTGTTGACAGGGGCCTGAAGACACCAACAGGTCATAATCACCCAGCCCAGATTCATCTGGGACCTCCACTCTCACCCTCTGCCCCTGGGCCCAGGAGCCTAATTTCAGTGCATCCCTGGGCCTCCAGCTCTGAGCACAGAAGAGCTGAGCTGTAGGTGTGCCTGTCTCCAGCTGTATCTGTGGCTATGCTTCTTGGTGGGACCTCGGACCTGCACTGTGAGCGGCCTGCCTCCTGTTTTCTGGTTAAACTCTCAGACCTGTGCTGTAGTTCCAGTCTTGCCCCTTAACCCCATCTTATCCTTCTCCTGACTGGCCTCAACCCTGATTTGCTGCTTGCTGCGTTGTTGATATCCTCCAGTGCTTGCACCTGATTCTGCCTTCCATGATTAAGTACTGTGTGACATCACCCATTCCTTAGGGACGTTGCCTGTGCCTGGTCACCTTTAGCTCCTGACTCCTCCTCCACTGTGGGACAATCTGACTCTTTCTGCTCCCTGGTCGCTGTAGGAATGGGGGACATAGCTAGTGTGTTTTTGTCAGAAGTGCCTAGAGCATGGTGTGTGCACCAAGAACAGCTGAAGGAAGTAGGCCTTATCAGGAAGGAAGAAGAGCCTTATTAGGCTGGGGAATGGAGGAGCTCTGAGCTGCTCAGCCTTACCAATGTAGTGATGGTTCTGTTCTGTGTGCTGACAAACATGCCAAGGAGATAACGAGTGGATTTCATGCTGGAAGGGCCTGTTTAGAGATCACACGTGGCATGCTCTTAAGTCTCTGAAGTCCTGTTGGGGATCTGTGTCTCTACAGGGCTCACAGCAGCAGTAATTACGAAGAGCAGAGTCCATTTCTCATCATGTTTCTGTCATGGCACCAGCCACATCACCAGAGGACCTATCTCAGGGTTTGACGATTTTTCTTTATTTTTGCTACTTCTACTTTCTAAACTGTAATTCTAGAGTAGCCATGAACATTGGCAATCAACACTTTATCTCTGACTACCACCCATCTGCACAACCTATCTGTAGGCAGCCTGCCCAGCTTTACCTGGCAAAACAACAGCAGACATAAGCATTGAAATCTCCCCTACACATGGGATGGTTTGGCAGGTCTGGAGACTGTTGGCAGATCAGGAAAGAAATTTTGCAATGGGCAGACGCAGACTGCTCTTTCTGACATTCCCAGGAAATAAATACCTCTGACTAATTTAACATAATTAACAAAAACAAAAAAACTCATTGCATTCCTTTTTTTAAGTCTTGTCTTCATGCTACCTTAAGTACTAAAAACAAACACGAGGTAATTGAACCAAAAGTCCCTGGGAAAAAAAAACAACAAATGATTTGCCTCATAGAATGATTTCAAAATAAATTTTATGCCCCCAGTTTCATGGATGAGATATTTCAGTAAGATGATTTCCATCTTAATGGCCTAATCAAACTATTTTCAAGGTTTATGTCATTTCTTATTTGTCTGAACTACTCAGTGAGTATAAAATATTAGTACAGCTCATTGTTCCTTTTATATTTCTGAAGAAAGATGTGAGTTTGGTAGGATTGAGGTTTTTTTTAGGACAGTTCTTTGATGGAAAAAGGAAAAGTGTTTTTGAATTTTAAATACAGGATTTAAACTTCAAAGTCTTTTTTTGTTCTTTTATCACTTTGTCCTCCGATAGTAGACTATTTTGTGTGTGTATATATATATATATCTGTACAGAAACAACCTTCAAAGATCACAGGAAATTATTTTAGCAATATCACAGAAGGTGGCCTCCAACAGCAATTTTTATTACTGCAAGGGATGCTATAAAATAGATTTTTGCTTCTGTCTGTACCCACATTGAATTCAGCCTCTTCTCTGTCAGGGACAATGATATTATTACTTCTTTATCCTCTAACCTACTCCTCACTGGTTCCCTCCAGACTTTGGGAGAGAGTCTTCTAACAAAATTTAATAGTATCTTCTATTTTTTTTATGAGCTCAAGTTCACAGTACTATAAGGAATTAAAAAGATACACTTATTTTTTGTACTGAAAGACAAGAACAATCCAAATAAGCTCAGGATTAATTGTGCTAAATAATTTATCAATACTAAGGGAGAATGTCCACAGAAGTAAAACTGGGAATGTGATAGGTAGCAAGTCTGTTGAGATTTGATTGGGGGGTTAAAAAAGAACGGTGCTGGCTTCATTTGGGAACCTGCAGCTAAAACACCTTGATTCTGTAAAGTACTTTAGTATTTTAGGTCTATCTTTAAGCAATTATCTTCTTTGTTAGTGTTATTGTTCAGAAAAAAAATTGGAGCCTAAGGCTAGGAACATATTCCCAAATCTATGAAATAAATGGCTTTATCACAGTCTCACAGGAAGCCTGTTGCAGCCTCAGGAACTGGATTACTGCCCCCTTATTATTAGTCCAATACCATGACCTTAAAATGACGTCTTTTAGGGCTATTTGTATACGAAAATCTTTGCCTCTGTACATACATTTTGGCTTCTTAGCTCTATACTGATGGCAGGATTACAGATTCCAACAGACAGGTCTATTTTTCTCTTTGTCTGTACTGTCCTTCAGCATTTGTAACAGAGTCAGTCTATTTTCTGTTTCTGACTCAGGGCAAGTGATTATACTAATCAGATAAAATAGATCTCAAGTAACTATAATGGATGTAGGCTCTTTTAAGCCTATTGAGACACAACAGAAGAACCAAGCAGCAATAAGACGTACTTTTGTTAGGAAATAGTCTGATATGGTGGTGAATAGGAAGAAAACTCAATTTAATTGCATTTGAGTTGATGTGGTTGTACAGATACCTTAATGAGGCTATTTAATATCCATTGCAGTTTGTTGAATAAAACTGGGGTTTTTTGGGTGTGTGTTTGAAGATTTTACAACTTGCAAATGAGTGGTGAGAGATGAATTCAAAGAAATTCACCTGTGATGAGAGAGAAACAGTGTCGCTCCTAGTGAGCATGATCCAGGTGAGACGTAATATATTTACTATTGGGGAGGAGAGGGAATAAGGGATTTTAGTACAAGTTAACCAAGCACTTCACTGGAAGAAATTAATTTCTACCTCCAGAATGATCGTATCACCTATTCTGGCAATATAAGGACCCTACCTGAACAGCACATCTTTCCAAAGAGAAGAAGGCACTTTATAATATTATCACAAGCTATCCTGCATCTATTTTTTGCACCACATTTTTTGTTTACAGTGAGGTTTACTGTATGAAAAAATACAATTATAAATATTTTAGAAATTGTGAGTATAACTTCTGTTTCAGAATCACCTTTCAAAGTATTTGTTTGTACATCCTAGTAAGGTGGTTTCACCTTCTCTTAAATAGTGTTGAGTGGATTTTTTTGATATAAAATATTATTTTTTTCCATCTGAATAAAAAGGATTAAAAACAAAACTGTGTTTAGAAATGGTGGAAGTTCCGTAATATCCTTCACAATTAAAAAAATAGCTCATTTTAAGCATTCTTTTTTCATTTTCACAGATGATTACTGCCACAAGACTTTTTGCTGCTCTGTGTCTGAAAGTGTACAGATTATAAATGAAGACAAAATATCAGTACTGAGAAAATCTTTTTGTTGGAAGACATATATTTCATTCCTCATATTTTATCAATCCATTAAAGCACCTTGGGTATTAATAGAGCATTTCCTTTGCAAATAAAATATAAAGCAAAAATAATGGGTCTTTTTCACAATGATAATACCTTATCTTAAAATGTCTGCTGTTTCTAATCTTTCTCAATTGTATGCCCATCTTATTCTGACAATCCTGGGGACAAAGCATGTCCTTCAGAACGCCCACAGGAGCTCAACCAATGTCTTTGTCTCCTCTGACTCCTCTTTTTTCTGAATCACTTTCTTGCTGTCCTTTATGATTGCTAATGTTGTATCTTTTCTGGGATGTAGAAACTGCTAACTCACGCCTCCTGCTGAGAAGAGTGGTGGTTTCCTAACACAGCCTTGACTGTAGTATCAGAGCAGTCATCAGTGAGATGGCAGTGGTGATCCAGCACCTGCAGCCATTACAATGCCTCCTCTGGGTGGTGAGTTATTCCTTGCTCAGCTGAGGCTCAGCAGGAGCCACTTCTTGGAAGGTGTGAGTTTCTGGGTTTGAGAGTAACACGGTGTTGTCCCTGCATGAAGGAACCTCCCCAGACATCCTCCAATATCCACAAGAGATACTAATGTGGTGCTGCTGGTACACACTGCTGAGCTGCCAGGTGTCTCCTATGCACCTGTAACCCTGCTGCCACTTACAGCTCCCCTTGGCATGGCTGAATTCCAGCTCTGCAGCTACGTAACAAAGGAAAGAGCTCTGGAATATGATGTTCTTCAGGACAATGCAGCTGGGTAACAGATTCTTTCTCTCTAGTACAGCACGTGATTGGTGGCAAATTTTCACCAGCATGAGGGGAGCTCTGCCTAGAAAATAGTAGAAATTTCCTCAAATGGCTGTTTTTATACATCTGAAAGACAAGCATCACTTGAGGTAAGTCTAAAAGATAAAATGTAATAAATATATAGCATAAATGAGGCCCATGAAGCTATAAAAGAATCTAGAAATCACCTTAAAGGCATTGTTGTAATAGCTTATGTTGAGATACATTTTGTAAGGCTGATTGGACTATAAGCCAATACATTTAAGGGAAATTGAGAAATGCTGCTTGGTATATTTAAATGTAAGATTAAAATTCAAACCTTATTAATTAAGTCTAAAGAACACAGCTTTTTTTGGCATAAATTGAAAATACTTTTAATAGTATTTTTAGATAGATTTGTCTTAAGATTCATGACTTTAAATAAAACTTAAATGTAAAAAAAATAAACTTTTTTTTTCAAGTGATCGCTCATTATTATATAAAGGTATTTTTTTATAAGTAATTACTTAACTAGTCATTAAATGAGGATAATTACTTTAGATAAGAGATGAAAAAGAGAGTAAAAATGAGGAAGCCAGAGAAAATGCTGAGTTTTTTTTTGGTCAGAGCCAGTGTGAGTTGTAAGACCATTCTGTATAAAGAACTACTTTAAAAATTTTAAACTAAGAAACGTTGAATATAAATAACATTAAACAAGGAACTTCTTAAATAAGTAAATAACTTTTAATAATCAACAATTTCATTGTATAAGCTACATGTAAACAAAGGGTGGCATGTAGCTTTAACATAATTTAAAAGACATCAGAAATATTTTAAATTATAAAGTTTTCAAACTTTATTAACAACTACGCTGAGACTTATTAAGCAAAATTCTATTAGATAATCGCAGCATTTTGACCATATAAACATAAAATCCCACATGTTCATGTAGCCAAAATAGCTTAAGCTTTTCTAGAGCCAAGAGGGGATATATTTGTAATTCTTGGAGAAATCACGAAGAAGAAGTGTGGTGCTAGCTGTATTTCAGTTCAGAGAAGTTTCACTGGGGAAGAAAAATCAGCTTCATTCAAGAATGTCTAGTTTTATGAAATGCATCTTAGTGTTAAGCTAGCAAATGTTTTGCATGAGAAGCTTTATTGCAGTTTACAAAAATAGGTTGTTCAAGAAACTCTTGTATGAAATGGTTAGCTGTCTTTATCCATAAGTCAGTTGTTCTATTGATTTGATGAAGTCTGAAATATCACTGATTATACTCTCTAGCTACAGAACTATGTCAGAAGGAATTTGAGAGTAAGCGTAATTGTATACTGAATTTTAATCTGCTTGCTCATACTCACCTAATTTTTATTGTTGGACATTTACCAAAACACGTTCTGAGATGCAAATGTGAAGTGGGAAAATCTAATATGTCATGCACAAAGGACTGACATTTAAAGGAATGGATATTTAATTTAAGCACCCTCTTATGAATATAGTATCCTGAAGCACACAGACAAAGATTATTGAACCTGGATATTAAGCAAACTCTAGTTTGAATGTTGGATCATTAATGAATGAACAATACTGCACTAGTGATTATGTTGATTAGTTGTTATTATTAAAGTTAATTTTGTTGTCTAATAATGACTGGGTAATTATTTGAGGGTCAGTGAATTCAGGTTAATCAAATGCTGACTGTGGAAATGACCATGGGAAATGTGTAGAGACGAGCTGGCTGACTATTATTGGTCATTATTAATTATTAACATTTCTAGTTATTAAAATTTCTCAAAAACAAGCCAATAAATTATTTTAGTTCAGTAATTTGTCTGCTCGGTGCCTTCAGCATTGTACTTCGGAAGTCAAATCCAATGTTCTAAATACAATTAACATTGAAGTGATTTGACCCAGTTCTTACAGATATGATTTCACCATTTGAGGGTGAGGGAGAACATTGTTCAAACTGTGACACAGGTAGCTTCAGAAATTTTTTTCTTTAATTTCTACAAGAAGATCCTCAGTTCCCAGTTGAGAAAGAATATAAGAATAGAGAGAAATAAGACAAAACTTAGGGAAAACAGTACCATTTTTCTATTAACATGAAAAACTAAATCATATTGTATGATATAGCCTCCTGAAAGCTTTCAGTTTGTCCTTTTAATTAGTCATTATCACAGCTTAGATGTCATCTAGTCCAATCACCCTCCTCAAGCAGCATCAGCTAAAAGAGTTTGCCCCAGACCATGTCTAGTCCAGTGCTGAATATTTACAGGAGTGGAAACTTCACAACCCGGTTGGGCATATCTGTTCCAGTGTTTGATCACTCTCACAGTAGAAAAGTTTTTTTATTTTGTTATGTGTAATTTCCCATAACCAGCACAAATGGGCACAAGGAGAAATAATGTCTGCACAAACCAACATCATAACTTGTGCCTTTAAACATATGTAGTCTGAGGATTTACACTGGCTAATTTTATATGTATATATGCTTCTGTGCTTTTTTTCTCATTCTACATTGCTCTGATTTTTTATTTGTTCTGACAGTTTCATGTTGGAGTGTCCATACATGTGAAAGACTACCTTTTTATACGTAAGGTGTTTAAGTTGAAATTCTATTTTTTTAAGATAAAGATATATGGATAGATAGATATAGATATAGATATATGTGTTGCACAAAGACAATTCCTTCCTTAATCATGAATAATTCACCATGGGCATCACTGTTACACTCACTTCCCCAGACCAGTCCATATAGCTGATTTGGCCCTTGATTGTTTGTGCAGCTCTAGCTCAAGTTCAACAAAACCATCACCTCTAGAGGTAAAGCTGTGCTTGTGCATGTTCAAAGCTGGGCCAGGCTTGCAGCACTCATGAGGTGAGAGGAAAGGCATCACTGTGCCCCATGCCTCCACAGCAAGGCAGTCAAGAGGAGACATCACACAGTGACACTTGGAGAGTTCTGAAACATACTCCCAGCAAAAAAATAACCCAACTTTAAGAGGATAATTACAGTAATTTGGTGACTTAGATTTTGTGGTTGAGGACAGCTCAGGTCCAACAGCATTTAAGATTTTATGAATTCAATTTGCCTAATGAGGTGCAGTAGAGGTGACAGCGTCCCCAGTGCAAAGTGTGTATTTAATTTTGACGAGTTATGCATGGCCAGAAACAACAGCAATTTCCTTTTGACAAGCGTTATTACTTATAAATCACACTAGTGGCACAACAGCACTAATGCAAAACGATGAGCAGATTAAACAAAACCTACCTGATCTTATTCCCAGCTCTCATCCCACAAGTGCTCACACAACAAGCTACAGACAGCCCTTTAGCTTTGTCCTTTAGCTTTGGTTCCATGGCAGATGACACCCGTTTTATTCTCCATTTAAGGGATCCTCTATCCTGCCCTTTACTTCTGCAACAGATCTGGGCAGGGTAAGTGAGGGTCCATTGAACCAGGGGAGGCTCAGGCACTGAGCCATTGAGCTCACAGGTCTTTATTCAGTGTTTGAAAAGGTGTTGCTGTGGAGACCCTGACAGAGGGGACAAGGTGGAGGAGTCTGTGCTCTTGAGAAAGAGAGAGTAGGATTGCGTGGTGCCCAAGGAGCAGCTCTCGGACAGTAACAAAGTGCAGCAGACAGATTGCAAATGTACAGGACATCACTGTGACCTTATTGATGAAGTCACTAAGTAGCCTTTTTAGTTGGATGTCACACTTGGCATGGCAAAAAAAGTCTTAAAATTTGAGAAACATACCCATCGGGGAGTTTAAAAAAGAATATTAAGATTACATCTCTTCCTAGAAGTGGACAATTCAGAAAAATACTAGGACCTGAAGTATTTGTCAACTTGAAATACCTCATTTCACCAAAAGCTAGTTGTGTGTAAAACAAGACTCAAGTGATTGCAGCTGCCTTTCAGCAACTTCATTGTCATTCCATGGATGACTTGTAGAAGTTGTATAAGCTTGAATGCCACATAGCATGATCCTTTTTGCAAGTAAAATTTTGTTTTTAAAAGGTTCAAAAGGGAAAGAAACGATAAAAAGAAACTGTTCTGTCTGTTAAAGACTACTGTAAATATTGTAACAATATTTCCCTGGCACCACTTCAGGATAAAGTAATAACTGTGCTGTTGTGTATTTTTATAACAACAATGAAATTCTGAAGTCATATAACCTCAGAGTAGCAGCAACTGTTTACTTTTTTGTTGAGAAATGGCAAAGAGGATTTTTTTCTCCCTCAATGCAATTATGTGATTTAGCCAAAGATGAAGTTCAATGTAGTTTTTAAGCCAATATTTGAAATTGTCTTCAAATGTGTGTGCACATATGGTACTCTGACTTCACCTGGCCCAATATCTCTTCTTGAGTGGAAAAAAACAGCAGTGATGTGCTGCAGTTGGATCACTATCAATCACTAATTTTACAATACCGCTCCAGCTTTTCTCACCGCAAAGTAAAGGTGGATACTCGGCACTATAAGGGCCATGCAAAGCTAGTACCTGTCATAAGGAAATAACATTCTTAAATCACTGTTGTAAGAACTTAGTGATCTTAGTCCCTTAACAGAGTAACCATCTCATTATGATCTTCTCTTTGGGAAAGGATTTTAAAACTACTGTTAATGGGTGAAGCTGTTCAAAGATACTTGCTATCTTGAAGATAGAGCTGCAGTTCTATTCACCTGATCAATATGACTCTTCTCCTTTGTGAAGACCAATATATATGTGAACCCCATCTGCACATGAATAAATTTATATAATAATTTATATTTTTACTCTACATATTACTCTTAATTATATTCCTGTATATAAAGTAACCTTCTAAAATTCTTTGACAATCCTAACAATATTTAGTTATCTCTGTTGAATTACACCACTTAAAGTTCAAATCTGTCTAAGTTTAATGATACAATGAACTAGATGTAATTTAAATATTGGAGGATAGAACTTTTAGGTTAGCAAACTGTGATGGTTGTGAACATAGGAATAAGCTATGTAGCATAAAAAGACCCATGAAGAATCACTGAATTTCTGATGAGGGAAATAATAATCATTATATTGATCATTACAGGAATTCAGGCATCTGGACTGATATTAAAAAGATTAATAAGAATGGTTCATTCATGGAATTGAAGTTATACAAACACCTGTGCTCATAAATACAGTAAATAGATGCAAGAGCAGTTGATAGAACTAACATATCAAATGATTTAGTTTCATGAAAAAAAAAAAGATTAATTGAATCATCATCTGGAATTGATAATTTTTATTTTCATAGTTAGATAGGAGAAAATACATTAAAACAAAATTGTACCAAGTTTGCTAGTTGTTTTCCTTAGTTTCACCTAAATGTTTTACTTTTAAATTCAATTTCATGATGTATAGAAAAGCTAAGTTAAAAGAAACATTTAAGTCAGACAAAAAGTAGTATGAGAAACAATATTTTCATGAGACTGATGAAAACAAAAAAAATCCTATCAGAGTTGTGAAAAAATGGTTAATGGCCTGACAGACACTGCGAACTTTATTTGCAGAATACAAAACCAGAAAATAGAAATTAATTAATAACACTTTTGGCTTTGGGTGTTATAATTCTTCATTTATACTTTTAGATAGACATTTCAGTAAAAACTACACATTCTGATGTTCTGTAGGTCCTTCAGTTTTATGCAGAGTAATATATGACAAGTATTCTCATATTTTGTAGAACAAAAACAAGCTCTTTACAGTTATGCTGTGTCAAATTCTAATACAGTCCTGTGTCTTACCAGATCTTCTGATACTTAGATCTAATAGAAACAGTGGTTTCCTACTTTTCTTTATGGAACTTCAATTTGTGAATCATTTTGGGAAGCCATTTGTCTATAGTGGGTGCACTGCTACATATGCTCCTGAATCTTCTGTGTGTACACATATGAACATATTTGTTTTTTTCAAGCACTGGAATTCTGTTGTGCAATAGTTATTCAGATTATGCTACTGAATTCATGTGCTCTGCTTCTGTCAGTGTAACTATTTCTTAAGGTACAATTTTGGTAAATTACTTCTTTAAACGTAAGATGAATATTGACATAGCAGGTTGATTCACAATTAGTCCTTTAATTGCTTACACCTAATAAGATCAGGTCAGTAATAAAATGGTCCTGTCAGGTTAACATCCAGAGACAAGCTTTGAGAAGTAAATTTGATTAACAAAAAGAGTAGTGATATGACTTGTTCAGCTACATTTACATCAGAACTATAACGTGGATTTTTGTAGATTTAGTAAGTTATTTTGTCAACATTTTCTTGGTTTGAAAGCCATTGATTTGAAAAACATATTTTGATATACACTATGGCCCAGATACTTTGCCTTATATGTCAAACAGTTGCACAGGATATAGCCCCTGTGTTCTCAGTTCACTAATGCTTACTTAGCCTCTTGGAGTTTCCAGGAGACTTCAGAGAGCTGCCAGCTCCTGGGGGTAGTGTAAATCTTCCATCAGTTTCAGGCATCAGGCACAACCTTACACACTGCAGAGCCTTAGTTATAATTAAGAAGTACTAAGACAATAACCCGAAATCCTACTTTGAATGAATAGTGTTCACTTGCATTAGTCTCTTGAGACTGTTGCATCTGTAAGGAGGCAATGTTGCTGTATATGATAGGTGGTTAAAGTCTGCAGTCTAGAGTTTCTACTCTACATTGCACTTTTGTGTAGACTTCTCTGTGAATAGAGAAATCACACAAGCAGTTTCAGATACAATTTGCTGCTTTATGGATTTAAAACTTTCTTAAGATCAGTTATGGATAGTTTTAGCAAACTGGCAAACATAAACAAAAATTTTAAATATAGTTTAATACCCATTTTCAGGTAAAAAACTAAAATAAGTATTTTAGGATTAAGCATAATTAAACCAAACATTTGTAGTAAAACCATGCAGACCCACGACAAGTACAGACAGAACATGGTATTTAAAGATGACAGTGATAAGTGAAGTGTAACTGTGATAAGTGAAGTGTTAACACAATATAAGGTCACAACAAATAAGCATATGGTGCAACATGAAACAAAGCAATATATTAGTTCAAGTTTGACTCAATGAGATATAAAATAATATATATTCTTGAAGAGGTCTGCCTGGGAAAAACTGGACTGATTCTGAAGGTCTCATTGAAGTAGAATGCTTAGAAAAATATTTTGAATTGCAACCACTGATGTATGCTATATTTTAAGATCTATTAAAAGATTTTATCTTTTGCAAAAATAATAAAAACCACATAAAAAAACAACACAGTGCTGTAAATCTAGGACACATTCAACCTACTCAAGTGTGTAAGAAAATACTAAATTCAGCAAGTTTTAAGGCTAAATATACCATATACAAACACACGCTGTAGGTACTTTAAAGAAGAATAATTGTCTACATAGAGAAGAGAGAACATACTGTTAGAGACTCATACAGATTGCCAGCTGGGAGTTGTTAAAGCTACAGTAAAACTAAATTGAATATATATATATATTTGTTTTACAGATTTTGCAAGTAGTCCATATGTCTCAACTAAACAGAACCAAAAGAACTACTCTTAACTTGACATGGGAGAGAACATTTTACATCATCATGTTTTATTTTTTTTCCCTCGGAGTTTAAATATTTCAAAATGTCATGTATACAATTCAAAAGTGAAGTGGAGTGCTCCGTATCTACCATATATGCTACCATATGGTAAATATACTCATTTGAAGATCAGTTGCTGGTCCACAGTAGGTCTCACTGATGTCAGTGTTTATAAGACTGGGCATTTCTTTGTCCTCTCATCCAGTTTTGATGAAACTCAATTAAAGTTTATGTAAATAACACCGTGGTGCTGTTTAAAAACCAGACTGGGTTGCAGCTGGTATGCTTTTTGTTTCTGTTCACAGCTCTGATGACACTCTTTGGTGCCTTCCCTTTAAGTCACGCAAATCTAGTCTGCAAATTGCTGTGACACTCAAGATAATTATGTATCATAACATTTTCCATTGCCACATTGGATGTATAGATCTTTGTCACTGCAAAATGAAACAAAATACTGGGGTTATATTTACTGTGATTTCCAGATGAATGTCAGAGGCTAGGGAGTCTGAAGAGGTTGGCTTAGCACCAACTGTCTTTTGAGGTAGCCTTACTCACCTGTCACACCTACCAGAACCTAGCAATCCTCTCCTGGTGGGCTTCCTTACACTGTTTTTGTCTTCAGACTTCTGGAAATAGTTTAACTTCACTGATGTCCTGGCATGCAGTGAGACTACCTAACCACTAGTCAGGTGGCTACCCTGCTTTGTAAAATCACTGTTGACACATTCTTGTTAGCGTGCTTCTTTGATATTTTCTTGCCTAGGAAGAGAAGATGTCAAAGTAGGGTGAATCAGGATTATAAAATCCCTAACTTCTCTTCTTTGCAATCTAACCATGGATCCTGAGATGCAAACATACAGTAATGGCATACCTCTCTGCTCCGGATCTAGCCCATTACTGCTCATGAACACTAGTTGCTATGTTTGCAGCCATTTTGCAGTGCTGGAACTGACCCGGAGAAACAGCACAGAGAAGAGTCTGACATCCCATGTAGAGTGACACTTTATTAGAAAATATAACCTGATAAAGATTCAGAGGCAGGTTCCTTCTTTATTTGGTACTTCATCCATTCAGTAGGCACAGCACATATTTTGACAGTTCTATAGCTTACTGTTTCTCTTTTCAGAGTGAATTAAATGATCAGTGTGTTCTGTGAGAATGGCTAAGCATAATAATCTCATTAATAATAATTCCCTTCATATATTAGATGCAAAGACATTGTTGTACACTGAGCGAAACAATTTGTTGGCTTAGAATAACTTGCAACAGGAGCTTGATGGATTAAAGAAAGATGAGTTGTTCATTTCAGCTATTCTCAGGTATGCCTTCAGTTCTGCTTCAGCAAAAAAACCTCTCATAAGGAAAGAGTCCTCCTAGGTACACATAGTTGCCTTGCTGACAATCTCAACCCAGAGACCATCCATGTCATTATTTTTGTGAATAACATGAATAGTGATGGAATTACCCAATTGTTTTTGATTTCCAGTCATTCTACCGAACTGTCAGTGAAACTGATTTCTGTGACAAAGAGAAGGGACTGAACCACAACTATGGTTAAGTCCATGGAAGTGGAAAGGAATACTGTGCCTGTGATGTTGCTACCTTTTGTTATTGCCCACATCCATGTGTATAACTCCTTTCAGAATGTTAAAAGTAGAAAAATGTAAATTAAAACTATATGTAGACTTTCAAGGAAATTATTTCTCTCCCCCTTTCACCTTTCCTGTTTCACCTAAGTTTCAAAGCTCTCAGTATAGGAAATATAGATCTGAACTTCTTCTAAGTTGACCTGACTCCATCACGTTTTCCAATTTTTATTACCACTACCAGTGTTCATTCAGTTCTGTGCAGGTGTCCGTGTTAAGCAAGAGTAGATGTAAACAAAGGAATTTTCTGTTTTCAGGGCAATTTTGCTTCAGAACATCAAAATTAATATCTTAATGCTATAGAAGAATTAAATTGGTGAATATGAGGTAATGACAAAATAAAATTAAAAAATCAAGAAATATGTGGTTCCATTTCTTGAAAATTATTGAAATAAAACTGAGACAATTA
>JAYRBT010000082.1:74741069-74753117 GCA_036023395.1 Myiotriccus ornatus | reverse complement strand
AAAGAATGACAATAGTTTATAGGAGGACGAGTGAGTCTTAAGTCTCCCCAGCACAGTGGCTGTTTTTTGCTGCTAGAGTTTGTTTCTAGTGCTTTCCTAAATAAAAGAAATAAGGCCTGTGTATTCTTAAGGTCACTGACAACTGCATATAAGGAGCTGCAGTATATATGCCTAGAAGAAAAGCTGTTTATGTTAGTGGAGCTGCTTTTCTCCCTGCATAGCACAAGGCACAGTTTTCTTAGTTAGGAATCTGAAACAGTCCTTGTAGTGAGAAGGACATCACTTTGGTGTAGTCAATGGCGAATGTGAAGCACAAAATTGTATCCAAGGTTCTCAGACTTGTTCCATAGTTTTCTGTTTTGCTTTGGGTTGGGTTTTTTTGTGATTTATTGTTGGTTTCAGTTGGTTGATTGGGTTGGGTTGGTTTGTTTTTTTTTTTTTCACATTAAAAAGAGGCTGCTGAACTTGGTGGATTTTAACCTCCAAAAGCAGCATATGTAGTTTTCTGTGTGACATTCAAAGGCCTCCTGATCTTAGTTAATCATCACCAAAAGTAGCTGAGATGTACCTAATAGTAGGTATTAAAGTTAGCACAAACTACACAACGACAAAAGTGATCTGAAAGTAACACAGCCTGTAAGTGATCAGGAAATATTATGGTTATACAGACCTCCAGAAACAATACGAAAATTCTGCTAGGAAACTAATTCTCATGCTTAGATTTTTAGTTTTTGGATGAGAGTTGAAAGGCTTCTTTGTACAAGAAGCCCTGGACTAGATTGTTTGTTATCTCTAACATTGTATTTAGTTGTGTTAAAAAGTTAGGCACCTTGGAAAAAGATTACTCCAGATAATAAAACAGTGACATTAACCAATCCAGTAGGAGCAGAAAACCACAGTGCACAAATTTACCACTGTTCCAAAAGCAGGAAGGTTTTATATACATGAAGGGAAACAGCTGTTACCTGCTATTAATAGGTTCACTATTTCAAATAATTTGTGCTTGGTGGTAGTCTCAAGTACAGTTCTTAAATTCTGGAAATGAATAGTCTGTCTCTTATTTGGAAAAAGTCATCCTTGTTCTGACTAAGTATTGTATTCTGATGGGGACTGTCCAGAAGTTCCAGTCAGAAGCCTAACTGATTTAAAAAGAAGTAGATCAGTTGAGGATGAGGAGTTGGTGGTGGGGGCAGGAAAGAAGTATTATTTAAAGCTTTACAGTGCAGGAGTGGAAGTCATCTACATTTGCACAGAAAGATTTTTTGTTAAAAAATCCCAATGCTTTATTGGAAACTGTGTCATTTATTGTTGCTTTTATCACATGGAATGAGTGAAGTCTTTCATAATGTATATCTAGAATGTTTCTGGGAAGGCCTTAATGACTGAACTCCTCAGCATTTAAATCTCACTAAGAGATGTAATAAAAATGGCACAGGAATGCAAGGGGGAAAAGTTGCTGTTATGACCTGTCGGGTGGTAAGTGTGAGGTTTCCCATTTGGTGCAGCAAGCTGAAAGCTGCTTCTGTTATAGGGATTCAGATTCTGCATTTTAGTCTTCTCCAATGTTTAAACACGCATAGCAGCATAATCTTAAACACCAGCTTTAATACTATACACTGTTATTGCTTTATCTTTCCCTTTATATCTATATATAATTATACAGATTTTATTTACCACACTTTTTGCCAATGTAAGTTAATTTGGATGTTGTCAATATCTGCAGAGGTCAATGAAACTAAGACGATCCCAGGGGACACAAGAAACTGGAACTCTTTATTGGACTTACAGGTTGATTTTTAAAGGGTTGAGTGTTTACATATTCAACAGAGGGTTAGAACTATTACAATTTATTACAAATAGGTTTTT
The DNA here is from genome assembly GCA_036023395.1 of Myiotriccus ornatus. Taxonomy (NCBI): domain Eukaryota; kingdom Metazoa; phylum Chordata; class Aves; order Passeriformes; family Tyrannidae; genus Myiotriccus; species Myiotriccus ornatus. Next base: position 74,751,251 of record JAYRBT010000082.1, on the reverse strand, counting down.
TGGGGGGATGACATAAGGGGAAAACACAGGTTAACAATTTTGGCATCTTAGCAGTTACCTCATGGGGAAAACCCCACTTTATCTTAGTGGATTTTACAGGGGAGTACAAGTATTTGGTTCTACAGGATGCAGGGATTCAGGGAGCACAAAGGGAGAGATAAGGTACAATAGTATTTTTGCAGAGGTTTGATGAAATCAAGGTGTGGACTCTCTGGGCTGAAGCAGGGCATTCAACATCTGATGATATCTCATTTGTTTCTCAAACTGAGGTTTTTTCCCCAACTTTCCCAGCCCAAGGCTTTCTGCAAAATCCCCTCAAATCCTTTTCTACTGATGTCGTATTTTGAGATCCAGCAAATATCCCCAGGCTTTCCTGCTATCTTTGAGTCAAAATGTGATTGTGACTTCCAACTCTTCATTTGGTGGGAAGATAGTCTTATATGTAAAGAAGCCATGAATGTGGAGAAGGTTTAAAAAAGGTATTTCAATGGCTTTTTAAAACTAAATCGCTATTTCATTGATGCCTTACACTCTGCCTCACGGTTTTTTTTGTTGAGTGGGTTTTTTTTCGTTTTCAGTTTTCTGTTCCTAATGATACCTTGGAGTTTTGATTTTTAAATTTTTGTAGGTTTTAGAAGTAGTTATGTAGTAAATGTAGATTTTAGAGTAGCAGCATATTATCCCTTTACCCTTTAACATACCAGCTACACATAGTAAACCCTATTACTCATTCCCATATCAATTCCCATAAATTCCACTAGCCTGTTTTGTCTCTTTTTCAAGGTAGAATTGTAAAGAACACGAAAGAAGATATAGCCATAGACTCAACAACCTTCAAGCCTAGGACCCTGGAAGACCTCCAAGAACATTACATGCTCTGAGGAAGATGAAGATTAAGAAGAGGAGGTCCCAAAACACCCCCAGACTCAATTCCCAAGAGGTGTGTCGGGCGGCAGAGGTGGGGAGGTGGCCGGATGCGATTGGGTGAAAATCATTGTAAAAATGGGAAACACCTGTATTCAGGTGAGTGGTGGTAATTGTTCCTAGAAGCCTGGGGGTTCATTAAAACCTTTTGCATCCTTATCTTATCTCCTACCTAATTTGTCTTGGAGTCTTTTTTTCCCCACAGCCATTTAAGCAATGCTAAATAGCTGATGAATTCTCCCAGACACAGCCACATTCAAAACACTGAAATAATCTTCTGAGAGGCAGACATATAAGAAACTCCTATTATTGTGTCCACAGGTAGCTGATGGAATTAATGGATTACACCTGTGATTAAGGTATGTAACATGTCCCTAGTCTAAAGCTAAGTCAGTGGTACCTCCTCAATAGAACTCCCTTGTTGTGTCAGTGGAGGGCAGTGATCTCCTTTTAAAAAACGTTTCCTCTTTGGAAATTTGAGCATAGCTTGTACGCAGACAACAGAATACGTAGTTACATTACAAATTTTAATGAGATTAGAACAGCCTTCTCTTTTAGTAATAATTACTGGATACTACTAAGAGATTTTTATTGTCTTATCTCTGCCAACATGGCAGTTCAGTATTTATTGTTCCCCTTTTTCAGAGTAAGAAAGGGAACAAGTATTAATCAGCTCTGACAACCATGTTTGCTTACCTAAGAGCCACAATTTTATCATTGCTCTAAGCAGTGTACCTAACCTTTACACAGACTAATTAGTTTGAATTCCTTCATCTTTTTTCTCCCACTTAGTTTGAATTCCTTCATCTTTTTTCTCCCACTGTCCTTTTAAAGAGTAGAAATTTGGTACTGTTGTAGTTTGAGATCTTCTGGTTTTACAGAATATCTGCAATGAATTTATCTTCCCTTAAGCTTTGATTATATTTCTTCACAGAAAGTCAGTGGGAGGTTAATGATTTTATGAGAGCCATTGCTATGTACATTTTATTTTTCATAGGAAAATATGAGTTTTTACATGAGAAATACTGGAAGTTGCCAGGCACAGATACTTTTTTATTTAGCTGAATTAATGCTACTAAAATGTGGGGAAACATTATTTACTCTATTTTGGTTTTATATTTAGAAGTAGACTCTTACAGGTCAGAGAAGACAACTTAAAATGATATTTTCAATTTCTAGAAGTAGTTCCTCCTTCTGCAGGATGGTTTTGCACAAAACGTTAGAACATTGCACAGTAGTTTTTCTCCCTTTAAGACTGCTAATCCTTCCTTCAACAATTTTATAAATGACAACATTCAGGAAAATGAATGTGAATTAAATTAAAAGAAGTTGATTAAATTGTATTAAACTTACACATTTTTATTCAAAATATACTGAATTAATTTTGGAAGTAAACATAAATCCAGAAGGGATCTTTTATACTCTTGCACCTACACAGATGTTTACCTGAATTTAACTACTTGGCTTTAAAATCTGAAGAAACAAATAATTTCTCTATGTCCATAAGGTAACAACTGACCATGAAATCAATTGTAGTTGAACAATTAATGAGTCTTTTTTAAGAAACCACCTTGTTATACTTAGTTTCTTTAAAATTGTTGTCTTCAGAGAATGTTTTCACAATGGTAACAAACTGAATATTAGATTTATTTTTTTAGATAAAATATTTTCCTTAATTGTTTCCATCAAATGTTATGTTTCAGTAACTAGAATCAGACTTCTAGTTTGAACTCAGGAATGTTCATGTACACTATGTATGCAGACTTTAACATGTATATTAGCAGCCTGTTCATATAATTATTAGTATAATAAAAAGCATCTGATACTTTCTGGTGATATTTTACAGCATGAAGATTGATTTGTTCACTGATTTGTGTCTGGAGAAAGTATAACGGAAGATGTAATCAATGCTTTGTTTATCCCCAGTGTACTCTTTGTAAGGCAACAACATGATTCTTTCAGTCCCTGCTTTGCAGTATTTATTGAGGGAAAGATGGTTTGAACTGCAGCAATGCTGATAATACTGATGACTTTCATTGACCTACTCATTAATGTGTTGTGGTTTTTTTGTTTGGTTGGTTGGTTGGTTGGTTGGTTTTTTTATAGTGACCAGCAGAGATGAGAATAAAACTGAAAACTAGTCAGCTGAGGCAGGGCAGAGAAAACATAAGTGATACTTGGTAGAACCTAGGGTACAGGGTAGGAAGACTCAGCAGAGGGACGTGAACATGCTGGATTGATGGGCTGAGGTTAGTTGTAGGAGGTTTAATAAGGTGAAGTGCCAGGTCCTGCATTAAGGAGACAACAACACCATGCAACACTACAGGCTGGGAGAAGATTGGCTGGGGAAACAACCTGGAAGAAAAGGACGTGAGGGTCTCGGTTGATACCCAGTTGAACATGAGCCAGGAGTGTGCCCAGGTGGCTAAGAACGCCAATGGCATCTTGGCCTGTATCAGCAATATTGTGGCCAGCAGGACCAGGGCAGTGATCATCCCCCTGTACTCCGTACTGATGAGACTGCAAGCTTGAGTCCTGTATTCAGTTTTGGGCTCGTTGCTACAGGAAGGACATTGAGGTGCTGGAGAAAGTCCAAAAAAGGGCAGTGGAGCTGATGAAGCGTCTAGAGGGTAAGTCATATGACAACAGGATGAGGAAACTGGGGTTTATTGAGCCTCGAAAAGGACGCTCGGGGGAGATCTTATCACTCTCTATGATTATCTCAAAGGAGGTTGTAGTGAGGTGGGGGTTGGTCTCTTCTATCAAGTGACAAGTAACAGGACAAGAGGAAAAGGCTTCAAGTTGAGGTAGGGAAGGTTTTAGTTGTATATTAGGAAAAAAATTCTTCACTGACAGGGTTATCAAGCTTTGGAACTGACCAGGGAGTTGCTTGAGTCACCACCCCTGGTGGTATTTAAAAGGCGGGACATGGTTTAGTGTGGGAACTTGGTAATAGTAGGTTTATGGTTGGACTCAATGATCTTAAAGGTTTTTTTCTGATCTAAGTGATTCTATCACTCTATAGATAAACAAAAATATATTTTCATTTCTGTAATGAGTTTTGAGTTTGTTATCAAGTTTCATGATTAAAGATTAATTTGAATCTTGAACATGTTTTTCCTGAAGGAGAAGTGATGATCAAGGATTTTTTTTATTATTTATATTTTATTATAAACCACAGACTTTCAAGATTTGTATATTATTGTCCTGTATTCTGTATGACTTATAAAAAGATTCAGTCTCATCAGTGTCTTCCACTGAGAAACACAGTGACTCTGATCTTCCTAAAAAAAATTGATTTCATATATACAACTGACATTGGTGGAATTCTTCTTTGGCCTCTTAATGACCCTTATTCTTAAAAAAGGCATATGTCAATTGCCTTCCTCATCATGAACCTATGAAAATTATATAAATATTTAGTGAAAACAAATTTTGAAAAATCATATCACCCTCCCATACAAAAAAATCTCTTGTTTTAAATCACTATACAATCCTTTTTTCCTCCTGGGAGGGGGTGAGATGTAAGTCATGTGAGCTATAGGGTGAAGAAAAAGTATCTATAATATTGATGATAACTTCATGCTATTTTTCCCCTTTGTAAGTAGTTTATATTTCCTGCTAATTTATTTTATTTCTTATTGTTACTTACATATTTATTACAAAGAAAAAAACCACATTGAGCCAGAAATTTTGTATTCTGCTGGTTAAACTTTTTAGCATTGTCGAATTACATAAATCTCCTGATATGTGTAAGTTGGGAGATAAAAAGTGAAGAGTTAAGAAAAAAAAACAAACAAAAAAATAAAAATCAATACAGGTCAGTATTTGGAATACCTTTTCATTGTTAAAAAGAATCAGTCTGTCAAGCTGTATTTTGTTAGTTTTCTGGAAAATTAGTTTCGATGATCTACAGCTTGAGGTATTAATTTTAAATGATGAAATGTTATATACTGTATCAATTTTCTGTGTAGACTTAAGCACAAAGTTAACTGCTCCAGTGTGACATAGTTTTACTTTGTCAGAATGACTTTTAAAAGTTTTTGGGTACTTTTTTTTTAGTTCTTCAATATAACCTCTGCTATGCAGTCACTTTCTGTTCTATATGAAAAATTGAGGAAACATATTGATTGCTCAGAATAAAATAATTAAGAAGACTCACACATTGATTAATTGTTTACATATTTTGCAAACCTTAAAGATCAATAGTTAGAAGAAAAATGTTAAAAGAGTTAAACACACTAATGAACTAGCTGCTTTCCATAGCCTTGTTCCTAGGTTTCTCTAAGGCAGTGTCTCAAAAGAATCATACACAGATATGCCCATACTTAGGTCAATCAGTAACACAGAATTCCTTTTGCTAATTCCACCCTTCCATTTTCTACATAAGAAATCTTTTAAAGATGTCCAGGGGTTCCTGATAGCTCAGATTACATTAGTAAAAAATCAGTACTAAATATCCTTTTACATATACATATATATATATAGATATATAAAAAGTGTAAATAATTGCAATCAGTAGAGAGAATAGATTCTCTTGTTCCCCAGTTAGATATCAGCTTTTCAGTTATGGAACATGTCATAATAGAATAAAAAATTTGATGAAAATTTGATAGAACTCTCTACTAAGGACGAGCAGGCAAGTTCTGAAAGCCTAACTTAAGGCTTCTGAAGTCATGCTGTCACCATTTACATATTGTTAGGAAAACTTACATTCATTACCACTGTTGACGGAGGAGCTCGGGTACACATGCACACAACCTATAAGATCTCCAATATGTCCGCTTTATTAGAAGAGTTCTGACCTTTCATAGTTTCTCTATACAAGGTCTCTTGACCAGATACACATAACTGGTTACAAGCTACTGTCCAGATGTAAACATACATTACAAATACATTTATAATTGGTTTATAACAGGTATCTTGTCAGAATAAGATAATTATTTACTTTAACAAACCCTGCCTTCTTCTTGGCACAAAGTTCCTTTTGTTCTAGCTAGGAGACTTGCAGCCATCTTGGCACTTACAACTTATAATATCTATAAAGCTATATTAAAGCAAAGTCTATAAAACTACAGAACACAATATAAATTGCTCATGTATCCATCATGTTCCTTCCACAGACCACTCAGGAAAAACATTCTGGCCCAGGAGTTTTGTGACCTCCAGGGATGGATTTTGCAGATCTGTGACACTCACAGCCTAGAACTGATTTTTACTAGGTTCTTTACTGCTGCCTAATGCTGAGGGGCAGAAACAAGGCAGAGATGTTTAATGCTTTCTTTGCCTTTGTCTTCAATGCGGTTGATGGACCAAGGGGGTCTCAGTGCCCTGAACTGGAGGACCATGACTGTGAGACTGATCAACTCCCAGTCAACCCTGAAACTGTGTGGTGTCTGCTGCTCCAGCTGGATCCCTATGAATCTACAGGGCCTGATGGGATTCATCCAAGAGTCCTCAAATTGCTGGCTGATGTCATTGCAAAACCTCTCTAGAGAGGTCTCAGCTGACTGGAAGCTGGTAAATGTTGTCACAATTTTCAAGAAGGGCAAGAAGGAGGACTCTGGAAACTACAGGCCTATCAGTCTCACTTCATTGCCTGGTAAAGTTATGAAGAAGATTATTCTGGGAGGTATTGAAAAACACCTGAAAGACAACACAGTTATTGGTCACAGCCAGCAAGGCTTCATGAGAGTATAGTCCTGCTTATCCAACCTGATTTCCTGCTATGACAAGGTAACCCATCTAGCTGATCAAGGGAAGCCAGCTGGTGCAATCATTTTGGATGTCAATAAAGCTTTCAGTACTGTCTCTTACAGGACCCTTCTGGACAAAATGTCCAGCACACACCTGGATAAACACACTATGCAACTGAGCAATTGTCTCATGGGTTGAGCATAGTGAATGTGGTAACACCAGACTCGTGACATGTCACTAGTAGGGTTCCACAGGGCTCCATCTTGGGCCCAGTGCTCTTCAACATCTTTGTAAATTACTTGGACACAGGACTGGAAGGGATATTAAACAAGATTCAGATGATGTAAAACTTAGAGGAGCTATTGTCTCCCTCAAAGGCATGGAAGCCCTGCAGAGAGACCTCAATAAATTAGAGGACTGGGTAATGACCAACAATATGAAATTAACAAGAGAAAGTGCTGGATTCTGCACCTGGGATGGGGCAACTCTGGATGTACGTACAGACTAAGGAATCATAGAGTCAGCTGGGTTGGAAAGGACCTCTGAGATCATCAAGTCCAACCTTTGATCCACTACAACCATGATTACTAGACCATGTCCAGTCTCATCTTAAAAACCTCCAGGGATGGAGAATCCACCACTTTCCTGGGAAGGCCCTTGCAGTGCCTGATTACCCTCTCTGTAAAGAATTTCTTCCTAATATCTAACCTAACTGCCCCTCCCCTGGCAGAACTTAAGACCATGCCCTCTTGTCCTACTGATAGCTGCCTAGGAGAAGAGACCAACCCCTACCTGCCTACAACCTCCTTTCAGGGAGTTGTAGAGAGTGATGAGGTCTCCCCTGAGCCTCCCCTTCTCCAAAGTAAACAACCTCAGCTCCCTCAGCCTCTCCTCATAGTACTTGTGTTCAAGTCCCTTCACCAGCCTGGTTGCTCTTCTCTGGACCTGAATCTCATCTGGAATGAGATGCTGGAAAGCAGAACCATGGAAAGGGAGCTGGGGGTCCTGGTCGATGGCAAATTTAATATGAGTCAGCAGTGCCCTGGCAGCCAGTAGGACCATCCATGTCCTGGGTAGCATCAGGCAAAGCATTGCCATCTGGTTGAGGCAGGGGACTCTCCCTCTCTGCTCTGCACTGGTGTAGCCTCACCTCAAATATTGTGTGCAGTTTTGGGCACTGCAATAAAAAGAAGACATTAAACTGTTAGAGAGTGTCCAAAGAGAGCAATGAAGATGGTGAACTGCCTTGAGGGGAAGCCATATGGAAGTGGCTGAAGTCACTTGGTCTGTTCAGCCTGAAGGAGACTGAGGGGAGACCTCATTTGCGGTCTTCAACTTTCTTGTGAGAAGAAGGGGAGAAGCAGACACTGCTCTCTTTGTGGTGACCAGTGAGAGGACCCAAGGGAATGGCCTGAAGTTGTGTCAGGGGAGGTTTGGGTTGCATATTGGAAAAAAGTTCTTCACCCAGAGGGTGGTTGGGCCCTGACAGAGTTCAAGAAGCATTTAGACAATGCTTTGGTACATACTGTGATTCCTGGGGATGGTCCTGGGCAGGCCTAAGGGTTGGACTAAGTGTTCCTTGTGGGTACCTTCCAACTCAGCCTATTCTGTGATTCTGTGATTTTGTGATATATTTCTGCTTCTCTAAGGGAGGCCAGTGAAAGGACTTTTATTCATAGAAACCATGAAAGTTTTTGTCTTTGGTCTCATTGGCATAGAATGCTTTTGAGCTATTTAAAAATGGAAATCAGATTTCCAGTAACTGCTGATAAGACTTAGTTCTTTTTTCAGCTTAGTGTATCCTGAGCTTGAAATGTTTCACAAAATTCTAGCTCTTTTTTCTTACTAGGATGTCCTTTGGAAGTCTTGCTAGTCATAGCCTACAGACCAATTACCTATACTGTATGAGCAGTGACTGTAATTACAGAAATATACTAATACAGCCAAGTAAAATCAATATTAATTCCACTGGAAATAATACTGATTTATAGCTTCCATCACAAAATAACAATGTGAATTGCAACTTTGGTAACCACAGTTAGTTAGTAAGAAGCAGTTACCTACTAAGACACTTATTATGGTAATTTATAATTTTTTAATTAAAAATTCTCAATATATTAAAAGAATATTGGGGTTTGATTGTGAATGGAAACAATATTTTCTGTTTGTGAGTTTCATTTGTGAGAAATAAGATTTTCTTTTGCCGTATTTTTTACTAACTTGTGCAATCTTGAACAAAATTTTTAGCAAGAGTAAATCTGTGCCTTAATATCCAGAATAAAAATGCACTGTCCAGTCTGTGATGATAAGCTATCATCTGCTAATCACTGTAAGAAGAAAAAATATTTAATGCCTGGGAGAGATGAACTGAGCTAGCAATAAGTAATCATTCTCCCTAGGTAGCAAATATAAACATTAAATAAATTATGAAAACCACATAGAATGAAATTGTGACATGTTTTTTTAAAAGATTGGCTTAGACTTGTAGCATAGGCCAAATTAAAAATTGACTTTTAGAGCCACTGCAAATGAGTAAAATTCTACTGGAATCAACTAAGCAATCATTTAGTAATAAGAGAGTTTGGTCTCCATCTCTCTAATAATGTTTCAAGTTTAACATTTAAATATTCATATAATATATTAACTTTCCATCAAAATTACTAAAAACTGCTCAACCATTATGCACTAATACAGAAATACGAACAGTATTTTATTGAGGGGTAGCAGTCTCATTTTATTGAACTCCTAAAATTTTATTGAAACACACCCTTTAAAATCTATTAAAACTATAATTTATCATTAAGTTTTATCACCAATGTGATGCTTAAATGTCTTAGAGAGGTTAGTACAACTTACCTTTGTGTAGTAATCTCTTTACTGGTTTCACCCTTTCAGTGTGCGTATTTGGAAGTAGCAGTAATCCATCTAAAAGGCAGTTTAATACAAATTAATTTTGCTGGTGGATCAAAGTATGTAGATACCTTGCTTTCTCACATATCACCTCTGTGCAGTGGACCCATATAATTCACCACTGGTTTTCAATTAGTTAGCAGCAACCAACACAAAACAACTAAAAGTGCTGAGATAAGCAATAAGTTAGAGATACAAAAATCATAACATCTTTTTTTTTTTTTTTTTCCAAATCCTTCCTGAAGGAGCATTTGTAGTCTTGGCAGTGAAGTTTAATCCAAGACTTGAGTAATCCACTATACTGTCAGTGGCTAAGAAGTTCTTGCATTGAATTTTCATAGAAGCCAATGGACTTGTACTATCTAAGGCTGTCCTGTGTTGTCGCGGTCGGGGTGGGAAGACGATACGGTGTTCAGGGATACCAGCCCCTTTATTGCAACAGTGTTTCTACTTTATACCATTTTAGGTGACACATGTACACGCACCATTGGTTTAGCACAAACATAACGACTCATGATTGGACACACAGCCACATGTCCGAATACTACAGGTCAGACGTGCTTAGCAGGAAGTGCACCCTGTGCCACAGTCCTTACTCTCCGTGGTTAACCCTCTGCCAGGTGTAAAGTTCCATCTTTGATATCCTAGCTT
>JAYRBT010000082.1:74713739-74740969 GCA_036023395.1 Myiotriccus ornatus | reverse complement strand
GGAGACAATATAATAACTATGGCAACACAGAAACCAATGATAGGCAAGTGAGTTAACAACTTCAAAACCCCGACAAAAATTCAGCCTTGACATAATAAAAATAATTTTCTCTTGGATAAAACAATTGAGTCTTTTATGTAATAGTATTATAATTTTCTCTTTATTTAAGTGATATTATTGCTTCCTGTGGTATCTACTGCTAGCACTACAAAAATTTCTCAGATTGATAGAGTATTAAAAATTCAGAAGTTTAGTTTATAATTTTATTTTTTCATGCTTTTTCTTCTTTTGATCAAACCTGTAGTAAGAAAACAGAAAAAAGCCAAGGCTAATTTTGTCCAACTTTGTCTACATTGTCAACACTCTAAAATAGGAAAAAAAAGCATAAATGGAAATATTGAAAATGCATGTTGTAAATGGGATAACTGTATTCACTTTTCCCAGCAGCTTTGATAGTTTATTCAGATCATGCTGAATAAACCATGCCAAATGGACTTGGGAGATCACTTCCTAGTTTCAAGAAAGTAGTGAAAGGTGCATGAGAGTCATGAGCACCAAGTCCTCTTTATGCTCACAGCTCAGTTTAGTAAACAAAGTACTTCCCTTCCAAGATTTTGCACTGTGATTATACCAATTTCCTTTCATCTGTAGGACAGAAATTATTGTATTGGATGGTTTTGTCTCCTGCAGCAAAGTAATTTTCTGCATGACCGGCAGTAATGTAATGTGGAAGATTTTAATAAGGGACAATTATTTTTAAAATTAAACTTTAAACAGAGTGCAGATTGTAATAATATGGCAGGGAAGTGCACAAGATTATCGAGCTCCTTTTAAAACTGTTAACATTGAAATGCACTCTTTGATGATTCAGAATAGCATAGAACTTCCAGAACAACAAAGATCTTTCCATTTCTTCCTTCTTATTTCTTGCTTCATGCAAACCTTCTTAAAACTTCAGTATAGAAGGAAAAGTTTCCCATATTCATACAGAGAAATCTAACCATTGTTGGATTTTTTTTTTATTTTGTAGAAAATATAGTGTTACAATAGTGTAGATATCAGAAAACAAAGTGTTCTCGTCAGGCACTGTGACATTCCAGCCAGCTTTTTATTTAAGTACATTGATGACAATCTTCAAATATATGATCAAAGCCCCAATTTACACCCAGAAGCCAGATGTTGTAGGCAATTCATTCAGAAATTCTGCTGAGATCTCAGTCTGGCCATACATAGCTTCTCAAAGGTTGGAACATGTGAGGTTTTTTACCATGTGAGGATGGTACAAATGCACTACAGTTATCATTAGGACTAAATGATGGTCTTTATGACATCTGTGGGTCTTTAATCAGTGCTATCAAAGTTGCTATTATTTTGTACAGTCAGTAATTTCAAAAACGTGTTTAAAACATGTACAATGACTTTTTATTAGAAGTGGAAAAAACAGAAAAATGTCGTGTCTTCAAATTTAGTGAGCTTGTTCCAAAGCATGAGTTCTACTGCAGTTTAACCTTCCCTTTTTTAGATTATTTTAGATTTGGCAACTTTTACCCTATAAAAGAAATTCTGTAAACAAGATACATAGAGCTTAAGAGAACAAGCAATTATTGGCTTATACACGTAGAGCAGATAGTCAGAACTAATGAGTTACTAGGGCTTTGCCTGGTTAATGTGCCCATTAATATACTCATAATGAGTCTTTGCTGGCCTGTCAGTCTCAGATTAGGACGCACTGGCCTGTGTTGCTCCCTGGAATGGGCCAATGTTCAATGTCAATTGATGCTCAGCATTGCTGTTTTACTGTTTCAGTTTGTTTGTTTCTTTTTCTTACCCTTGTCTGTTATTTCATAGCCATAGTTTTCCTCTTGAATCATTAGTCTGTTACTCGTCTCTGTCTTTGTTTTACTTTTCTTATCTTACATGACTCTAGCTGATGTATTTTCTTATGTATTCTTCTAGAAAACCTTAGAGTTTTAACGGTAAACCTGGCCCAAGGTCATGCAGCTTGATACATCAGGTGTAGACACTGGATTGCAGACAGCTGAACTGTTGAGCTAATGGAGATTCAGGGGAAAACACCCAATAAAATAACACATGTAGCTTTTTTATTATTATTATTCTATTCTCAAAAAATGGCTAATATGAAATGGTTACATATCTAAAAAAATTAGCATATGGTCGAAACTTGAAATAGAATGTTAAGGATTTAATTCTGGAAATCTAATGTGTAATTGCAACTCCTGTCAGGCAGTCCTAATCAACGGTGCTAGAAATAATTAAGGTCTACTTTGGGATTCACCTCGTGATGCATATTTTCATGTGATTCAGATCTGTGTGACAGCTGCCAGATTGGTCAGTACACTAACAGTTTGGCTGGGAGCATTGACATGAGTGAGCTCCCACTGCTTTAGCTGAAGATCCAAAGTAGAAAAAGATAAGACTATTACTTTACAGATTTCTCATTAATCCAGTTACTGACAAGAATGGATATATCACCTTGCACAATTGTTTCTAAATCAGACCTTACATCATGGAGAATATTGTTAATTACTTCTTCCATGTAGTGTTTAAAATGGTTAAGGAAAAGCCCAAACGCTCTTCTTCCCCCACCTGCAATGAAAATAATTTTTAATGAAGTTTCCAACATCAGCTTTGTGAGATACTCAAAGGCAGTAATGTTGAAACTTTTGTGGCATATATACATATTTCTCAATTATTATTTCAATAATCTCAGTGTCTTTTACATCTGATGATGGAAAATGTGGAGTTTAAAACCAGGACTGGATTTTATGGTTAGGAACAAGTACCTGAAATATTCATCAGGAGTTTAAATTGAGCTTTTATTTCCTGTCCTAGCTTTGAATATTGCCAATACAGAAAAAATCTAGCATATTTTTCTGACAAAATTTATACTAGCCTGTAAAAGGAAAATTTTAAAAATATTTCCCCTATTGTTGTCAGATAGTGTTAAGTAAAATGGAAGAATTTCAGACTAGCAACTCTCCACTTTTTATGCCACAAGACGTCTGGAATTTTCTAATGAGAACTCACAAATAAATTTCAAAAAAGGCCAGAAAAGATTGAAGGGGTGGAAAACAGTTTGTCAGGAAAGGATTGAAAGGAAATTCCAAGACAGGATGTTAGATTTGCTAAGATAAAAGTTTGATGTTATTCAAAGAGTGCAGAAAGAAAGATCAAAAGAATAACAGCTGTAGTATTATGAAGTGGGTAAGAAATTCAGTTAAGTGATGAAATTAAAGAGATGAAAATTTAGAGTAACTGAGTTCAGGAAAAAGTGACACTTTATTTTCAGATAAAAATGTGTGACTGTAGAAATATTTCTGGAAAAAAAATAATGGAATAGGACCTGTAAGGAGACCTTAAACTATAGTAAGTCACTTACCTAAATGTATTCTAGGAAAGCAGAATGTGGCCCTAGCAGAGGCAATAGCACGTCATTGTAGGTGTTTTTGCTCTATGGTGATTCTCATACATAGGAAATTGATAGAGTATTGTTGAGGAAATGCATCGATATTCAAAGTATTACAACTGCATTCCATTATTATTTTACAATAAATTGGTAGTTATGTTTATAAACAGAAGTTTGTTCAAAATCTTATACTTTATTGGAAAGAATTTAACACAGGTATTCATCCAGATGAATAGTCTACATTATCCAGAAGTGCTTCCTGAAGTTTTCTCCATATCTGTGTAGGAGCTGATTATCCATCTTCTTAATCTTTCCTGCCAGTAGTGATTTGAAACACATTAATCACGCTTGTGAACTAGCAAACACTAATAAACTGAACAGGACAGTTCAGATACTGTGAGTAGTTAAAGGTTATTTCATTTACACTGTCCTTCAGCTCCTTCTAAATGCTTGGTTGCAATTTCATTTTATATGTCTCGTCTACCTGCGGTATGGTTGCATCATTTGGAGATAGAAGAATTTTAAGAAAACAAAACCTGTTACTTTTTAAGTGAGGATTCCTTCCACCCCTTGAGCACCATCTGTAGAAAGGAATAGTTTCTATCATGCCAGAAGTTTAGGACCTACTTAGGTGTCACCTATAGAAGTGCAATGTTATCTGTGCTTGAGGTATACTGATTTCTGTTAAGAGTTATTAAAGAAGAACAGAGCCTGTAGAAGTTGTTATTAGACTCTAATACCAGTAGATGTCAATCAACATTGAACATTCAGCATCATATTAGGAATCTGTGACACATCGTGTCATGCAAGCAGTGCTTTTACACACTCTAGTATTCATGTTGAATATGAGTTTACAATTTTTTTTTTTCAATTACTTATATAATGTCGAATTCCTTTCAGTTCTCTGGACATGACAGTGTTAAATAGAGTGATATCAGTTGTGACTTAAGGCAACTGTTTAGCTGCTCCCCAGATGAGCAAGGAAACTAATCATACCCAGAAGACTAAAGAAAAAGATGACTGAAATACATATGTAAAAATTTTGCTTAAAAATAATCATACTGTTTCCTTAAACCTTTCATAAAGGAGGCATCTTCCCATATGAGGCCTCATTTTGCCAGAAGACAAAGAAAAACAAAAGTTCTTTAGAAGTTTCCATTCTCCTTTGTTATATTGTACCTGTATACCACTGTTTTGCTTTTTGAGATGAAGATGTGGAATTTACAGTTATTCTTCTGGATGCAGATGAGGAAAGCCAGTGAATTGTTAGTCTTCTACAGGAGTATTTGAGTAGATTTAGAAAATTGTCAATATTTCACAATTATAAATTAATTTGCATTGTTGAGTTAAAATCTTGTTTCCTTTTTTATGCCACCTTTCACTGGTGAGAAAAGATTTTCTCTCTGCATGTAGCTTTTCAATCATCATGGCAATGTTTTGTATGCTTTTATGTGCAGCTTTCACTGAAGAGTTTGAGTTCATACTATGCTTTTATATGTGGTTTTTAATATTACGAAGAGACTTGCATACCGTGGTTTGATTTCCTTTTTTTTCAGATATACAGGGAGAATATATAATAATAACAATAAAAAATTAAAAAGAAAGGCATGCAAACAGGAAAAGTTTAAATTATGCCAGATTCTGTCCTGCAATGAGTTTAAATCTGTGAATCCTTTGAGGCTTCTGGAATTTATGTAGAACAGCAGAAGCTTATAGTAGTATGTTGGAGAAGTTCATTCTCCCAGAATTTAAAGTACCAGTATAAAACAGGGGACAGAGACTTCGATGCAACCACTCTGAACAAAGTAACAGATAATTTCTTTCATTTTCAGAAGTTCTATACAGAGAGAAAGCCCGTTTGAAAGTTTAATGGAAGTGTTAGTGCCTAAGTTATAACTTGCAGTGGAAATACACAGAAAGAAAATGTGGAAATCACTTAGTAAGTGTCAAAGCTATAATTTGCTCCTTCCTCTTGGTACACTGCCCATAGTTTATCTACTCCACTGTTCTTATGCAGTATAAAGAACAGAAGTTCAGGGCGTAACAAATTAATGACATGTTCATAGCAATATAAATGAGGTTAGGAAATTTACATTACTGTAAGCTACAAGATGGATTAATGTAATTTCTGTTTACAGCCTCAGATTTAATTCATCTGTTTTTCCAGAAGAAAATGCATTATAGGTATCATGCTTAGAGAGAGTTCTGGAGTATAGTTGTATTAGGAGTGTATAACTGCAGACATTTTTTATAAATACAGTGCTTAATTCCATAAAATGTTGAACAGTTTCCTAATAGAATATAGCTTTTCTTTGATTAGAAGGTGAAATAGTGTCAGTTCTGTGTCTAGGTCTTAGAATATATGTGAAATAAAAGTATGTAGTTACAGGTGATAAAAATTGCAGAGCTCTAAACATACGTTTATTTTTGTTGATATCACTACCTTGATTCCTTTTCTGAAAATAATTTGAATATTTTCTTTCTGAATCTTCTCAAATTATGAAATTAAAGTAAATTAAAACTAAGACAAAACAATCTCAACCATTTTTTGGCATGAGGTAAAATAGAATAGTCATGACAGACAGCTGATACTTAGCTATATAAGATGACCCAATTTAGAAGATGATTTAAGAATAGATTTAAATAATGTGCTGAATAACAAAGAATCTCCTATGTGTATGTCATTGTTATTTTTCTCTCCAGATCTTTTCGTATATTATACCTAAGTACCGTTACTTTAAGTATTTTAGAAACCTTTATGACTGTTCTGTAGCAAGAAACACCTGGAATAGCTGTCTGATAATCTTTTGAAGTTATTTGGACCGATTTACATCTCTACCTCTTTAGCAACGACAATTACCAAAACTTAAAATATGGAGAGCTTTGTCCTGTGGCAGTATTGACCAAAATAAAATAGTGTTATTCTGTGTACCTGTTAGAAGGAAGGAAAGAATAAAGGCAAGCTAAGATAAGCTTAACTTTAATTATAAGATGCATAAAAAGCTGTAGAGGGGGTATGACATCGTTCGTTTGAAATGCCATGGAAGTGCTGGACTTCAAACATCAGCTATAGAGACTTTGTAAAAAGAGGTACCCTTTGGAAGGATTGCCATGTTGCTCATCTATGTGTTTCTGACTTCTCTAAAGAATATTAGTAGATATCCCAGACAGACTTTCCCCTTAGAAAGGCTCCTGTCATTACCCTCCCTCATATTTCCATTATACTTTATCTTTTTGCAACTTCTTAGAAATGAAAGTCATATTGCAGAAAAACTCAATCCTCTTTTTCATCTGCTAACTATTTGCATAACTGAATCAAGTTATTTTTCTTCATAGATAGCGAACGTTATAGGCTTGTCTATATTAGGAAAACAGGTCATATTTTGAAACAAGTTAAATTATTAATGCTTCAAATAGCATGAAAATCAGAAGGAAAAATGGTAATGAAATCTTGATATGTTTCAATACCAGGAGAAACTGAAGCAAACTCAGCTTAAAGGCATAATATCACTGGACTCAAAATCATTATAAAAACATGAGTAGAAATTAGAAAAATAATTTGAAAAGTCAGGAGATGAAAAAATATTTCAATTGAGAGAAATTTCTGTAAAATAATAATGGAGAAAAATGCTAGTAACTTGACTATTTGTGTATGCATGATTTGTGCATTTTTCTCTCTAAATATACAGTAGCAGAGCAGCTAAAGTCCCCAAATCCGCAGCTTCTCCTGGAGAAGGCAGTATGTGAAGAGATGAACATGTAGTAGGAAAAGAACACCAAAAGCAGTGGAAAAGATTTAAGTTCATTAGTCTTTAACTGCATGAGTATAATGCTTTGATGGGATTAGGTGCATGCCATGTTTCTGGATCCAGCTGCTTAGACTTGAGTGGTCACTATTTCATGCAGGAGCTGGTTGGGGAAACTGCAATAGGAAAAACAGCCTTGTATGGAGTTTTCCTATTGGAGGGAGTCACATTGTGAGAGCAGAATAATGTGTTTATAATTAAATATCTATTTAAGAGCCAAAACCCCAAAAGCTACAAGACAGTTTTGAAAAATGGAAAAGCTTGCCAAAAAAAAAAAAAAAAAAAAAAAAGGGCAACTAAGAGTTGAAAAGTTGGAGACTTAGGGCTACTATATGTCACGGGGGAAGACCAAAAATACAGAACAGGCTTTTGACATTGCTCTTATTGGGGATGTTATTGAGGCCCTGACTGCACCAGGAAACTGTAATAGATAGTAATAATAAGTAGCTCTGTGAGGAATGGGTTATAGATGATGATAGAATAAAAGCGCAGCTCAAAGGGATACAGGTGTGGGCTAATATAATGGACATGGGGCACATGGTGAAAACATATCTAGGGCTATGAGCAAATGATCAGTGGTCAATTACTGGTCACCAAACAGATGCAATGTTGAACTGGGAAAACTGGTTTCAGAGCTAACAAAGGGAACTAAGTATTTAGCATATGTCATATACATTAAATCCAGATATAACACAGAACTGCACACCAGTGAAGAAGAAACAAGGTATAGTGCATATTCAAGAGCACATAGAAATAGTCCATGAAGGATCATAAAATAAGGAAGGAGTAATATTTGATATCAACACAAAAAATCTGCCAGCTGTTACAGGGGAAAAACTGCTCAGTTCATGTTTCTTAATCTTAAACTGAGATCAAAGCAATTAATATATTTTCGATGGACTTATATTAACCGGCTGTCATTGATTTATCCATTTGGGATTAATATTTGTTGTACAACACACAAACCAGTATCCTAAGTATCTTTACTTGTAAGTAAACATCTTTCTACAACCAAACCCACAAAATTCTAACCATGGTGGGGTACAGGCTGGGTATTACCTGCTCATGGCCTCCTATGGGGAGGTTGTGCTATTCAGCATGGGCTAAGGTTGTAGTTCCAGCTGCTGTTCTTACTCTGAAGTATCTTCTTCTTCTTTGTTACAAATTTTTGTTTCTTCTATACTTCTCAAGTGAAGTTTTTATATATTTCCAAAGTATTTTTGAATTTTCCAGATGCTAGTTATTTTGGTTGATGTTTCTCTTCCTCTTTAGCACCAGCAGAGGTTATTGGTTCTCAGCCATGGCATTTAAAATGATCAGTTCTGGGCAAGCAACCTCCCAATAGCTTTGTGCATTTGATCTGTATGCACATACTGTGTACACTTATTTTAATCCTATCCATATTGTTCTTCAGTGCATTTGCCAAGGATAGGTTGTGTGAGCATGAACACACCCGTGAAAAATTCAGGTTGTTGACAACACATGATAGTAATATCCACATCTGTTCTTGCAGAGCATAACGTTGGTGATCATAACAACACAGAAGGGTGGATAGTGTGAAACCTGTTATAAAGGAGCTTTCTAGTCTTGTAGCTGAGAACTGACAATACTTGGAGAGTTTGGAGAATTTCTTGTAAAGATATCAAGTAACTCTTTTTGATAGTAAGGTGTGTCTGATATGGTACCTCCCCTTTTGGATGTAATTTGGATGAATTACAACGCCAAAAGCACTTTATTTACAAAAATTACAAAAAAAAAAAAAAAAAAAGAACAAAATGCTTGAGTTCCTGTCTATGATATATAAATGTCTCCCTTGAAACTAATTCACTTCCAGAATACTGAAAAGTAGGAAAAGTAATGGTGACTTTTACAGAGGATTTCAGGGGAGATTAGTCAAGCAGATAAATGCATTGAGAAAATTAATTGGAAAAGGTACTGGTGCTGCCATCTGAAGAGTCAGAAATAGTTAACAATTTGCCGAGTGAGTTACAGAGAATAACTCTAAGTGTTGTGAAACAGGGTCTTGCCTATCTAATGCAAGGAATGAGTGCCCTTTCATGGCTTCTGGAGTCCAGCAGTGGGAGACTGTGACCACTGACTCATGGACTACCAGCTCAAGAAACCCACCGACTCAAAAGAAGAGAAAGATGGAGCATATGGACTCAACAGAATGAGAAGCAAGAGAATCATTTAACAAATAGAAGGTAGAACACTAATTGCAAAAGAACTAGGTAACTTGTAGCAAATGAACTGTGATTCTTTTCCTTTGCTAAAATGCATATATAGTGTAAAGGTTTGAGAATCGGTGTGCTTGATTTGTGGAAAAACTTCCCTCTTGCACCTTGTACAGAGTAAACAAGGTCACCTTTCTAAACTGGGCCCCATGTCTGTGTTTAGAAAGTCTCTAAAGTGGCAACAGCACCATACAAAGCTCAAAGATATTAAGCAGACACAGACCATCTGTGAGTTTTGGGTGATGATATTTAATGTCACTGAAAATGCTGGTTTGACAACAGTCTTGTCATGTAAATAATGGATTAAAATTTGTTTTTCATACTCTGTCTCAATACAAGTGCATGTTAACCTCTTAAGTGCTATTCTCTGGTGGGTGTCTGTGGGTGGGGGACAAGAAATCACTAGATGTTTCTTTCCATACTGTGGCTAAAATACATTACTGATAATCATATCTAATTCAAATCTCAAGAACAATAACTTGAGTTGTATACTTTAGTAAGTACATTTTGCACTTTTCTAAGCACATTTCTTAACCTTAAATTCATTGTCAGTACAGAGGACCAAATGTTCTTGAAAAGTTATTAGGAGGACAAAAGAAAAAAATCCTAATGGTCATTTTGTTTGGGCTCTCTAATCATTCTTTGGCACCCTTCAAGTGCTACATCCTGCACTCTACAGAAAATATACAGGGACTTTTAGGGATTTCAGGTCATTATCACAGGGCAGGGTATGCCTTGACAAAACACTACTCATCATCTGAGGACTGTACAGAAGCAGGGAATCTCTCATTATTGATATTTATCTCTTCTGCCTTTCTTCAGGAGTTGTTGCACTGGCATATTTACATATAGGTATGAGTACAGTGCCCCTTTTCTAATAGCCACAATGAATCAAAGAGAAATATTTTGCATTTGCAACAACAGCTGGGTAGTTCTTTATTAGTGGAAGAATGAGATCCATAGGCTTGGATTTTCCATGCTCCCAGAAGGTTTTTCTTACTTATGGTGCAGCCACAGAGCCACTTCCAGCTTAGGACTCAGGTTGTAGCTGTGCTGGTAATAGACCAGAGGCTTTGTGCCAGTTACCTGATCTCACTAGCCTTCAGATCTGTCAGGCTTTGTCTGGTCTCGGCCTGTTCATGAATCTATTCCAGGCCCTTTAGCTGTAACAGCAACTCTGTAACGACTGGGTAGCCATTAATTACCTTGCTTTAGTTTTTTGCTTTGCTTTGCACTGCTGTGTGGAATAACAGTAATTGTTATATATTTGTAACTAATAGGTAATAATAACAAGTAATATTTCTGCATAAAATAATGAGAAACATACAACCTAAGGACAGACTGCAGAGGACAGCAATACCGCCATGGGATGAGGGCAGAAGCCTATAATTTAACAGGTGAGGGTGACAGCCCTTGGGTTATAAACAACTTGTAAAATGCCCAGCAGTTATTCAGAAGGGGAAAGTTGCCTTGGAATTTGGGCAAAACCAGTTTTGGGAATAACAAAGCGAGCAAAGACCAAGTATCCAACCGAAGCAGCACACACCCGGGTGCATGCAATGTGGAGTTGCAAACCAGTGGGAGGAAAAATAGCAAGGTGGAACACACTAGAAAATATTTTTAAAAAGACACAGAACGTGCTAAAGTGACCAAGAGGAAACCAGGAACATTGTAGCTATGCTGCAGAAGGACTTACTCTTGAAAACAATCTGAGTGTAACAAACAGATGTGAATGCAAGAAAACCACTAAGTGAGATCCAACAAATTAGTAACAAAAAGAGAGCTTTGCACATAAAGTAGAGTGTTGTTTTGTACTGCAGAAGCTGAATTAAAATGACCCAATTCTCATGCCCTGCCCTGCCCTCTCCTACTCTCCTTTCTCCTTTTCATATGTCCTGGCAGATTATTCTATGGAAAGTCAACACTGGGAATGAAGGAATAGACAGTAAAAATCACATGAGGGAAGGAAAAAATATGTGGCTTTTTCAAGTTTTATTTCTACACTAACTTCTGCCCCCTTAAAATTCTAGAATTAAATACCACTTGAAGTAAACTGTGGAGATTTTCACGGTACTGTTTTGATTTGTTTCATGATCTCTGTTTAAAGGGAAAAAATCCAGACATTTCATCCACTACTAGCACAAAAAAGTAGTTTAATAAAATAAAATTAGTTCGAATAGCAAAAGAACAATTTATTTTTAAATTTCCAAGTATTTGTAATGTTTAGAACCTAAATTTCTCATTTCAGCATCATTTTCTATGCAGATTCTATCCCTTGCACAGAATTAACCCTGAACTTTACAGAATTCATGAAGGCAGTTATTTGAAATTCTCCAGATGATTCAGATGCCTTCCCAACAGTTTTGTCAAGGCTGTATGCTCATACTCCCCCATGTGCTGTGAAAACCATTAATTCAAATTTACACGTGGCTCACAGGTATGTCAGCAAAAGATTTTACAGAAATACCTTCAGAAACTTCTATTTTCTGTGAGCAGAGAATGTTATTCCTTAGGGCTGACTCCATAGTATATGAGTCTTCTGTGGGAATCAGTATCAGAAGTAGAGTTACAGATCTAAGGTTTCTGATAGACTTAAGATGGCCTCATAAGCAGGTGCTCATGGGATTGAATGTTTGAATTAATGCACTAAGCAAGTCTGTTCATTATCCAAAGTCTTTACCATTATCTGTTCAAAGTCTTTGTAAAATTTTAGTGAAAGCTTTGAGATTCTTTTGTCTAAGATAGAAAATTGTTTTCTTTTTTTTCTATCATTCAAAAGTTATAATTTGTGCTTTAGTAAGCAGCTATGTCCTTACATAGTTCCAGTTTGAACTCTCAGCCTTCACTGAATTGTTTTTAAATACTGAAGGATACAACTTTTAGGCATAGCACTGTTAATTGGGGATTTGGATAAAGATATTTAATTAGGCATTTAAACGGCTAAAATTGGAATGATTTCATAAGTGTTTGCCAATGTTTTATTAGATACAGAATGTTACTATAGTGCACCAGACTATTCTCTGCACCTAAAAGGAGCTAGAGTTTTGTAATAAAACTAATAATAATAAAATTAATTATTCAGGTAAGCAGAAGAAATCACAAATGTAGACTGTCATGTCCTGATAGACATATATGTTTATAGTGTTTCTGTAAAACTGGATGTGAAAAATGATCAGGGGAATATATAAAGCATGCTGTTTGCTGTGATTGAATGTAGGTGAGATTGGCAGTCACCAACCCCAGTGCTGCAGGACAGCAGGGGATATGTTTTCCTTTCTTTTTCTTTTTTTTCTTTTGCTTAGGCCCCTAAAGTCTAATCGCCATGGAAATGTAAGGAAAACAAAGTTTTACATGATTCCTTTTTGTCATGCTATGGTCTTGTTTATAATTTTCTTCTATTAGACAAATTAAGCATTTTTTTTTAGGGTTAATACTGACAATTGCCAGTGCTTGGTGGGTGAACTTGTAAAGAATTCATTTGCAGGATACACTGACAATATTTTATTTTTTTTTTAAATTTAATCTTTGTAATGAAGCTGGATACTTAATACCCAAATTTCATTACTATCACTTTTAGCTAATACACATGAATTCTCTGCTTTCAATAAATGAATGAAACATTGAGTCCACCTTCTAATGTTCTTGAATAAATACCAAGTAATCAATCCAGAGGATCAGATCAGTATCCATAATCATGTCAATTTTTTGAGTTCCTTTTCCCTCTCCCCATTTTTTGTTTTCTTTTACATTTGGCAGATTGAAGTGGTTGGGAACAAAATGTTTCTTGTGAACTATTTTTAGTATATTTATGCTTTTGCAAGTTTTGCAATAACATTATTAACTGTGGAGTATGCTTACATTATTTGGAAATTATTTGTGCCTATAATATGTTTTCAGCATTTCAAAACAATGAACTACATATTCAGATGTATTCGTATGATAATTATTGATAATGTATTCCTACAATAATATACATTCAAAACATTCTATTTAATTTTTCATATATTTTTAATAATTACAGTGGTATATGCTGAGACTGCTAATTATGTAAATTATGATTTTAAAAGGCTTCTTCATGAGGGTCTGTTAGATGGACCTGGATGTAACCTTTGAGGAATACAAATACTTTTAAAATTAAATATTCACTTGTGTCTTGGGAATATTTCTTGCCTGCTTGATAGGATCTGAGAAAGTGTGTTAATTACAGTTTAGGAGGATTTCAAAGTACCTGAAGATGAGTGAACAATTCAAGAGGAAACACTTAAAAAAATCTTCATCCAAGTCATATAGTTAATAAAGTCTTTATGTGTTTGGGGCTTTGCTTTTTATCTCAACTTTGTGTGACAACTGGTTGCAGTTGACTTCAGCAGAACTGTGACGTTATACTGAATTCATCACCCCTTACAGCCCTTCTCAAGAACAGGGGAATAACAGGTTACTCTGCCTAGGATTTAGCAGCCAGTCTCTACCACTATTTGAAATGAGCACCTGAAACTACTCTGATTTCTGTCTATTCCTGTTATTGCACACAGATTTGGGACATTATGCTTCTGTCAGAGACCAGATTCATATCTCACGGGGCTATTTGATTGATGGGTCGAATAAACCATGTTGTCTATTTGTGGGGGGGAATTGGAAAAAGTGCTAGGTTTAGTCCTGTAGCCAACAAGGCCGTGTCCATGCAGAGCACATGGCAGGGAAAGCCACATGGCTGGGCTGTCAATCAATAAGGCCTCCTGGTGGCCTGCCTGGGAGTCCCCTGGAGCCTCTAATTGGCTTTGGCACCCTTGACATCAGCTAAGGGGACAGTGAGGGGCATGGAGCCAAAGTTCTTGCCTAGAAGGGGGTGGCCACAATAGCCAAAGTCTATAAATAGACATGCATGGGGTCTCTCCATCCCCCTTGGCCTCTGCCCTCCTGACCTGTAAACATGTGACCTCCAGAATGGTAAATACGTCTCTCTCTCTGTGTCTTTATTCTTTCCTCTCTTAAACTCTGTTTCCTTCCTCTTGTGGGCAACTTGTATGTATTACACTTAAGTTATGGTGTTTCACTTAAGTTTGGGTTGGTGTTTGTCTAGTATTAAGTGTAATGCTTTTGGGAAGTTGCATGTTATTTCTGTTAAACCCTTTTTGTCAAAACCCCTATTTTCTCATAAAATTAAAATAAGTCTTTTGGAGAAAAATGTTTAGTTTTTCTCCAGATGTGAACTCAAGGTACCAACAAATCAAAAGGCTTTGCAAGAGTTTGCGTGGGCAAAATCTCTTGAAGCCTGAAATCAAAGTATAATTCTTAGTCAAGTGTGAAGCTTCTGGACCGGTGTGTAACAACTTCCAACCTCTAAACAGAAATGTTTGTTGCAGTGTTCATATGCATGTGATAAGGCATTGAGAAGAAAAAGCATCTGATACCTGTTTTATCTGTGCAGGTAAATTAAATAACCTTTATTAAGGAAAAGGTGAGCAATAATGCTACTGTATTTACTGTCCAGATTCAATAGGGGGGTTATTTTTTTTTTTTTTTAATTTCTGGTTGACTAGGACATATCTCTGCCTTTCCTGTGTTTCAGCTTAATGTGCTATGATCTTCTGCAGACTGCAAAGCTTCTTCCTTAAGTGGAGTGTTACTGTAAAATTTATTTGGTGTATTTCCCTGAAAAAATATACAATTAACACAAATGGAACCTACAAGAGACAAAACTAAGCAGTTTTAAAGCTTTATCAGGAAAGGGTAAAATATAGCTTCTTTTAAAGAGCTGAAAAAAGTTTTTGGGAGTATTTTGTAGGAGTATAAATGTGAACTATTTGGAGGAACCAAACAAAATGTGCCTGGAGAAAATGGGCAAAGTAGGATATGCAATATTAATAGTTATCCAAGAGCACTTTCTGATGGCTGCTTTTGGATAATTCATTGCAAGAACTGTGTCAGTAGTGAGCTCATGCATGAAATACTAAAAGCTTTGTAGTTTTGGCAAGGATAAATTCCCATATGTGAAAATGATCAGTGAAGGAAGAATTACTTTGCACTACTGAAAGAAAGTTAAGATACTGAACATAACATTTCAAAAGCATCTGTTTCATCTTCATTCTACAAGTTCTAGCTCTGATAGTCAAGGGTATGACAAGTACCAACTTGCTTTATAAACTTTCTGTTGGATACCTACCCTGCCTTTCTTTCTTCTCTCTGCAGTACCTAATAAAAAAATTATCACTTTTTCTGAAAGAAGTATTTTCTGTTCAGAGAATCACTGACCTAGTGATTTCTCAACATTTTGGAGGAGTTTTTAAATGTCCCTGATTTGAAACATTTAGGAACTAAGGATCCAATCATCCCAAAGAAGAAATAGGGCAAGTCTTTCCAGGTATTACCTGTTGAGTTATAGAGCTAGTTGATGCAGCTTAGTCCCAAAATTCCTATCTTAACATTAGTTGGACAACTGGAGGACTACTGTGAGTTCATTATTAGGAAGTCATAGTGACATAATGAACCCACTTTATCATCACTATATTGGTGAAGGGGTAGAGAAAACCAGGTTAGGAATTTTTCTCTCTCTATGAATCTTTAGGCATGTGCTTGCAGCCATTTGGGTCACTCGAGTCTGATGGAACTTGATAAATACCAGTTCATTCCTCATACTCTAAAGAAGTTTAAAAAGATAAATTATAAAATTATTTACAATAATTTACAACAATTTACAACATATCTTTGTTAGTGGACGATCAAGAGCCAGGAGTTTAAGGACACTGAGGTATAAATGACTACAAACCAAAAAGGTAAATTAACCTTCTCAGGAAGGTCCCTGCTTCATAAATTTCTGAGTCTTTCTCACACTTATGTGCACATGTTAAATTTTTCAGACCTTTTGAATTGTGGTCTTCATTTGTTAAGACAACCCTAACTATTCAAAGCAGCATCCATATTAGTTGTTTCTGAAGAATACAGAAGCAACTTTTTTTTTTCTTTTTCCAGCTGTACTATTCTAATTTTAATGCTTATCTGTGAGCTCTTACTAACCTTAAAATATCTCTTGGTGAAAAATAAAAATGTATGTGCTGAAAGACATTTGTCTGTTTTTTTTAGTTTCCTAAGACGTTATTTTTGGTTCAGCTTGGATATCTTTACTTATTCTATCCAATTTCTGGTTCTTCACAATAGTTCTGTTTTGCAGTTTTTAGCTTGTTCAGATATGTTTTTCTCCACTTACTAGTCATGACGCAGATTATTCACCCCCAAGTATGTACCAGACAAATCTTTCTCTTGAGCTTCTGGTATTTCTCTTTCAATATTCTAGCTCAAAATTCCTTGAAAGAGCTTTATATTTTTCTTGGACCAGAGAGTGATTTTTTTTCCTATCAAAGGCTGTGCCACTTTGGAGATTTTACTTGTCTCCCTATATCTTGTCATTCTTGTCATATTGAAACAACTAATAATAACTTTAAATTCAATTCAATTCCTGTTATTATAGCACTGGGACTTTCAGATTTTATTGGTAGCTCCCTTACCTACCACAGTGCTATCTATCTTAACTTTGATAATTTCCGTCTTACTTTACTAGATGCTATTTATGCCTACTCCTGACAATTCACCTTTGAAAAGTAAATCTGTTTGGGACAAGGTTGGGAAATATCTGGGAATAATTCTAGGAATATGATTGTTTCTGCCTTTAATTCTGCAATAAAATAGGCAGGAATGCATAGAATTAAATTAAAGAAGACTGGAAAGTTTAAGGAGAACTTGAAATACAAATAGACAGGTCAAGAATTGGTTGGAGGAATAACCTTTCTTAACTGGGTAATAGAAAAGATTTAATGGATTAGAAGTAAAAGAAAAGGGAAAAGCTATAGCTGAGTAAGGAAACGTTATCACTGGAAAAACTGCTGACAGTCTAGGTAGTTACACCGATGAGAAATATATTTCAAATAGCACAGTCTGTTTCTCCCCATCTCAAAGTAGTGCATAAATCAGATGTGCTTAAAGATTGCACAAGACTCTGTAAGTCTACTCCTGTAAGTTCTGTTCGTCTTCTATCTTGTCTTGCACTCTTCTTGTGTTTTTTACAAGAAAACCAGAAACAAACAAATAAACAAAAACCAAACTAAAAATCAAACCAAACCAAACCAGAAATACATGTAAGTAGCTCTTCAAGGTTTTGTTATAGAGACCTACTGTCCCTTTAAGTCATTTTTTTGAGCTACGTAGTTAAATTGGGCAGATTTGCTAAAGTTCCTATCCTGCTACTGTCCTGAGAGTGGGGGGGAAGTGTGGATTAGTTTGTAAGTAAGCATTTGTAAGTAAGCAGAGCCCCTGCATACAACAGTCAAGGTGTTCATTTGCTGACAACTTGACAAAGCATGGTACTAAAACTAGACTGATATCTGTGGTTCTTTTATCCTATTGTGTAGTTTTAGGTGAACTTTTTTTTGTTTTGCTGCATAATAATTTATGAAAGTTGTGTTCTGGGTAAATTTGTGTCATGTCTGCATTATTATCTTTCGTTTTAAATGTTTTCAAATGCAAGTACTAGAGTAGATGGGATGAGTTTGCTTCTCTTTTTTTCCATTCAAAAAAATTTTACTTCCATGACAAGTTTTAATATCTGATAAACTGATGTAATATGTAATAAAACCCCCCTTTGAATGAAATCTTTAGTCATCTTTAGAATTATCCTCAATGGTGACAAAAGCATCTTGACATATAAGTAATATTAGCTCATCTACAGCATATACGCTCAGTAATTTTTATTAATGTTTTAAGATTTAGACCAGATCTCTATTCAACACTCAGTATTGTGCCTCACTGTTCACTGGTACTCTCTGCTCATATCTCTGAAGCTGATGCATATTAGGTAGGAACTGGAAGAAAATTTCTCTCACTGTAGATAAAGATCAGTTTCAAGACAATCTGAGGAACCTCAACATGCATAATCTAGGGTACCTGATGAGATACATCCCAGAGTCCTGAGGTAATTGACTGTTGCAGTTGCCAGGCCACTCTCCATGGTCTTTGAAAAATCATGGTAGTCAGGTGAAGTCCCAGGTGACTGGAAAAAGAGAAACTTTGTAACCATCTTTAAAAAGGGTAGAAAGGAGGACCCCGGGAACTACCATCCTGTCAGCCTCACTTCTGCTCCTGGGAGTATCATGGAACAGATCCTCCTAGAAGCCACGCTAAGGCACATGGAGGACAGGGAGGTGACTGGAGACAGCCATCACTGCTTCACCAAGGGCAAGTCCTGCCTGATTTACCCAATGGCCACCATCCCTGGAGGTATTTAAAAGGTGTGTAGATGTGAAGTTTAGGGTCACGATTTGGTGGTGAACTTGTCAGTGTTAGGTTAATGGTTGGACTTGAAGGTCTTAGAATTCTTTCCCAAACTATTGTATAGGGAAATCCAGTATTTACTCCCACTACCACCTCCTTCCCCCATAACTCCCCACTCCCACCCTCCTGCTTTTTTTTTTTCCAGTGGAAACTATTCTTAGAGCAGCTTTGATCTGTCAGCCTGTGGAAGCTCTCACCCAGTGGCAAATCCTGGCACTCAGATATGTCATTGACTGTGGGCTGAATGGTCTCCAAGTGTGTGGAATTTAAAAGGAAAATCAAGAAGGTAGATATTCAGCAAAAGATGTGTAGCACAGTTGCTGTTGCTATAGGAAACATTCTGCATTTCCTGACTCTTCATTTTCTGCTGAAACCCTGAACCAGATAACCCTGAACTGGATCATTAGGACAAGTTCATATAAGCCTGTAAAACCTCAACATCTGATTTTGGCCTCTCTCACAGGATGTCTTGGCCTAAACCCAAAACCAACCAAACAAAAACCCAACTAAACTCTGTCATAACTCTATGACTGAAGATTTAAAAAAATTTTTCAGCATCAGACAATCTGGTGGTTGCTACATAACCTTGGGTGCTGGGGCCTCACTTACGGTAAGGTGTAAAATATCTTAAATGACTCTTCTCCTTTATCCTCTAAATTTTTATGGGTAGAGCATTGTTAATAGCTCTCTGAAGAAAGCATGTCAGACTTATCATTCCCAGACACTACAGAGGTCAGTGAAAAGATATTCACTTACCTCCATGGGTATTAGGCTAAGTAGGCCTAGTAGTTACTTTCTTGCACCCTCAAAGAATATGTGAGATCTTTGTGAGGACATAATTTTCTGCTGAAGTGTCCCAAAAATATTATAATTTTTCCTATTTACTGCTGTGTTATCTGTGAAATGCCCATGATAAGAGAATGACATCATCTATATCAATTGGAGACAGTAAAATTTTTTCACTTCAGAAACTTTTCAGATCAGCAGAAAATCTAGATTACACAGAAGGCTTTAAAAGGTAATGGTGACATTTGTGTACCACAGACAGCAGATAGAATATTTCAGTGAACACTCCTCTTAAACGAATTTCTTGCAGTGTTTCAGCTACAGTGAACAAATAATGCAATACAGTATAAAATATGTTCATATGTGTTGCTGTGAATATATGCTTTTATTACTCCCCTTATGTTATGCTTTTTATGTTATTTTATGTTCAGGAATTTTCAATGCAGATATTAAAATTCAACTCAAGCTATAATGTCACCCTCTGTCCCTCTGACTTAATCATGGGATAAACCCTTCATCTCTTGCCTGGGATTACTAATACTACCTCTTCCTTAAAATTATGCAGGAGTGGCTAGAGAATCTATTGTTTGAATTATTCTGCACATAAACCACTGCAAGATTGAAAGTCGCTGTTTTTCAAGCATTTTTATTCTCTGATAATGAGATAGCTTCTTGAAGCTAGAGATTACAAGGCATAGAAGTGCCAGCAATCATTAACTGGAAGTGAGGTAATTTTCTCCAACTGAAAAAAAACAAAACAGGTAATACAGCTCTTATGCATCATTAAATTGACCTCTGAGGGTGTGTTGTGGATGGTGTGATGCACTTCATTCATAAGAGAGAAGTAGTTTGTTGATATAAACCAGCAGTTTAACAAAGTTTGATGGTAAATGTGACCATGGTTTAACAAGATTTGATTTTGAGGTACACTTGACTGGTTATTGCATAGAGGACAGGGTCAGACAAAACTGTCGGGAAGACCTCACATAGAGTCATGAGTTTCAGAAAGAACCCCCCTGTGTTCTAAACTCATCCTCAGAGAGGATCCAAATTTACTCCCAAACTGGTTAATGTTTTAGGTCTAAAGTATTATATATGTGCAATCAAATCCTTTATATCACTTAGCTAAGATGTCAGTATGAATCAGTCACCAAGAACCTGTTGTGGCAAGGAATTTCTCATCCTCAAGAAGCAACTTTGAGAGGTGTCTCTACTCAAGGGGAGATTCTGGCATGTAGGCTGCTACCATACAAGAAAGCTCAGTGGGCCATGACCTTTCCAGTATCTATGGAGTAAAATAATTGACTTTCATACTTGCATACTGACTGTAGATGTTCATTTCTTCCAAACTTGGCTTGAGTCAGACCATTAGCCAGCACTATGGTTAGTTAGGTGGGTACATTGCTCAGATTAGCCCTTGGCTACTGGGTTGTAATCTGTCTCCTCTAAATGCACTCTGAGTCAGCTGCAGCCAAAAGGATCAGGCACATCCATGATAACCTCCACTGGTGGTTATCACTTAAGTAGACTTACCTGAAATAAAGGTCAGGCTGGGGTTGTGAGGTGGGGAGAGGAGAACATACCATCACAGGGTGTATGGTACAATGTTATTTTTATAATACAAACTTGTCATAGCATGGGAATTATTGTTCTATATCTGTCTTTACCTCTTATGATTTCCATTTTCTGTGCATTGCAAGACACATTACAGAGGGGGCAAAAAAAGAAGTTTTGTGAAGAAAAGTTCCTAACTAAGTCATTCTCATTACAAGTCATCCATGTATAAGAACATAAAAAAATTATACGAATGTTTTAATGATGTAGCATTTTAATCTTTTGCTGTTTTAGTAGCTGGAAATAGTCCTGGTTTGCCTATTTTAAGGAAAACTTGGAGATAATTTCACTTTCACAGTCTTACTGACCAAGATTTCCTCCACAAGCATAGTGAGTAGGAATGCTGAAAGAGGACCCAGATCTGAAAATTTAAAGGATATATTTTCCTTTAATAGCTCATGCTGTTGAGAGAAACTATATAGTACTTCTCTGTGAAATATGCTACTGTATGAAGAGGAACAATACGCTGGTGTTCTCGACTAAGCTGACCTTTTTAGGATTTTTATGAACAAGTTCTGCTAACATTTAGTCTGTAAAATTAATTTGGACAAAATCATAGTGCTCAAGGAGCTTCAATTTATTAGGTAATGCATAATTGGCTTTTTTGATTCTTAGTCTTAAATGGATGAATTTTTGCCAATTTTCTCTCTAAATTTGAAGTTTACTGAGTTGTAATATCTGGTTCCTGATAAATGAAGGAAATTTTCATTTGTTCTGATTATGTCCCATTATGTCAGGGAGTTCTCACATTAAATCGGTAGGGATTTTGGGGTTTTTATTGTATTCCTGTATTGCCATCCATATATAACTTTTCCTATAGTCCTTTCATATAACTTTGAATATCTTATCTTTGCCAAATGTGTCCCTAACACTATCTGTGTGCTCTTTGACTGAAAAAGGTTTCATACAAACTGACACTGTGTTCTGTTTTGCCAGTGGAACTTTAGTCCAGATAGAAGCACAGAATCATTTAGGTTGGAAAAGACCCTAAAGATCACAAAGTTCAACCATTAACCTAATACTCCCAAGTTCAACACTTAACCACATCCCCAAACTCTACATTTATCCATCTTTTAAATATCTCCAGG
Organism: Myiotriccus ornatus; assembly: GCA_036023395.1. Lineage (NCBI taxonomy): Eukaryota > Metazoa > Chordata > Aves > Passeriformes > Tyrannidae > Myiotriccus > Myiotriccus ornatus. The sequence continues at coordinate 74,718,693 of JAYRBT010000082.1, read as the reverse complement.
GATGGTGACTCCCCCAGTTCCCTGGGTAACCCACTGTGACTGTTGACAAAGCTTTCAGTAAGAATAATTCAGTCAAACTCCTCCTGCTGCAACTTAAGGCCTTTTCCTCTTGTCCTCTTGCTTTTCACCTGGGAGATGAGACTGACCCCCTGCCCTTGACATGATGGTCAATACTTTTCCTAGTTCCGGCAAAGGATGCTGGCTGACTTTTTTGCTGTGAGGATGCACTGCAGGCTCATGTTGAACTCAGTGTCCACCAGGACTCCCAAGTCCTTTTCTGTGTATCAGATCTACAGACAGTCAGCCTGTAGCTTATATTAGTATGTAGGGTTCCTCTTTACTGGGTGCCAGACTTAGCTCTTTCCCTTGCTGAGCTTCAGGAGTTCCTGTCAGCCATTTTTCCAGGTTCAAGATCCCCCTGAACCCCAACAAAACCTTCCGGTGTGTCAGCCACTCACCCCAGACATCTGCAAAGTTGCTGAGTGTGTACTCAGTCCCATCAGCTAGAACAGAATTGGACCCAGTACTCAGATACATCCCTAGTTTCTGGTGAGTTATAAATGTACGGTTCTTCCTGTCTGTGGCATGACTGCAATGTTATTCCAGGGTTATGCAGTCAGTTTGTGTACAGTAAGTAAAACGAGCTGCTGGGCAGTTCCAAACTCGGACAAATTTCACCTTGATCCCATGTGCCCATATTGCTCGTTCCAAATGTCTCAAGCAGTGTCTCTGTTATGTTTGTAGAAACAGGAGTTAGCTGAATTATATGAATTATAACTCTTGTGCTTTAATGAGATGCCTTTTACGGTGAGTAGCTCTCTAGCTGGTCACAACATGTTAAAAGTTGTTCCAAATCACAAGTTTCATGCATTGTGGAAACATTTCACTACATGTATGTGTCTCCTGAGGAGAAGTACAGAAAATAGATTCCATTACTTATTTACACATTTTCTAAATAACTTCTCTACTTACCTTTTGTAAGTCATGAATCTTTAAAGTATTAAAGAAGCAGTTTTATCAATTTACTGGAGTAACTTAAATTTTGATAGCAGTTGCTGCTAATGGACAAGTGCTCATTATGCATGCTTTTCGGTTGATATTCTGGCAGCCCCTGGAGAAAAGTTTTCAGAGAAGACAATTGCCTGCATTTAGTATATGCCACCTGAATTCCAGTTCTTTAATATTCAAAACTGGTGTTGTCTTTCTGTTAATGAAGAAATATGATAAAATGTGAACATTTTAACTACATGTAGGTAGAATATATATACTTTATACATAAGTAGAGTATCATTTAGCAGAATTTCTTTTATACATGTTACCATTTAGCTACTCTGCACGTTACAAATTTGATGAAAACTACTCTCTGAGTATTCTGACAAAAAGTCATGTTCCTACTGAAGTGAATACACTTTGAAAGCATGTCATGTTTGATTACATATTGTTACCAACACATATATTTAAGATCTAAAATATACATTGAAAATGGAATGTTTATTTAACTTCTGATATGACAGTAATAACATTCAAAAGTTGAGAATGAATTTATTTTATTTAATCACAGTCAGTGTTCAAAAATTGACTAACCTCATTTTTAAATAATATATTAGAATAGTGATGAAGCTGTAGATGTTCTTAAACTGTCAGACTTTGTTCTTATTTATCGCTAATAAGTAAGGCTTTTTATTCTTTTGGAACTCTGTATGTGTACTAACATTGCCTTATAATTAGGTTGATTGCTTTCAGGAAAAAGCTTTAGTATTGGGTTCAGAAGCTCTAATCAAATGTTTTCTCTTTTTAAATGTCTTTTGTGTGTGTGTGTTTGTGTGATAATGTTGTGTATGAACCTAGAGAAAATAATTTCAAGTTTTGTGAATTGTAACGTTTCCTTCCTTTCAACTCCCTTGAAATCTACAGTAACAAAAACTGCTGCAGCAAGAATTTCAAGTGAAAAAAATAATTTTTTTTCCAAAAACTAGTACTACATTTATCAAATTGTGTGTTACTAATTATGGAAATGACAAGGTACTAAATGCAAAATTAAGAAAATACTTTTTTCTCCAGAGTGTTTTAATAAAGAAAATCTATAGCCCCCTACATCACCCTCCCAAATAAGTCTGAAGCCATTACCTTTTTAAAATATTGTGCTCGTCTTAATCTCTGAATGGAATAAATAATGTCAGTCAAAATGTAGAAGTATCTGGTACTCTGAAGGAAGATTTTGTGAAATTATATATGTCCTTGAGTAATATCCTGACAGTCACTCCAATAAATATCAGCACTGTTTTTTATTAGAGTATAACCTTCCATGGGGTTATATAACTCATTCACTAAACAACATTTTACATTGAGAGAGCCCAAGGGATCAAATGGATTATGTGGTTACATGAGATTTTCTTTTTATTCTAGAATAATGCTAAGACAAACTGCTTCAAAAATGTAGAGTACCTCCAAACTGAGGGTATTTGGAAACCCACTAGCAGCTTGGAGAAGTTCCTACTGCTGTTGGGTTGCTCAAGCTTATATCAATTGCCTGGGCTGTTGGAAGGATACCAGCTATGTAAGAATTGCACAGAGATAATTAGTATATTAAAAAAAAAAGTTAACAACCTATTTGCCTACTTTTACTTCTGCATTAGTTGTTTTTATATTACAATTTCTTTAATAATTCTACATGATAACTGTTCGTTTTGATTGCAGGAAGGCAATATGTAGCCTTACCCATGGAAGTGCTGGTGACTCCCAAGGATTTACAAACAGAAAAAAAAAAAAAAAGAATGGTAGTATATACATTTTTCTTCCTGTAGGAAGAAAGGGTAGCTTAGTTTACCTGCCTCTGCCTTCAGTGTTACACGGAAAGGTGAACCAGGTGCAGATTTAGTATGTATCTTGTGCTCTTATTATTTTCATGTTCAGTATACCATTGTCACCCTCTGCGTTTTCTATTTATCCTTTTAAAGAATGGAAGATTAATCAATTTGGGAAGCTTAAGTTCAACCACACACTGTTCTTATTCTTTTGTTGTTTTTAAATACTTGACTTATCTGTAAAGTCAGTAATGTGTTCTGCTTAAATTCTGTTAAAAGTCCTAGAGCAAGTCCTTCCCTGTAAGTGCAGAAGCTATTTCTTTCTTTTTGTAAATGGAGTTCTCTTCAGAATATACATTTTATAGGCATGAAAGGAGACAAGTAGTGTACAGTGACTGCTGGCTTTATGAATCCTTTTTCAGACAGTGGTTTTATTAAACTCCTACTAAAGTAGGAAAGATTTTATTTTTTTTCAATTTTATTTTCCCCTGCAGCTCCTAAATTAATTTTATAAATCCTAGATTAAATACAAAGAACCTTCCTAATCTTCAATGTGAAGCTCTTTAGAGGTACAGTAATAGCTTACCCACTGGAGCATTTGCATAAGTCACGAAAGCCCAACATCATGTCCTTGGTTTGCTTGAGCCACATCAAAGTTTAGCTTAGTCTTTTTACATGTCTGGTGGTTAGACAGGCCCTCTGCGTATTGATTCTTCTAAACTGTATTGTGCTTGAGGACCTTGAAAGTTACTTTTGAAGCTTATACTAGTGCATTTGTAGATATCTGGGAGCAGTACAGTCCCTCCTTCCTTTTTATGTTTGTTACACTTACCAGTTGGTGAATTAATTTTGATCTACTTTTCCACTGTCCTTGGAGAAGGGTATTGGATGTGTCTGTTTATATCTAATTTGGATATGTGGCCTTCTAAGCAGTCAACATTAATCTTGTCAGTATGGTGAAAGTATTCCATGCTATATGATACAGATCTTCAGCTGCAGACATTCTCATCGGATGTGAATTACCTTTTTTTCTGAGCATTGGAATGTGCTAGACATCATACAGAATATTGAAAAAAAAAAGTGAAGTATCATTTAATTTTTCCAAATGGAAGTATTTGCTCACTCTGAGCTTTGTCTGTTCTTGGAACAGTATGTTAATAAACTGATTTATGACTGTAGTTTTACAGAAATCTTAATTTCAATGAGTCACTTCAAAAGTCCTTGCAAAAATCAGGAAGCCCAAGACATTGATCATTATAACTTTATAAATCATTAAATTTAATTTTATACAGTGGAATCACATATTTGCATGTACTGAAGTTCCTTGCCCCACATTATGTTTAATAACATTCCACTGTATACTTTTCTTCTCCTACAGATTTTATCATTTCAGCAACTGCAAATCCTTAAGAGAAAAGATTACATTTACTGAAGATGAGTCACTGGGAGACCAAAGAATTTAAATAATTTGCTCATAACTACAGTGTGTAAAGAATATTTGAGTGCTTCTTTTTGACTTATTGTCATTTTCTAATAACTGTGAGTACTTCCAGTAAAAATCAAAGGGCTTAGATTTCATAATACATGGAAACATGGATTTTTAAAATTAGTATTAATCATGTCAGCAAAGGTTACAGAGAGAGCAGATGATGTAAAAGAATAAACAGGGCAAGGGGATTTCGGGATAGAAATCCTGACATGACTTAGAAGGATGTCAAAGCAAAACAGCTTTCAGCTCTGTTAAAAACGTTAACAAAGATAATCCTGACTGTTCATTTCAAGCTGCCTGTTCACTCTATGACAGCTATTTCAATAGAAGATCAGCTGTGTAGTGGGGGTCTGGGAGTCTAAAATTATTAATGTGTTAGGGACCATGCAAGCTAATACCATGAAGTGAGGAATAAATATTTAATAGTTAGACCACAGCTCTTTTTCAGGTTTACTTTGCCCATCTTTTTAGTAACATATGAACTATTAATAAACATAAATATATTCCAGTACACTAATAATGAAGATAGATGTATCTGCAGTGGAAATCAATTTTTCTTCTGTTTCAACCTAAGGCGACTTAAAGCCCACACTAAGACCTTCAATCATCTTGTCCATGAGCTGCTTTACGCTGATGATGCTGCCCTCGTTGCCCACACAGA
>JAYRBT010000082.1:74675150-74702479 GCA_036023395.1 Myiotriccus ornatus | reverse complement strand
CGGCACTTGGCCTTGTTGAACTTCATTCCACTGGAGTCAGCCCATCTCTCCAGTCTATCCAGATCTCTCTGCAGAGCATATATCATCTAAGGCATATATCATCTATCGTATTAATCTGTCTAAGGCATATACCATCTGTCCTATTAATTACCCTCTAGATATGTTGAACTAATATGATGAAGACTATCTGTGCTTATTGAAGCTTTTCAATATTCAGGATTTAGATGTTGACCTTTCTTGGATAACAGATGCTAACCAAGGCGTTCTATGACTTCTCCTCCTCAATCGGACAGGCAGAGAAAAATGCTGAAGGAGTGTTTTGATGAAAGACCTGTCTGATTATATGAAAAATCTATATTGAACACAGGTTCTACATGGAATTAGAGTTGGTCAGTTTTCCTTGCCTGCAATTAATTTAAATTATTGTTATGAGTAAAATGAAATTTTCAAGAAATTTTAATCCATTTTGAAAACATTCGTTTTCCTTTTTCTTTCTACTTCTATTTTTCTGCATGTCAAACATTTTTAATTTGGTGCAAAGTTCTTGCAGTGATCAAATTGCCATTTGCACAGTTAGCATTTGGGAAACTTTCTCTTAATACTGAGGCATTTTCCAATGATAATGCATAACTGGGCAGGTCTAGAGTTTTATCTGCAAGGTGTGGAACTTGATCTCTTTCTGTGTGAGTTTTAGTCTAGGAATGGCAACAGACTGTGATGGTTATTTAACTGAATATTTTATGAGATCTGATAGTCTTTTCAGATATAAGATGTTGTGTTCAGTTAACTGCATATTCCTATAGGGATGAATGGGACTGCTAACCTGTATAGCTCTGCAGATTTTTCATTGTTGTGTTCTGGGAAGAGATAGCGAATAACAGTCTTCTAACACAGCAGAGCAATTTAACAACCATTGCTTTTGGACATCTATATGAAATCATTTTGAGAGCTGACAGATTCTAGAGATGAGAGTATCAAAAACTAGTTCACCTAAAGCTTATCTATGTCTCACTATTGACTTGCTGCTTTTTCAAAAAAGCAGTGAAGTAAATCAGTCATTTAAAACTCTACATAGGTTCTAGATATTTGTGTGAGGATGGAATATTGCTTGAAGCATATGTGCACGCATTGGAGGACTCAGGGTTTCTCAAGTAGAATAAATAAAGTTGAATGGTTTGGTGTGAAGTTAGCAGAAATAAAAAAAAGGTTATTCATGCACTAGAATTAAATACAGAAGATAGTGTTTTATCAGTGGTCAAAGATAGCTATGATAATCACTGAAAATATTTGTAATATCAAACCTCTTTTCTATCATTCATTCCTGGAAAATGACCCTTGTTCTTGATCTTCAGGTGATCCTAATAGTTGTGCGCCTTTTATTGAAAGCATTTTCCGAAAACATTCTTAGCTCTTGGCAAGCACTCATGAGAAGTTCACAGAATCATAGAATATGTTGAGTTGGAAGGGACCCACAAGGATCATCAAACCCAACTCAGCCCTGCACAGAACTATACCCAAGAGTCACACCACGTGCCTAAGTGTGTCATCCAAATGCTTCTTGTACTCTGTCAGGCTGTTACCACTTCTCTGGGGAGACTGTTCCAGCACCCAACCCATCCTCTGGTTACTTTATTTGATAAAATATCTGTGATAGCAGTGAAAAATATCCCTTCTTGCAGCTGTGAAACTGATAATGTACTTCTATAATACAGTACTTAATCTAGTTTTTACATGCAGCTTTCCACTTGAAACTTCATCAACACTTTGTATCCTAAAGACAAATACTATGCTGTAGGTTTTTTCCTAAATCTTCTATTCTTGCACCACTCACCTAAGATACAAAACTGGGATATTTATCTTCTTTTGTACTTAATGAATGTTACTGATTTCTCGTTCTTACCTTCCTTCTTGTTTCACAAGACAAGCAAAAAGTGACATGATTTTACCCTATCCATGATCAAATAACTTACTCCTGTGGTGCAAAATTTCCATTATACTGACTATCTGTGTTCTCATTGCTTTTGTGGTAGCAGGGATGTTACATTGTGTAGTGCAATGACAACACCTCACTTACAAAATTTTAGCATTAAACTTTGTGGATTTTATGATTTTTTAAAATACAACAGAGAGATTAGGCTAAAACATGGATTTGCTTATTTATTCTAGAAATCAATTAATATTGCCTAATGAAGTCAAGAACTGTTGCTTACATGATCTAAATTTGATTATGCATGATATGAGCTTATTTCTGCAACAGAGTCTGTTCGATGGAAATGTGTAACTAAAATATCTCTAAACTAGGGCACAATAATGAAAAGACTTCACAGTTTCAAAACACTGGATTCAAATAAGCATACAAAAATTTAGAATATTCACAGTTTAGCTCATTGCTATGTTTTCTTAAAATATAATTATTTTGCCCATGGCTTATGTGTTCATATCTAATGTAATTTCTACATGGATGGATTTTTTGTCAATTTCCCTATCACAATGCACAACCTGCAGATTTAGTGACAAATTGAAAAAATTTGCCCTTGATAGCATTGGTATAATTTAGAAATTGTTCAACATTAATGTACTGCACAATATAGGGGAAACAGTCAACTTGGTTTTGTGTCATAGAGGGAATATCATGCTTACAACAGCATTGAAATTCTTGCTTGTCGAAAGCTGTTTGGCCACTGTGAATGAGCTATACAACCATTGCTAATTTAAAAAAGAAAGAAAAAAAAATTAACCCAAACCCAACCAACCAACCAACCAAAACCCAACAAAACCCCCAACAAAAACAATAGCAAAATTCCAAACCAAGAAAATGTAACTAAAGTTTTTCTAATATATATAAATTCAGCATCAATTTGCAGTTTCCTACAGTGTATTTTATTTAAATGTATTTTCTATCTGTGAGGTTTGGTTTGCATTTTATAAATTTTTAGTCTGTGTCCCCTGCTAGAAGAAAATAGTTGCCTTATCATCTTTTCAGTTGTCTGATTTTTGAGTGGTTCTCATGTCACGCTTATGCTTTGCATTTTGCATTTCATCTCTGTTAGACTGACACTTGTGTTCTTTAGCTCATTTTAAAGTCCAGCTGTTGCAGTCATCCAGATTCACATTTTCAGGACAGGGCCATGGCATTTAAGTCTTCTTTTTGAAATTGGAAATGATGCACGTTTTGTTTGAGTTTTGGCACTGCCTGCCTGTATCAGCATCCAGTGCTAGAATTTTCAAAAGGAGGGAACAGTTAAGCTAAATGTTCAAGCCAAAGGTATATTTTAACCATCTGGATTTGCTGTTTTATAGAATCATAGAATGACTCGAGTTGGAAAGGACCCTAAGCTCTCCTAGTTCCAACTCCCTGTCATGTACAGGGAAACTTTCTGCTAGACCTGGTGGGTCAGAGCCTCTTCCAACCTGGCTTTGAATAATTCCAGGGATGGGGCATCCACAACTTCTCTGGGCAACCTGTTTCAGTGTCTCACAGTAAATAATTTGTTCCTGTAATCTAATTTAACCCTACTCTCTAATCTAACCCTACTCTGTTCCAGTTTAAAGCCACTACACCTTGTCCTATCACTTTGTACTCTTGTAAAGTCTCTCTACAACCTTCTTGTAAACTGGAAGTCTGCTGTAAGAATTTATTATCTACTTGCATTTCCTTCCTCAATCATACTGGACTACTGAAACATGTTTTCTGGCATATTTTGTAGGTGTGATTTAGCCAGAAGTGGATAAAAATAATGAAATAATATCACTGGGAATTATATTTTTGATCATATGCTCAGCAGCTGTATCTGTACCATACAGTTCAGTGATACCAGCAACCACCTCCTTGCTTCACTTATGACTTTAAAAAGAAAAATCTACTTGATTTTATTTCCTACAAGTGAGGTGTGGAGAAAGGCATACTTTTTTTTTTTTTTCTTTAAATGGTTTTTGAGGGGTGTGAAACATTTATCATTCAAAGAAGAGGTGGTAGTAGAATTTGCCACAGCATCTGGAATATTAAAAATAGAATGTAGAAGAAAAATGTTAGTGAGATATAATGTTTGTCATTACACCTGAAATCATGCTCCTGCATCTACTGTCTTGATTAACACAATGCTGTTTAAAGAAGAAATATAAGGGAACCATAATTGATGAAAAGGTGCAAAATTTGCACAATTAATGATATGCAACTCAGTCTATACACTCCAGGTAAACATCTCAATTTCTTGCAGTAACTGTATAGACTGAATAGTTCTGTATTTTTAAATATAGGCAGTGCATCCTATTTAAATTATACTATATATTAGACTTTATTGTTGAACAAATTTATTTCTTTTGGAATACAGAAACCCCATATATTTTCTATTAGCAGAATGAATTTCATAATAAACAATATATGAAACATGCATTAAAATGATTTCTGGGTTATTTTTTAACAGCAGGTTAATACTTGTTTTCACTGTTATCTCAGTTTAAAAGTATCTAAGTATTAAAACAGCACCTTTATAAAGTACAGCTGGTATTTTATTACCTTACAAGCACTCAGTCTACACTAGTAATATGGTCTACTTTTTCAAAAGTTATTTTGTTTGAAAAACAAACTAAAAATACTTTCATATTTTTTCTAGCTATGAAGAGCACTTACTTAAAGTAGTATTCATGTCAACACCTACTATTCTTTTTTCTTAAAATATTCCAGAATTATATATGTACTTTTCTTTTGCCTCCCTCTGCAGGCATCCTTATGGCCCTGTGTGATTTCCAAACATGCTATAAAACAGACCTTGAGAAGGATTGTTTTTAACCTTAATAATCTGGTGTTCTAGAAAAGGAAAATATTATACGTCATTTGAACCATTCATCTTATATAAGTAACAAATACTTGAAGGCTGCACAAATTTATAGTGAAGGCATAATGAGAGTTGTAGGCAAATAATTAAAGTTTATTTAGTCAGTAAAAGTGTATATAGCGATACATAAAGCTCCACGACACTAACATATTTTGGAAATAATTTCAGTGATCCATTTTGCATATGAAAACATGAAGCAACAAATGAATTTCTCACTGTGTAGACCATTTCCTTTAAATAGCATCTACAGCATATTATCTTAAATTACTTTTATAATGGGGAACCTATGAGTGTTCCTGAGAAGTTAAATGCTTTTAGATAAGCAGCATGATTCCAGGGGTGACCCCCAAAAAGGGAAAGAATGTTTTGCAAGATCAGGCAAAGTATTTGTTTCAGAGGAAACAATTCTTTGACTGAAGTGATAATTTATAATGTTGCTTTGCTTATTAGAAGTGAGATCTGGTCATAGCTAGGATTTTTTTTCCTTTGGTACTCTTGAAATTTAGCTCTTAGCTATACCATTTCTTAAATAAACATATTTAAGTTGGTTCCAAATTATTCTGCTTATACCTGCAGTGCAACAAGATCAGTGGCTGGGTTATACTACACTATTACCTTACGCTGAAGATCTCTGAAAGACTACAGGAGGTCTGTTTCATACTGCTACCCTTGTAGTTTAGAAAAAAAAAAAAAATTTAAATTTTATTATCGTTTATTATTTTATGAAAACATTACGTAAGTTGCATGACAAACCTGTGAAATAACCATTATATCTGTGACTTATAAAGAGTACTGAATGACTTTGGATAACATATATGAAGTCAAAATATTCCTAATATTTTTCAGGCTCATAATAATTTTATTCATTGTGTTATCTAACTGGAAATCTCTATTTTCTGTTTGTCCAGTAAACCTTTATATCATATTCACATTCATAATTACAGCCACTGTACAGGGGTAGTACAAGGTTGATGAACCATCACGTAATCTGAAGGGTGGGGAAAAAAATCAGTGAGCTGTTTCACCATTTCTGGTCAGAGTAAAGTTAAAGTATACATTAAATTTATGCCCCATTCTTCAGTAGGTGAAAGGAAGTAGTAGTCACACACAGGAGTATGCACTATTTTACTCAAATCTAACAAACTCAGTGAAGTGTGACATACTGCAAATCATATTGTCATATACTAAAGGCTTTTTTTGTGAAAAAGTACAATAACTGTAAATTTAGATACTTCAGTATTGAAATATTTCTCTTGTTCACAGAAAAAAAAAGCAGAATCATAGAAAAATATGGTGTTTTCCTTTAGCTCTTTCTAAAGCTGCCATTAAAAAGATTTTAAAATAGATACACATTTTGAAAGATTATGCTTATACCTGTTACCTGTCTCAAAATTCTTGAAACCCATACATTATTTAGCATCAGTAATATTCTGTCCTTTTCATCCCAGTGTGAAAGAGATGCATGTGCATCATTTCCCGCATGAAACACTTTATCAGGGAAGCAGTAAAGTCACGTAAGTTACCAAGAATAGTAACATGGCAGAGCTGAAAATGAAGCTTACATCTCTGTAGACTCTACAGGCATTATTCTACAAACTGTGAAAGATCTGCTGTTCATTTCTATAATTCCTGAGTCAGGAAATTCACCTCTAAACTCCCAGGCCTGTATTCAGTAATACAATATTTTACGCTTTGCTACAGCAATCTGTGGTAAGGATCCTGTTCTGTACTCAGTACTTCTCCTTTCATGTGGTGTAAACATATTTTATTTATACAAGAAATGTCAGTAACAATCATGGGGCATGTAATATGTAGGAATCTTTCTACAGTGACCTAGAATAAAATAATGTTTCTCAACAAGGTATGAGGGTAGCATCAGTGCAGAGATGCATGGCTGTATCATGCTGTTCTTCACTAGGATTTTTTCTTTGTTTTTTCCTACCTTATACTCTTCCATGTCAGCTGAGAGGACTCTCCAGGTTTATCCCACAATTCCTATGCTATAATAAAACTACCAGGGATCTTGAATCTGGCCTTATACCTTAGATTAGAAATATGCTAATTTAATACTTTTTGCATGTAAAACAGCTTTCCAATAAATACGATTATTCCTAATAAAAGGCAGAATCTGACAGATTCAGTGTTTCATGAGCAACAGAAAACATCTAAAGCAATTAGACACCTCCAAAAGTAGTAATGATCTTTTTTTTTAGGGTTCTTTTGTGGGTTTATTTTTCTGTTTTTTCATTTTTTGGGATTTTTTTTTTGTTGCACAAATTCCTTTATTTCTCCAGTGTATAAAGCTTAGCCTTTGGCACTCTGACGTGTGGTGCAATGCAACCAAGTCTGTGTGGGTTATCTGCTGTGGTAAAATACACTGTTGGCGCTTTTATAATAGACCTACAGATTCTTACAACCAGTATTATCAGATCAGCATTACAGTATTACCATTTTAACCCAATTTAAAAAAAAAATCAAGAAGGAATTGTTTTTTTTTTTTAAATTTAAATTTAAATATTTTTCTGTTGATAAAAGGAAACCAGAAGATAAGGATAGATGGATAATTACACTGGTCTTAAAAAGAAATATTGAGTCTAATATACTGTTAAGACTCCATTATACTTTGCTCCTTGTAAAACTTAGAAGAGAAATAAAAAGTGGAAAAGTGGAAAAGGACTAATACCTCCTTTGATATGGGTAGTTAAAATTAAGAAGCTGTATCACTGGTTTTAAAAGGTCATATTTTACAACTGTCTCTACAACGTAGTATATATGTTAAAGAGATTATTATGGAGACCCTCAGAGTGATAATTTCGGACACAAAAATAAAGAAATGTAAGTTCCTCTAGCACCTTTAATCCTTTAATTAGATATGCAACAATTAAACTTTCAGTCTCCTTAAGCCTCACTGTTGAAGGATCATATTATTGATTTCTCTTTACTTTCTCTTCAGTGGTAAAATCCTAGTAGCTTGATTAAGTGTTAAGATTTCCACAATTCCCAGGTTTGAAAGTGACTAGCAATTCATTTACTTCCTTAAGGACACCAGTGTGGTGGCACTTGAGCGGTAATTTTTAGTCATTTACTTTCTCAAATTTGAAGGTTAGGATTTTAAGATTTAGATTAACCTTGTTCAGAGGACAGGAGTTTTTGAAGCTATTGTCAGTGTGGTCCTGAGTTGCACTACAGGTTTGCTCCAAGTATTTTACTTCTGATTTCAATCACAAAGACAGGTCATTAAGTTCATTGCTCTAGTGATTGTTCTAGCATACTATTTAAAATATTGTTAACACTTAGTAATGCAGTTATGGGAAAACTACAGTCTGATAGGTAAAGGAGAAGACTTACACTAATCATGATGATGTTAAAAAACCTTCATGGAGTAGCGGAGAGAATAACTGAAAGCACAATAGGTACAAAAGCTAAATTCCAGGCTTCATTGTCTAGGACTGAATGACTTGATTAACTAATAGGTTTTGTTTTGCATTTTGTGTTGTATGTCTTTAATTGGTGGTTATAGATTAGAAAGGCAATGGTATCTTAAAGATTTTCTGTATACATTGCATCATTCTTTTCAATATTATTGCATACAGAGCAACAGTTCACTGCAAACAATAAGCAGAAGCCACTGATGGCATGGTCAAAGCCAGCATAGTCAGGAGAATCAGATTTAAATGCTACCCAATGTCCTTGGTGAACATTCACTGGTCGTTGAAACATACGTATACCAAAATACTGAGCTATTCATATTATATTAAGGAACTGGTGACCAGTTTGACTAACTGACAGTCACATGCAGCCTGTCTTGGAATTTGAGGAATTTTCTTGCTTTGACTGTGCAGAATTTGATGAATCTGTTTTGGTGTTTAATGCATTCTGGTATTGCACCATGCATCAGCTCAATTACTATTTGTATGAATTGAAGAATGAAAGCCAAATTTGTCTAAAGATAAATTCTACTAATAAGGAAATCACCTGGAAAGTTAAGGTACTTTTTCATCAAACTTTTTGATCCTTACATTTTTAACAGAATTGCTACACTCAGCATTTGAAGAAGTTTCATTAATGCTGACATTTCCTCTCAAGATTTGCTAAATCAGTTTGTAAATATTAATATTCTTTAAAATTAAATTGGAGACAGAAACTTTAAATGTATAAAAGATATCCACATTAGGTTGCAGATTTATCAGAAGCCCTAAAAATAGGGCAGCAAGATGGGTTCCTACGGGAGCAGTGTGGAGCCTTAGCTGCCACTTGAAATGCCGACACAAATCTTGACTTGACCTTTACAAATCAGATGCACGCCTTCCTTTTCATAATCATAATTGTCATTTTGTAGTTAACTTCATGCTTAACCTCTGGTGTATCCTGTCAATTCTTTTGCTGGGAAGGTGGAATGTAGATTTTGAAATGTGAATCAGCATAATGGAAAGTTGCTCAAAGTATTGCATTTATACTCTGCAATTGCATTTTCAGAGTTTTACTGACCTTGGGGAATGCAAGTGAAAAATCGTTTCCACAGAAATTGAACTTGTATTTGCCAGGAACCTTTAGATAAACCTTATGAGCCTTTGAGAATTTGTTAGGTGGGCACAGCTTTCTCAGTTTTTGAGCTTTATCATTTAGCTGAAGCACTTTGAAGTAATTCTACAGATTTGTGTGGCAGAGAAAAGTCAATTACAGCCTTGAATTTATTAGCAGTAAGAAACTAATACATTGCCAGATAAATTAGGAGACCTCCAAATTAGTAACTCTTTATTGCAAAGCCAGAAATTCTCAGCATGTGCATTTGTCTAAATTTATTCCATTTGTTTACATTGTTCTTACACGATTGTGTCCAAGTTCTGAAGATTAAAAAAATAGATTAAACACAGCTCGAATGTACACTGTTGTGGGGAAACTACTCAGTTTTCCATAAGTAGCAGAATATACCTTTAGCATCAGTATACCAGGCAAGTCTGTGCTAGGACTCTGCCCATATCAGTTTGTCAGTTTTGCAGTATATGCTTACCAAGATATTAAACTTATCTATGCTGTTTCATTTGCATGAAACAGAGCAGTGCATTCCTGCACAGACCTACTACTTTGGGTTCCAGAGTCCCAGCAGACAAAAGGTGCCCCTTTACTTCACTGGACTTATGTATTGGCTTTACATGGTCAGGTTTTGGTAGCAGGGAGGCTACAGGGGTGATTTTTGTGAGAAACTGCTAGAAGTTTTTCCAGTGTGTGACAGAGCCAGTGTCAGCTGGCTCCAGAACAGACCTGCCACTGGCCATCAGCAATGGTGGTAAGTGACTCTGGGATAACGTATTTTAGAAGAGGGGGGAAAAACTGAGTAACTGCAGCCGGAGGAGGGAAAATATATGAGACAAACAACTCTGCAGACACTGAGTTCAGTGTAAAAGGAAGAGGATAAGGTGTTACAGGCACCAAAGCAGGGCTTCCCCTGCAGCCCATGGTGCAGACCATGGTGAGGCAGGTTGTTCCTCTGCAGCCCATGGAGATCCATGGGGGAGCAGAAATCCACCTGTTGTCCATGGAAGACCCCATTCCAGAACAGGTGGATGTCCAAAGAAGGCTGCATGGCCTTGTATGAAGTCACACTAAAGCAGGCTCTTGGCAGGATCTGTGGACCTGCCACAAATTGGAGCCCACACTGAAGCAGATTTTCTAGCAGAAGTTGTGACTCTGTGTGGGAACCATGCTGGAGCAGCCTATTCCTGAAGGACTGCACCCTGTGGAAGGGACTGATGCTGGTGTAGTTTGTGAAGAACTGTAACCCAGGGGAAGGACTCATGTTGGAGAAGTCCATGGAGGACTGTCTCCCGTGAGAGGGACCCTACGCTGGAGCAGGAAAAGAGTGTAAGGAGTCCTCTCTCTGAGGAGGAAGAATCAGGAGTGACAACATGTGATGAACTGACCACAACCCCAATCCCATGTCCCCCTCCACTACTACGAGAGAGGAGGTAGAGAATCAAGGAATAGAGTTAAGCCTCCAAAGAAGGGAGATGTGGAGGCAAGGTGTTTTAAGATTTTATTTTTATTTTTCATTACCCGACTGTGTTAAACCTACTCTGATTTAATTGGTAATAAATTTAGTTAATTTCTCCAAATCAAGTCTGTTTTGCCCATGGTGGTGAGTGATCTCTCCTTGTCCTTATCTTGACCCACAAGCCTTTTGTTGTATTTTCTTTCTCCTGTTCAGCTGAGGAGGGGAGTGATAGAACAGTTTTGGTGGGTATTTGATGTCCTGCCAGGGTCAAACCACCATGACCTGTCTCAAAACTGAAAATTGTATGGCACTACTGCTTTGAGTCCCAGAGCAAGCTTAACTGCAAACTAGACTGATTTTCTTTCTAAACTGGTGTACACTATGATGAGGTGGACATTGGTCTGTCCTGCACTGTCATGTAGTCAGGAGCAAGCCCTTCAGTGGAGCATCCTGCAGCTTCCCAGTGTTCCTGTAAATTTATATAATACATTGGTTGATCATTATAGAAAATTTTTCCTCTGAAAGTTAGTCATGAATCACTTTTCTAGCCAGAGTGCATCCTTAAAATTTCAAATAAAATACAGAAAAAATGCTTAGGAAAGCAACAAGTTACAAAATTAGAGAAACATGGACTGCTTTAGGTTGGAAAAGACCTTGAGATCATTGAGTCCGGCTATTAGCCTAGCACTGCCAAGTCCACCAGTAAACCATATCCTCAAGTGCTGTATCTACACATCACTTGAATACATCCAGGGATGGCAGCTCAAGTTAGGTATCATAGTTGTTGCAGTAGTACAAAGCTGTTTTACTTTCTAAAAACACTTAAGCAATTTGAATTGGTTTGTGTGGTAATTCGGTTTTGCAGTTATATCTTCTTTATTAGGAGTCATTCCATTTGTTTCAGTGAGTTGCTCCACATTATACTTGGGGCAAAGAGGAAAGAATTTTGAGCCTCATATTTTATACTGAGTTGAACACTGCTATATGCCTTCAAACAATTTACTTCTAGTTTAACATTATATACTTCATATTTCTGTAAATTTATAGAAAAGAAAATGTTTCAGGGTACTTGGAAACTAGTTCACATCAGACATTTCTTCTGAAATTTAGCCAAAATTGCTTTTTGTACAAGGAAAATCTCTTTTTCAGAAATATAGCTATATCAAGTAATGTTTTATCTCAATATTTCTTCCTTCTCCTACAGATTTTATTCTTATAGTTCTTCCCACAAATGTAAAAGTTCTCAGTTCTGAAATATGAGTATATGTACATTTTATGCCATGCAATGCTTGGAAATTCATGTTTATGTGTATTCCTTCATGTGATGGAGAGTGCCACGTTTACACAGGATGAACTATACCAGTATTCATTATTGATGTATTATTCTCTAGAGAACTGTTATGCTTGGCTAGGATAATGAGAATTTTAAGTTTGCTGATGTCTGCATAAAAAATACGAAGCGAGACAGTCTTTGTCCTGAGAAGTCCTTATCCTGAACAAGATACAACAAGAATAACAGGGTTCCTTTACGTAGCTAATATACTTAGCAATGAGTAAACTTTGCATCATCTTTTAAATCAAATGTGGCAGCATACACATACCCTGTTCGGAGTGCACTTACTCTTCCAGCATGAAATTGAATTTCATGTTTACTTCCTTTCCTCTGTTCTTCTTTCTGTTAGAATCAAATATCACATCTGATACTTTCTATCAGAGGTTTCCTCCAATACCACTTCTATGTTGTGCATCATTGCAGTCTGCCACTGGAAAGAGAAACTTTCTCATGGTGGCCACTCCTCGAATATTGTGGTTATAATTGGTGTATCACAGTTAGCACTGGGATGCCACAGAGTTGTCAATCTCTGTAAGTAGGAATCTTGAACCTTCAGTGAATATGTTAGTCTGTAATCTTGCAGGCAGTAGGGTAGTGCTTCCTGAGCTGGTTTCAACAATGTGTAAGGGAAAAGAGATGACTTGCAATGTCTAAACCTTGTGTAAGACCTTCCCTATATATAAATATATGTTTACAAGGTGTAATTTCGCATCTCGTCCTTGTATTTTCTAAGAAATAAAAAGAACATGCCCACAATGAGTTTGTAAGGCCCATATCTGCTTTTTCTCCAGTGCCCATGTAAACCATATACTTCTGCTTGACCAGTCACAAAGTCACCTATCCTTGTTGATAAGGATGATTTAAGTAAACTTTTAAGGGATAAGGTTATCTATCCATGATGACCAAAGTCTCAGTGTCCCTACTGGAAAATAACAGAAGCAAATTCTAATGAGGAAAGTGGAGAACTGAAAGTTTGGAAATTTCTAAGCTTTTCATTTTACCCTTTTTGAAGGTAAGAAAAGGAAGCTGTAGAAGATGCTGAATATTATATAAGTGGTATGATGAGAACCAAGGTAATGATCCAAGAAAGTAGTATTTTTGGTAGCGTTCAGTGCAGAGGAGAGAATTAAAAAATCTCTATTTGAGATTTTTAGCTATATGAAAAGCATAAACCAATGTAAAATATTTACAGAGGAATATTTTAACATTACAGCCACATGAAGTTATTAAAAGTTAAGTACCCATTTTACTATCTATTTTTTGCTTGGGGTAGTGTGTGTGTTTACATGTATTTACATGGGTCTGTGTAGGAGGAAAGATTTCATTTTCTTCTTGAATTCCATCTAGGAAAATTCTACTGATTTGCATTTGCAGAGGCAATTCTGTACTGTGCTCTGTGTCTGTCATGGGGGAAGGCTTTGTGGTACCAGAGAAGGACACTCATCTAACACATGCAAGATACTTCTTCTTCTCACTCTTGGTGCCTGAATTCTCAGACAAGAGGAAATAAATTACTTTTTGTAACTGCACAGTAAAATCTTGTGCTGAGAAACAATATGTTATTTCTTTCTTATTTTACTATGCTTAGTTATTGCAAATAATGATATTCAAATTTTTAAAAAGCGGGGGGAGGAGGGGATGGGCATGGTAGCTTTTGGAAAGTCCAAAGAAAAGATTTCTCTAGTTGAAGATTTTCTGAGCTTTCACCAGTCTTTAAAATGTGTTTTCGCAGAACTGTATCAATTCAACTTTAAATTTGTAAATATATTGAGATAATCCTCTGAATAGTACAGAAAACCCCACTGGTGTATCAACATTATTGTACTTTCATCAAGAGACTCCTTATGTCATCAGATAAAGGGTGGAGACAAGTTTGATTTTTGTAACCAGCTTATTCTGACTTCCTTTTGAAGTCTCAAGTTCCTTATTAGCAGTGCACAGTGTGCTTCCATGTGCAATGATCGAGACAAACAAAGACCTCTTCATCCACAAAAAAGCATCTGTATTTTATATTTCTTCTCCATTGCAACTATTTGCACTTTATTTCATGTTGTTGAGCATGAAAGATTAATTCCTTTAACATTTTTTCTAAATAGTATCTTCCATTATGATACATTAACTTCCCAAGGAAATCAAAACCAACAACAATTTCTACTCAGTAATTTCACAGAGTGAGAAAATTGTGGCTTCTTCAAAGTTAGGGAAATCTATTTAAGTTTGAGAAGTCAAGGATGGTACAAGTTTAAATGAAGGATGAATAATATGAAGCAGTTCTTTGTAGGTTGAAAAGTACAACGAAGTTTAAAACAAACAAAACCCAGATTTATGGCATATCACAGTGGCACATTCTGCTGTGAAATAAGAAGGTGTTACTGCAGAGCAACTCCAGCTATTTAAACAGATAAATTCCAGATTTACTGTCAATGCTGTCAGCTGCATCTGACTCTGTGTTCCTTCATTAATATGTGTCCTTGGCAATGAGATCTTCTCCAATACTCTGATAAGAGACTTTGGCTTAGCATGTAGTATGCATGCTTAAGAAACCTCTAACTACAATGCAAAAACCAACATCTTCACATTTTAGTTCTATGATGTTTGTTTCTGCAGTGACTTTCACCTGGCAGCTTTCTGGCAAAAAAGAAAAATAAGAAATCACAGTTCAGATATAACAAAAAAGAACACAATTCAGAAGTGAATTAACATCTATAATATATATAAATGTAGATTATTTTAAAAAATTATTAACATTTTTGTAATCCTTGTGCTTAAATGGTGGAATGAGCATTAACTACGTCACACCCTTTTCACTCGTGTGTCCTGACATGTCCTAGAATTCCCTTAGAGTCTTCCTTGTGATCCATGGTTCATTCATCAAAATCTCAAAAATGCTGCTCTTTTTAAAAAATATATATTTTATTAAATTATCAGTGTTGAAACTATAAAATTTATAAATTTTTTTCTCCTTTCACATTTTAACCTAACAGGACTATATTTTTCCAAAAATCCCTGTTAGAATCAGAGGCCTCAGAAAAAAATAACCAGTAAGTAATCAGAGACTCTTCTTACCAGTTGTCTTTGTAGACCAAGGGAGGGGAGAGAGAAATCATAAGCCCTGAAACAAATGAAGGCATATGGATGAGATGACAAGTGTGAGTTTAGGACTGTAACTAAAAGCATTAAAACATTCTTGCTGTATTAGCAATGAGCAAACAGTGTGAAAAAGGTTAGGTGGAACACCTGGAGAGCTCGGTTGTTTCTATAAGGCTCTGCACCATCAGCACTGTCTTTCAAAGTAGCTCATCAAAACTTAAAGCCTTTACACCAGTTTCAGCCTTGATACCCCTACACTGCACAGTATCTTTCCTTGAAAAAGCCTACTTAATCCAAAAGCAGGTCACTGACCACAGTTGCACTAGACACTTACCTTTAATAATAAATTGCTGAAAAAATTGCTTGCATAATTTCCTCATTTTGTATTTACAAAGAATGGATGATTTTCCAATGGATTTTCTTAATACTGGAAGCATTGCCTCTTGATCTTGTTTTTGTGTTCTTCAGAAAGCAGAAGAGAATCATGAGACTTAGGTTGCAGATCAGCATGTTATTTTCTTCCTGCCTCTTTTCCTTTTTTATTTCTTACTTATGGAAGGTTGGAAAAGGTGTGCAATATTGTTTCCATTTGCTCTTGTGTTTTCAGTAGGCGAGAATTCAAATTTAAACAAAAGAGGGCACAGAGTAAATATACCACTTAAAATACCTTGATGAGAAAGCACAGAATGTCTTTATACCATGCCATAACAATTACCTGACAGAACAGCAGCTGTAGCGTTCAGAATGACTAGCTTAGACATTTAAAATTGTCACAGTTGTTTAAAGATAACCATTATACAGCTGCCTGAACTACAGAATACAACTTGTGTATCAGTTTCTTCTGATTTTATTGTTCTGTACTTCCATAGAATCTCTAGCAATAATAGAAATGAACAATAAACCAGTAAATTAAAACAGAGTTCAGTTTAATGGATGAAATAAATGTTTGGAAGAGAAAAGAAGTATTTTTAGAGAGCCTTAGATAAAAAGGGAATTTACTTATAGCTTTCCCAAGCTGCATGTCCTCAGAAATAACTACTTTTCAGGTAATTTGCTTGTGAAGAATTTCAGTGTTGGATAGATCTTGTCCTTAAATACAGGAAAAATATAAAATTTCTATGAGTGAAACTAAAGTTGCAATGTTTCTCACCTTGTCTTTCCCCATTTCTGCGCATTTTTACAAATAACATAAGGAAATATTTTAAAATATCTTTACACAGTTCAGTCACAATTTGCTTGTGGTGCAGCTAAATTCTTTCAAACTGTGTGAAAATTTCTTGCAGAATATATATAAAATAATGCAGACTACAACCCTTTTAGTAATGCTCATTTGTGGTACAAGATTAGGTTTTGTGAATATCAATAGTGGAATGAAGTAAATTTTATTAGATATGTTGAGTCTGGGAAGGCTGCAAGGAAACAAGGTACACAGCTGTCAAGGTGTTGTGAGGATGGAGCCAGTCTTTTCTCAGTGCCACCAAGCAACAGGACAAGAGGCAATAGAAAGCACTCAGTGCTGGTGAGGCCACATCTGGAGTGCTGTGTCCAGTTCTGGGCCCCTCAGTTCAGGAAGGATATTGAGGTGCTGGAGCAGGTCCAGAGAAGAGCAACCAGGGTGGTGAAGGGACTTGAGCACAAGTGCTGTGAGGAGGGACTGAGGGAGCTGGAGTTGTTCAGCCTGGAGAAGAGGAGGCTCAGAGGAGACCTCATCACTCTCTACAACTCCCTGAAAGGAGGTTGTAGCCAGGGGGGGGTCAGTCTCTTCTCCCAGGCAGCTGTCAGTAAGGCAAGAGGGCATGGTCTCAAGCTCTGCCAGGGGAGGTTTAGTTTGGATGTTAGGAAGAAATTCTTTACAGAGAGGGTAATAAGGCATTGGAATGTGCTGCCCAGGGAAGTGGTGGATTCTCTGTCCTTGGAGGTATTTAAGAAGAGACTGGATGTGGCACTGAGTGCCACAGTCTAAGTAATTGTGGCGGTAGTGGATCAAGGGTTGGACTTGATGATCTCAGAGGTCCTTTCCAACCCATCTTATTCTATGATTCTACAATTTTATGCAGCACAAGTTCCATTTAAATATGAGGAATAACTTCTTTACCATGTGGGTGACTGAGCACTGGAACAGACTGTCCAGAGAGGTTGTGGAGTCTCCCTTACTAGAGATATTCAAGAACTGTCTAGGCGGAATGCTGTACAGTGTGCTCTAGGATGACCCTGCTTGAGCAGGGAGGGTGGACCAGATGACCCACTGTGGTCCCTTCTTACCTTACCCATTCTGTGATTCTTATTCTTTGATAGCTGAGTATCAGAAATAGGTCAAAGTGTCAGGTATCACTAGATCATGGTGCCCAGAATTTTTGTGGCATCTGTGCAGATACTCAAAACCAGCTTGGACAAAGACCTGGACAACCTGCTGTAGCTTTCCCTACTTGAGAAGCAACTTAAATTGTTGTGTGATTTTGTGTAAATAAATACAAAATACAAATTTGTATTAAATATATATATATTTGTTATATAAAGTATAGCATTGATTTGTGCTGTAAGAACTGTAAGTAATCCTTAAAAAAGATAGGAAAAAAACCCTGCCAAGAATAATTGAGACAAAGATATTAAATATCTGACAAAACTACCTGCAGCAATAGCATTCTAAAAAAATGTTTTTACTCTCTAGCGGTGTGTTACTAGATTTTTTGTACTGTATTTTGAAAATGTAAGGATTTTTTTCATATTATAAATATATTTTTATTAAGATAAATCTTACAAAGGTGGTCTCTAGTTGCACAAGCAGAATACTCCTAAGAGAAACTTCCTCTATGTAGTTTGTATTTACCTCTGAGAAAATACAACCGGTGCGTTTCTGGAGAAAAGTAAATTCCAGGTGCAGTTCTGTAAAATTATTTGAGGAAACGTCATTTGAGAACAACAAATTTTGGATGCCTGATGGCTGGCTGGATTATGTTTGCATGATAACTGACGAAAGATGGGAATTGAATTTTTGGCAAGAAGAAAATGCAGATTGCAAACATTTAATAGGGCATTTTTTACTTATGAGAGTGAGGACGATGTGTAGAAGTGAATTCCTGCCTACACAAATCCTGTATGGTGCCAGACAAAATTTCTTCTTGGCAGAACTAAACAAGAGCATTTATTGTGTATTATCAAAACTTTCATTTTCTATGAGAAAACAAAGATTGATAATTGTGATTTGTAAATACTTGAGGGAGTTTGGTTTTGGGTTTTGTTTGGTGGTTTTTTAGTATAAACTGACATTACATGGGGAATGAAGGGAGAAACTGAGTAGTTTTAATTATGATGTTAAACTAGTCTACAGGTGTAAGGTAATTTTCAAGTTGCATACTTATTGCAAATAGCGTCATGTTTTTGTTGTAATAGGATAATTTGACTTTACATAGCTAAAAAATAAAACAAACACAAGAACTTGAGTGTTTTTCACTCCATTAATAGTCCCCATTCCTTTTATTTTATTTTTCTCTACGTTGCTAAGAGCTGTTTTCATATGGAGTGAAACTACTGTTGTCACGAAACAACATTGTACTTTTAATAACAGTCATTTAGACAGATTCGTACTTGCTGTGCACAAATGGCTCAGCAATGTCACTTCAGGACAGTGTATACTAAGGGCTGAATCATCACATCATCCTTTATGGAGCAGAAAAGCCTTTATGGCTGCAAGCAACTACAACACTGTAGGGATTTGTTTAGTGTCTCACCAGCATCATTAGTCAATTCACAGAGAGGAGGCAGAGCCCAGGACCAGCATCCTGCTGGTACATAATTTTGGAATTACTGGGCCAAATGAGAAAAGATTATTTGTGCAATGTTGTAATTTATTGAAACTATGGCTGAGAGAGACTCTTTTTGGGCCAGTTTTGGAGATAAGCACTATTTAGCCTAAACAAAGGTTTTTTTGATGACCTGAAGAAAGAAATAATGCTTCTGAACAGAGAACTTGTTCAGCTGATCAAGTCAATATTAAAGTGTGTTGTAAGATCCTAGCTAGCCATGCATATCACCCGCATCACGTTTGGAATGGCTAAACTGAGGTTGATGACTATCCATCTAAACCAGAAGTTTAAATCCTGACATAATGGAGAGGCAGAAACTAGATTTTACAAGTGAAAACTAAAGTAAAAATATGGGTATAAAAACTAAAGATAAAGAAGCAAATATATTTTAAACATTTGCATAGGGAAGTAGTGTATCCTTAGGTTAAAGGGAGAGCTGTGTTTTTTGGTGTTTCCCTGTGTTTTGTTTTGCAAAGATGCATTGCATCAATAACAAAAGCATTCACCTAAGAATCCTTATGAAACTCTTTGCAACCATTCTTAAGATTAGATTGTATCATTATTTTTCAAAACAGTCTGTCTAGAAATGCTTGGAAGTTTTTAATCCCTGAAGGCCCACTTGAACTGCTTTCATACTGTGATATGGAGAGTAAATGTGGAAATCCTCTACTTCTGAAAAAATGCTGTCCTAAATTTTCACCAAAGGTAGCAAACCATGCACTGTATTACAGGGCAATGTTAAAACTGTTTACTCAGAGAGACAGGATGGTATACATAAATAACATTAGGTGTTAGTATGAAGTATTGAATAACTTGGGGACAATTTAAAACATAGAATACATGGTGAAGTATATTAGACAAAGTTCATGCTGATGGACTTCCTGCTTTTGCCACTCACAGTATTCCTTCATTTCTCTCTGGCTGAGTTTCTAATGATTTAGTAAGTAGATTGATTTTTGTGTTTTTCATCCTGAATTAGGCTAATTTTTATCAGGTGTACTTCTTGAAAAGTCAGTGGAATTGGAAAACTTCCTAGCACACCAAAACAAAGACTTTTTTTTTCTCCTTAAAATTGAGAAATGAAATTTCCAAGGAACTTGTAAGTATTTTGACAGAAAATCTTTTCTTAATAATGAAATATTTATGGAAAATATTCCTAAGGCAATAAGGTCTCACTGCAGTATGCAGTAACGAAGGCAAGGAAAGGTGACTGAAGACATATTTGGTTAAGCTAAAGAGACAAAACAAATACATTGTGTGTCCTGAAGGCTGAGATAGAGAACACTTACAGAAAAAAAAATAACTCCACAACCTTTAATGATTTGAGGCAGAAATGGCTTTAATTAATGTCACAATTGTAGCACAACGGGGTAAAACCAAATGGACATTTTGGGGAAGAAAGGACTTTTTTTATTTTGTCCTCTGTATTGTTTGACTGGACTTAAAGCTGTGGATTAATTCCTGAGTTGCATCTTGTACAGGCAGATGTACACAGTTCCCCTCACATTTGTCTTCTATAGTTTGAAAGAAGGACAAGATATGCAGAGAAACACAAGTGCAACTTTTCATTGCTTCCTGGATGGGCCGAGTGGATGGGATGTGCAAAGCAAAAGAAGAGCCGGCTCTTTCTAACTTGCTGGATAGCAAGTTGTATGTATCACTTCAGAAGGCAGCACTGCAAATGAAACCTCTGCAAAAACTGACGCATGTTTTACAAGACAAAACACTAAGACCTCTAGAACATTTCTTGCTGGGGTATGATTTCTATACTACCCTTTATCTTATGCTTTAAACATGTACACAGCAAAATGACCATGGTGTCTCAGCCAGTTATGTGAACAGGGTTCAGAATATAGCACAGGCTAGAATACAAATCCATAGGTAGAGTACAAATACCTTAGGGACTTTTTAAAGTGCAGTTTTTGATTACTGAATAGAAAAGAACCTATATAATGCTTAATTTCCAAACCGTGTTTTGCTTTAGCTCTATATAGTGTATAGAAAAGCTTTAAGGATGCAACATTTGCTAACGTTGCACTCCTAGTGTGCAACAAATACTAAAGGCTATACTAAATTCTTTTACTTAGTGCACCTAAATTGCTGCACACTCAAATGTGGCTTGGGGAAAGAGAGGGATTGAAAGCTGGCCAAAGAAAACACAGAAAGTTGTAAACTGGTTGAACTTGAGACAGAATATATATGGTAAAATTTCAAAAATCAGTGCTCGTTTAGAATTTTGTTTCCCTACTATTCTATGAGTAAATTATCCCTTTTTTATCTTTTTTTTCTTTTTTCTAGAACCCTTTGTCTTTTGAACTTTGCATTCTCATGTAAATACGGTATACAGACCTTCTTCATTCTCTTTCTGGCTGCAGATTTTGTGCACTGATATAACAAAAAGATTTTGGTCTGGGACAAACTCACCCCATGAGTTATAGCTAGGTTCATTGAACAATCTATGGCAAGGACAGGGAGAATAATGATGGGGAGAAGGCAGAGAACAATGTTCTCTTTATGTGTGTGAAAACTAAAAATGCTTCATTTTGACATTTCATATTGCAGTTGCAAAATGAAGTCTCAACCCCAAATTTGGTTAAATTAAAACCAACAAACAAAACACAATAAATCAAAATAAACACCCCCCCCAAAAAAAGCCAACGAAAAGAAACACAGACCAAAATTTTATTTTTTTATCTTTAATAGAGCTAAATAGAGCTACTTTGACTGAGAATTATGTTTTGAGGGGATAGGGAGAATGTAAGTAAACAGAAATTCTTTATTTTTCTCTCTACTCTAAATACTAGTATTTGTTCATTCTTTTCAGTGCAGCAGACATATCAGCACAATCAGTTATTTGCACAGATTTACATGCAAGACTAATTTTACAAGCCTAACACTTGAAGCTCTTTCCTCCCTAAATAGCACAGTGTAGTTATCTTTAGTAAATTGTATAATTTACTGCAGACATAAATGAATGCAGCTACACTGCTTAGTCTTGCAGAAATTTATTGCAATAAAAGGAATCATCTGGTGAAACTGTCTTGAGTACTGTGGCCTTCAGGTGAGCTGCTGGGTGTGTGAGGTGCAAATGTCCTAGGTCTTGGTCAGCGGCAGCAATTTATTATATTACCCTTAATAAGACTGTTGAACTCAAAATTGGTCCAGGTGGCAATGATTAAATAAAAGGCGGCATCTGGAATTTAGCTTGATCAAGTTCTTTATATAACTAAGGGTGCAGACTGTCTTGATTATGAAGTATAGTGCAAAACTAGCCAGCTAGGTATATGTATCATTGTTCTGGTAATGAAATTCATTCAGAATGAGAGTTTGCCACAGACTGTTTCCTGCTAAATAATCTATAGAACAATATTAAAGGTGATTTTGTTTGTAATGCCAGAACAGTAGTTTTCATAGGAAGTTATGTCACATAAATGAAATATTCAGCTTGAAATCTGAGGCACGAGGGAAAATCTTACTTGGCTTCAGACTGTCATTGCTGTAATTGTTGAATCTATAAATTGCAAAACTATGTAAATTTATATGGATGCAAAACCTTGGAATTTCAAGTAGGCATTTTTATCCACCTGAGAAATGTTATTGAGAATTGTTGCCTTAAGACAAATTCTGCATAGAGTCACCTCATCATGCTAACTCCCACTGCTTTAATGTTTTGGGATTAATAAAAAAATAATAATTTTTCACAGAGGCAAACTAGAAAGCCGCTTGCAGAGAGCTGATGTGTCTGCATAGTCTGCTGTTGGATCATTGCTCAGATTCCAACAGTGCTGAACTACCAGTAGTGAGGATAAGTGGTTCTGTTTTTTCCAATGCATCTGACTCTCGATGTGCCCAGGTATCCAGACCTAGCCTGCCTACTGACTCCTCCCCATATACGTTCTCTCAAGCAATTAGTATAATGCCCCAAAGAGAATGAGGCAGTGACCTGGTCCTTCCCTTTCACCTGTACTTGCTGTGGTGACTCAGGAGAATGGGGAAGAATCAGTTTTCTTTCTTGGACTTTTTTAGTTTTAAATATCCCTTTCCAGGCACCATCTGTGTTCACAACAAAATGATGACAGAAGCCCTAAGGACACATACTGCATTGAAATATTGCCAGAACTGGGTTTTTTTGTGGGTTTTTTGGTGTTTTTTTTATGGCATTAATATGAGTAGTTGTCATTAGATGACTCATGAACACTATTTTTAAGATTTCCTGTAAAGGTATATTGTTTTTTTCTGGAGCAGAGTTAATCTTCTTCATGACAGCTAGTATGGGATAATGTTTTGGATTTGTGCGGGAAACAGTCTTGATGACACAGGCATGTTTTCATTACCACTGAGCAGTGTTTACACAGAGTCAAACCCTTTTCTGCCTCTCACACCACCCCACAAGAAAGGAGGCCTTCACACAAGAAGGTGAGAGGGAACACAACGAGGGCAGGTGATCCCAACCAACCAAAAGGATATTCCAGACCATATAATGTCATTCTCAGCATATAAATCTGGGGAAGAAGAAGGAAGGGGGGATGTCTTGAGCAATTGCATTTATCTTCCCAAGTCATTGTTATGCATGATGGATCCCTGCCTTCATGGAGATGGCTGAACACCTGCCTGCCCATGGGAAATGGTGAATGAATTCCTTGTTTTGTTTGCTTGTGTGCGTGGTTTTTGCTTTTCCTATTAAACTGTCTTTATCTCAACCCAAGGGTTTTCTCACTTCCCTTTAGATTCTTTCCCCAGTCCCATCAGGGAGGAGGAGCAAACAGCTGCGTGGGGTTTAGTTTCCTATCTGGGATAGAGAAGGACAGTAGTAAGTAGTTCCTGTTCCATCTGTTCCATGCAGTGATCATACAGGTTTCTGTGGGTTTTTTTTCATTTCTCCAATTTACAAAAGGAAATGCACTGAGAGTTTCATTTCCCACTGTAGCTGGTGCAAACCCCACTGCTCACCACGGGACTCCTTCTGAGATGCTTGTTCTTCTCCACAATTCCCATGCTGTCTTGAAGAATCAATTTGCTATTCAGCTAAGTTTCTGTTCCTTGAAGTTTTACATAACTTTGGCACACGTATCTGTTTACTAACTCCTAGTTGGATCTATTTTAGATATTGTGGGAGAAGGTCCCTCTGCCTTCCACCACCATATTCTTGTACTTGTTTTGATTTTCTTGGAGTAGGTATAGTGAAACCAATGTTTTCATATGGTTGCAGAAGTTGCCTTTATCATTAATTTTACATTTTTCTTTTTTTTTTAAATGAGAATTTTGTTTATAAAATATAGTTTACCTGCAATATATTGTTGGAACTAATTTAGGTAATCCAAACAAAGCATAGAAAGCTTTCCAGGTTTCTTTCATGAATTAATTATTGCTACTGTCAAGGAGCCTTTATAAATTTTTTTAAACTACTTCGACTAATTTATGATGGGAATAATTTTCAGAGTTATCACGGAATAAGGACATTTTCTTTCCTCTTTTTTTTACACTCTGTTAAAAATCTGTAACAAATTCTATCTTCAGAGTAAATCATGTGAAATGATGAAAACTGAAGTACATAGTAAATCCCAAGATAACTATGTGTTAAAATAATTATTCCCTTTTTAAATTAATGGTTTGTTTATATTAACATTCTGTAAATGTGAAAGTCATGTTGAGTTTACATTTTTCTCTCTTCACGTTTGCTGAATGTCTTACTGTGATCTTCTTCATTGTTCAGCACCTTTTCTAGTGGAGTTGACTAGATTATTGTTGGGACAAGTCTGATTAATCCCTAAAGGAATAACAGTGCATCCCAGCAGTTTAATTAATAACTGCAGACAGAAGGTTATCTGGTAAATGGGGTTGGGTCTTCTGTTATAGGACTGTAGATCTACAGACCTATAAGCTGTTTGTTTTCTCAGTGTCTTTCCTTCAGAAAGTCTATTCATTCTAGCAGAGGTGGATGACTTCTACTTCTTCTATGAAGAATAATTGAGTGCTACATTCTTCAGCTTAAGTATATTGCCCTGTGTTATTAGTTAAGCAGGCATCCAATTAAGTTTATCTAAAATATTAATAGTAAAATGAATAATGATGAAAACTTTCTTTGTGGATACAAGTTTCCATCTACACAAAATAAATACCAGCATTTTTTGTTTACTTTGTCAGATAATTAAAGTTCTTGCTTAAAGGTCAGTTCTCTGAAATAATGGGGTAGTTTACAAGGGATTATCACCTTTCACAGTGCTTTATTAGAAGTAGTATGCTATATTCACTGAGGATTTATACGTTTGTATGATATAGTGCTGCCCTCAGTGACATATCGGAAAAATGTTAGTAGGAACCTGGGGACAAGGGAGAAGGAAGTACTTGTCTTTCTTCAGTCTTGCCATCAGGTGCCACAGTCCCTGCTCTACGTTAGAACATCCCCAAAAGCAAACTTTATCAGCTGTCGGATATCTCCACATACTCTTCAAATAGATTGGTGAAATGTGGGAAAGACTTACATACTCTTTAATTATAGTCCTCAAACACTCACACTAGGGAAAGGTAGGGCATTGATTTGTAAAACTCTCCAAGAATGTAATTAAGAATGAGAGATCTTGAAAAGATTGTCCTGAGTCTAGACTGGGAGCTGGCTCATAAGAAGTGTTGGTATGAAAAGTGATGGTGGAAAGTAACACAGCTAAAAATATATTGGTTTAATTTTTTTGTGAGTAACTCTCAAATAAACAAGTGATAAAGCATATGTTAATCATAGCAGGAAAAATCCAAATCCCTATTGCTTTATTCATTAAATAAATAGATTAGCAATAGAACTGCTTTAAGATCTTTTCTAAACTTCTGAGGGACAGAGTAAGCAAATAAATAGCTCACTCTCCTAAAGCAAAGAGTTAATATTGCTAGTGCTGTCTACATGCCATACAATGATGTGTGGTGGAGAAATTAATTTGATCCCTTCTAATGCTTCGTAGCTATGCATCAGCTAAGGGTGATATCATGTTTCTCTCTGGCCTCTTACTGATTATCAGTGTTAAATATTGTGTTTTCCACTTAAGTATTTCATAGTTATTAGTGGTCTTGAGTAAGTGGACATATTTACCTCTTTTTACCTTCCTTTTAGAACTTAACATATCAGGAAGAAGAGGAACTATTTAAATTACTTCATGAATGAATCTGCATACAGGCAATTATTTTCGTTGAGCTTATAATCCACATCAGTATCCTCCTGGAATCCTAATATTGACAAAGTTTTTAATACAGGGATGTATACAAAATCTCCTGGGCATGTTGTCTACCCAATTTTTTCAGTTTTCCTATCAGGAGAGAATCATGTATTATCAAAACACTCCTACTTTCCCTGCCCCCCCCCCCCGCTCAACAAACGTTGAAGGTGGATAGGGAGGGGGACCCCAGGCAAAAGGTTTCCCTTTTACCTCTAGTCCTGGAGGGGAGTGTGCTCTCCCCCTCCCCCCCCACCACGTGAATCCCATGGCCCCAGAGAGACCCCAGGACAGCAGCAGCAGGGAGAGAGGCAGAGAGAGTTTATTGTTCTGGGTAGCGACTTAAATAGCTCTTGGGGGGATTACAAAGTGACCACTGGGAGTTCAGGAGGTCTTACAACTAACCAATGATAACAAAGGGTTAACAACCTATAGGTAAGCTCTCAGTTATCTCTTAGAACATTCCAAAGGTATAGATAAGACTGAGGAACCTTGGGAAGAAGAAGAGTGAGTTTACACAAGTTACAAAAGCCATTTTGGAAGCATGTTCACTTAACATTAAAAACCTCTGTTTCCTTTTATACCTAAAAACCTTATTGCAACACCTCCCCCCAAAAAAACCCAAAAAACATAGCCCTCAAAAGCCTCACAAATCCAACCTAAAGAGAATGAAATTTAATTATACTGTGGGTAGACAGGTTTTACACTTTGAAGACTCTGTTACTGCATCTATAACACCCATGTGACAGTAATGCTAACTGGAGAAGAAGAGGACTAATAAATATATATCTGTTTAATAGACTGGTAGGTAGACTGAAGAAATTTTTTGAATTAAATAAGGATTTACAATGCTACCTTAAAAATATGCAGTATTAAAAAATTACAACACATGATGCTTTATTCAAAACCTGCCATCACCAAGATCAGAAACTAAAATACAGGATGAGATTTAGAATCCCCATTAAAGAATTTACGGACCTAAAGTAGAAAAACTAACATTTTCTGAAAAGTTGGTTCTTAGTGCCTACCTAACTAAGGTCTTGTCGTGGTTTAGCCTTGGGCTAATTTGCTTTTACA
>JAYRBT010000082.1:74651972-74666779 GCA_036023395.1 Myiotriccus ornatus | reverse complement strand
CACACTGTATATGAGAGGAACTGAATCATGGCATTTAAACCAGAACTCTTCTCCTTTGTTTCTAAAGTACAGAATATGAAAAGTTTTCCTGCGGTGCACTGCCTTTGTAATATTTCTTCCTTTTAGTATTATTTCTTCCTTTGAGTCACTTTGTTCTTCATTTTCACAAATGTTTTTCTGTTACATTGATTATAAAGTATCTGCATCCCCTGATCTTTATAACTGATTCAATTCTCTGTAAATTCACTATGGAAGCTTTAGGTAATCTGAACCAAGAGAACTCTCCACTATCTAATGTCTTTTCAGTACAAACTTATCTTAAATGTCAAAGCTATAAATTTCAGGTTTATGTATTTTTACTTTCTAGTGCTCCACGTACCAAAGAATAAACTTAAAAAGAAATAGAAATGAATAAATTTCAAATTAATAAGCATGAACGGCCTGCAGCCCTCTTGGCTTGTACTGAACAGAACATTTCACAACTATACTCACTGAAATGAGCCAAAATTTCTGTCAAAATTGAGACATGTTTCTCTGAAATGTAAAGATTTGTTGAAAATTGAAAGTTCTAAAACCTACCATCTGTGTGATTTCATATGGCAGTGGTGCTATGCAGCTGTTGTTAAAATGTTGATGAAGTTGCTTCAAGTTTTTTCACTCAATAGTTGTCAACCAGGATAGTGCCATTATCTGAAATATTAGTGCTGACAAATATGAATGTTATCTGAGCCATTAAATATTTGTAGTAGGAGAATGTGAACTTTTTCAGGATGGAAACTTAGTTCTATTTCCACCTTCCTAGTCTTCAGTTGTTATCCTGGTAGCGATGAGAAGTTATTTTTCTTGATGTTAATGTAAACTTTTTACTGAGTGATTCTGACACTGATGCTCAAATAGTGCAAATGGAGATGAACAGTAGACATCTCTCTTCTGTGGCATCTTCACCCTACCCATTAACTCCCAGTTCCCATTGATCAGAACCAGAAAGCAGTCTTTCAAGGAGAGAGCAGTTTGGGTTTTTGCTTACGCTAGTGTTGCCTTGCACATGCTGGGAGGCTCTAAGGAGTTCTTAGAGTTGAGTGAGGGAATCAAATCCTTGCAGCAAAGAACTCTTTTTATGCTTACTTTATGTATGGGTCATATACCATGCCTGAAACTGCATTCCACCCTTTTTCTGTAGGAAAAGACTGCATATCTGTCACACTGCATTTGAGGCATAAGCATTCATGTGACTTGTCTCAAAGATGAAAGACAGATTTCTTATCAGCAGATGGAGTTTTTGAGATGTGTATTTGTGTTCTGCTCTAGCAAAGTCCTCTTCAGCAGTTTCTCAGAACAAATAAATCACCTGTAAATGTTCTTTCTGTAATATAGAGTATATCAAGCAACAGGAGGGGGGCAAGGGCTAGAGCATATCTGATATAATTAGAGCAGAAGAGGATCTCACTGCATGTGAATGGCCATAGCATGAGTATAGTACACCACAAAACAATTATGGTGAGGAGCATATTGATTGCACATCAAGATTTATGATGATTGCAGGACAACTGTGAGTGTTCTGGCCGATTGCTGTGAAAAAATGTGAGTTAGCGGACAGACAAGAAATTAATGATATGGTTTCAGGTGTAGAGGGTATATCTGAGACAGGATGATTTTGTAATCCCCTTTAAACGATCAAGAGTTTCAGCAGATGAGTGATCCTACTTACACATCAGAACAGACCAATATAATAGTAATTCAGGACAGTAGTAGCCACCTGCTACAGAAAATATGACATATCACTGCCTATAGATCAAAAGAAGCTTTGGTACTTAAATGATCCATTGTCCAATTTGCTGTAAAGTGGAAATTATTCTAGAAAGGACACTTTAAATAGGTTAGTGAAATAAATTGAAACTTAGGTCTCAAAGATGAAACTTACCCTAGCTGTATATTAATCCTGGATCTGTGTTTATTTTCTAACACATTTGCATGCCATTTCCATAATTTCTTAGCAGTATAACATTTTTCAGTCAGTTCTGCTGACTCAGCCAGTCAGGCATTGCAGGCTGTAAAACGTTGTGCCTGGCTCCTGTGAAAATACTTGGTGATAGATTTCTTTGTGGTGTTTACAGATGCTTTAAACCATCAAAGGCTTTGAAGTCTTTGTAAATTCCTTCTTATTTCTTTTAACTTCATTTTCAGAGGTTGTGTCCAACACAGTAATGTTGATTTTGCAGCGTTTTAGCAAAGTAAGTAATCTCAGTGTGAGTCTTTATACTGGAATGATTAATCCTATTAGAATTGTCAGATTGATGACAAACTCATTTGCTGAATTTCCTTCATATGCTTAGATATCAATGTATTGAAATGTAGTGATCATTTTTAAAAAATTGCTTCAAGCATTTTGAATATTTATTGTAATATTGATTGCAATATTTATTGAAAATGGTCAGCATTTGGTTTTAAAACTTAATAATTTCAAACTAAAATATTACCAAGTTTGATTAAATAATTTTTTAAAATAACTTCTTGATGACTGGGTGAAAGTAAAAAAATAACAAATGGTTTAAATACAATATCATAAAGAAAATTAGACATAACATCATCCAGATAAGACAAATCATTTCCCATGTAGTCCTAGATGTATCAGCTTGACTGCAAAGTGAAAAAAAAGTCATTTGAATGTAAGAAATCTGGGGTTTGAAAAAGGGGTGTTATTGTCTTGATACACAATATTCTTCAAAATTTTCATTACCTTTTTCTATTTTTAATGGGGTTTATTTTGAAAGATGTTTGCTGGTACTAAAAAAAAAAAAATTACTGACAATTTTTCCAAGTATGCTGTACCTTATTCATTTCAGTGGCTTCTCTTTATCTCTATTTGTCCTGTGATCCATACTAAAACACATTTTCTGCTGAAAGTATATTTTCTGTTCTAGTGCCAAGAGATGCCAAACTAGTCTGATGCATTTTTACATACTTTAAAAATAAAAATACATAAGTAAAAATAATAACTAAGAAAATATACTTTTTCAGTGAAAACTTGTTCTGTACAGCAGAACACACTTTGCAACTCAAAATAGCTATTATTTGCATTTACAAGGCTTGTGTCACTGCAAATCGAGTGTTTCTAGTAGAGTTCATGATGTTAAATTACTGTAAAAAATGAATGACATCTGAAGTCAAGGACTCAAAAAGCATTATATGACAAAATCATACAAATAAAAAAAAAATTGCTTTGTTGTTTAAAAATTTTTGAACACTTAAGTAGTATTGTAGAATATCCAGATGTCCTGTCACATGCAAGGAAAAATAGTGTTATAATATCTCATTTTTCATGAAAATATACTTTTTTTTCTTCTAAATTTTATTTCTCAAGCTCTTGGTATCTGAGCAATGCAGAAGAAAGGCAGGAAACAGTTTCCTCTGCCCATTTTTAAAAATTATTACCTGCAGTAGTCTCTTTTACAAGTTCTTCTCATTTCATAAATAGAAAATAGAACAAAGTTCTTCAGTTGTGTTAAATATTGCAGATTCAGCATGCACAGCACAGACAAAATGAACAATTTATTAAACATGTAGAAAGAAAACTTTTTTGGTTTCTTTCATTGGATGGTTACAGCAAGCAACTTTAGGCCACAAAAAAAGTCAACATGGTACTTCAAGGTTAGCTGTTGAACTGGTATTTAGGTTCTCTGTATGCTTCAGAAAGGTGAGTCAGAGCAGCCAATGTATTAGCCAAACACTGACAGGGAATCATCATGTACATGACTAGATATAGTTGGAGTGTTTTGAGTCCCAGTCCTAAGAAATATTTGAAGACCAGTCTGTAATTATTCTTGATTGATTGAGCCCAATCTTCCTATAAAGTAGATATTTCTTCATGATGATGGTCTTCATGATGAAGAAAGAAAAGCCCCTGGAAGGAATATGATGAATGAAATTTCATTCTTTCTTCATGTAAGGAAGAGGAGTTTGCCCAGGACTTGAGCCTGTAAAAGGCAAGGATTAACTCTGGGAGAGGAACTCAGAAACCAAAGTGTCTTACTTGTGAGCCTAACCTTTCCTATGGAGCATGTAGGTTGTACTTTCTGGATTTGGCTTAATAAATCATGTACTCTTTTTGCACACAGTTTTTATATAGTTTCAGCAGATAGTGTGAGGGACAAAATTATGGCCTCATTATGCTTTTGGGAGAAGCAAGATGCTTACTTGCTGTAACCTTTGGAGTGCACTATAATTGGGCTCTTCAATTTTGTATGCATGCTTTAATTGCTAAGCTATTGCATAGGAGAGGAGGGAGTTTCTTGTCATTTGGCACAGTTAGTTTTTTCTTATGTTTTGATTGATTTCTGCAAGTGACTTTTGCAGCCTGTGTAATATGCTAGGACTGTGGTAAATAGGATTGCCATTGATGATTTAGAAAAGGGAGGATTTCCTTCTGCGTTTCCACAGAATGAAGATATGTTAGCACTGTCACTGGCTTTCTACCTTAGGGGAAAATTCTCCATAAAAAAGTTATCATGGTTAGTAAAGAAAACCTATGGACAAATGCTCCTACAAGGACTTGACACACTGTCTTTGAAGGAAAAATACTCTTCAGAGAAGGTTTTCAATTGTGTGTAAATGAGGCCAGGCATGGTATATAGGTATCTATGAGAAGTTTCAGATTACTTATGCTTCACTGCCCCTTCAGAGGCTGTACTGGATCTGGCTGTGATGGAATTGGCTTTCTTCATAGCAACCCTTTGCACCCGTGAGTAAAGTAGCTCTGATAAACACCAATCCTCTGGCTATCACTGAGACGTCAAGGCTTTATTTTCCCCACTCTGCAACTCCAGTGAGGAGGCTGGGGGTGCACAAGACATTGTAAGGAGACAGCCAGAACAGATGACCCCAACTGATAAAGTGACATTCCATACCATATGGTGTCATACTCAGCAATAAAGCTGGGAAGGGGGAGGGTTTTTCTTGGGATGTAGTAATTGTTTGGACACTTTCTGAGCCTTTGTCTCCATGTAGGAGGAAGTGGTTAGTCCATCACTTGATTTGGCTATGTGTATTTTCCACCCCTTTCCTCTTTCCTTCACTTATTAAACTGTCAACTTCTTCCATGAGTTATCTGACTTTCAATCCTCCTACTCTGTTCCAAAGCTCCATGGGCATGGGGAGTTAGTGGCTATGTGGTATTTAGCTACTGGCTGGGTCTAATCCATGACAGAGGCTCTGTCATATACAGAGAAAAAGGCAGATTTCTGTATAAAGAGAAGATAACATGCATCATGGAGCCTGGTCAGCTCAGAGACTTCTACCAAAATAGAAAGAACAGTTATGGTTCACTACAGTTTTTCTGATTCACGTTACGCTGCGTCATTTAATCCTGCAGTGCTTTAGTGAAAATGCATACACAGTTTCTGAACTACTGAACAGCAGTGGTGTGCTATTTCTGCTCTACAGTACTTTACAGACCATTTCAACAGGAAGAATGGTCCCATTTAGCTTTTCCCATATACTTAAATATCCTCTGCTGCTGAGTGTTTGAAATGAGAGTCTTACTCTGCTCATGGCAACAGTTTTCTGGAGCTATTACCTAGATGTGTTGTCAAGTCAAGATGTTGTTTCACAAAATCTGAACCCTGACAGGGCATTCTGCTCTCCATATCCATCAAGAGAGAACTCAGGGACTGCTGTCAGCTTGCGATGCAAAGCACTATCTTCCAGATAGGCAACAATTCAGACAAATCCCATTGCTCAGTATCTGTCATTGAACATCTCTGGTCAGCAAATAGTTTCATTAAATCATTTTTCTGAGTTTACCTAACATGCTCTCTTGACAATGTATGGTATTAACTATTTTCAGTCACATCATTTGGACCGAGCACAACAACTAACATTAGTGATCTGAAATAATAGAATTATAGGAAACAGAATTACAATTATAAAAATTAGTCCCAAAAAGAAAAACACAGCACTTACCAATTGTGGGACAGCATTACTAGAAGCAATAATTATTCATTGGTGAGGTAAATTCAGCAAACCTGAAAAAAGATAAACTTGAATTTCTGTTCTCAAATTTCTCCTTTTAAGAATTGAATATTAATATCTTGATGTACTGCATTTGAATCCTTTGTATTTCATTTGCCATTAATAAATCCCCCTTCATTTCATAGAAAATATTTTTCTTAATTTAGAAACTCAGAAACTTAGAAACTAATTTTAACTAAGAAACAAAGTTGAGCTAAGAAGTGTTAGCTTGTTATTTATAAACACAAAAGAATGCTAAAATCAAATAGCAGAAAAAAAGAGCACATAACAACCCCCAAGTCCTCCACTTCCTTCTTTTTCTATCTCCCTCCCTTCACAGAGATCAAGTGGATGACATACTTTAGAATGGGAGAAATGTGTTAAAAGTTTGATACTGCAATTAGTTTTTTGCTTTTTAAGTTCATAGTCTGATTTTTACTGATGTCAGTTTGCAGAACATTAAGTTGATGTTTGTTCATTCTGAATCATCTTATGTAAACCCAAACTGCATTTCTGTGCCTATGCTCCTGTGTCATGTATTTTTTGGTTAGAGATTTCTACTGTAAAACTTCAGTTATAATCAGATATGCAGCAAGACCCATAACCGGAAATGTAATGAACACACAGGGGGATAAGATCAAACTTCAAAGTAACCCAAACAAGCTAAAGCAGTAGGGGTTGAAGGCAATGGGATAATTTAAATAATATTAAATATATTGCCCTGACTTCACTTACTGCAGTGAAAAAATGAACTCCAAGGACATAATAAAAATATAGCTATTTACTGCAGTCATGTGACCAAACAATATTTGTGGTTTTTTAATAATATTTGATAAGTTTTAAAGCATATTTTTTTTGTGATCCCTCGGTAGGCTGCATTCCCGAATAGTGGACTGACACAGGCCACTTGTCCAGCCAGACAGTCACAACATTCTCCCCTCTTTCTTCAGGTGTTGGAATACAGGGAAGAAACCACGACAGCTAACAAAATGAAACATATGCAAAAGATGGCATGTATTATATAGGTTATCATCTTTATGTAGTAATGAAATTTGTTTTTAAAAAAATAGACTAGGGCAAAGCATGTCATCGTCCTGAACAGCAATCAGTGTTAGTGTTCCTGTTAAAAACAAAAGTGCATAAAAGTGTGCAGAACTGAAGAAAATATATCAATTACAATGGTTAAAATCTGAGCAAAATAATAAAATATGCATGCATATATGCATGTATTATGTAAAAAAAAGAGAAAGAACTGACTTTATCTATGCAATCTGGAAAATTAGATCTGAAGGAATGATTGATTTGAAGATCAAGTAAATTTACAGTAAAATATATATGTTTTATAATATAATGTAATAAGAAAATAAGGTTAGTCAGACATTTCCAGCATTGACATAAGCTGAGATCCCAGCAAAACATCTAGAAACAGACCAGGTTTTGTGGCTTCCCCAGATGCTAATCAAGCACTAATCAGGGATACTTTCAGCAGTATGTGATTCTTCTGTATTAAGCAACCCTCAAACTATAAGTTTTTCAGATGTATGTCCAGATTCTGGAGGTTTTAGTTGCAAACTAAAGTTGAATTAAGGATGTCTATGAATTGAATAAAGAGGTTTAAAAAATGAAAACAAAACACCAAAAAAACCCCATGAACTTACCTTAGGTTTTATCAAAATAGTAATGGTTATTCACGTTCTGACAATTTATCTGGTTCTTGATTTTAAAAAAAGAACAGAAAATGATTCAGATTGTTATAGGTTTTCCATTAAGAAAAGGTTGTGAATGGGTGTAATATGAACTTTGATTTTCATTCACACTTAAATGTCACCTCAGTATGGTTATTATTAGGGGTCATTTCATTATTTGCTTTCATGGAATTTTGTAAAGCTCAAAAATGTTTTTATACACACAGGATTTGAATGTCTATGCTAATAATAATAATAAAGTAATAATACAACGGCAAAAAAATTTACAACCCCAAATCTCAGTAAGTAAAATCCAGTCATTAATGTCATATGAAACCCAGGGAATTTTTTTTTTTTTTATTCCTGTATTCATTTAGCAAAGATTTGTTATTCCATAGCAACACAGTCTTAAGAACTATTTCATATCAGTAATGGGGTAAATCTAGAATGTATATAGCATCTGCAGAACCACATTTTTACTGCTGTACGGGATAGGTGGATATGGAAATCTTACTTTTAAGGCAAGAATATTTTCAAGGTAGTCTCTAGAATAATATTATCAGTAATCTGCTGAGTCATTTGTTGGTCTTTGCTCCATAATGGACTCTGCTCCCAAAACCTAGGGTAAATCCTCAGTAACTGTGATTTTATTTTGGACTGTAAAATTTAACCAATTTGTAAAATCAGTAAAAATCATGAAAGTATAAAATATTCAACCATATCTTTGTGCAGGAGACATCATTTACTGTCATTGCTTTACAAATCCTTTCTATTTGACTCACTGGCATTATCGCAGACCTATTTTCCAAAAATAATAGTAATTTCAGATTCATGTAGTAGCATTCCTAAATGCAAATATTAGCAATTCTTCATATTCTAACCACATAAAGAATTTGTATGAATTTCCATAAGTACTGGTATTTTCACCTTATTTTGGAGGGCAGGGAAGAATTTTTCTTTCTTCCCTGAAATTCTTTTTAGATATTCTGTTATAAATGTGTCTTCAGTTCTGTATATCTGTGGTATAACTTTAATAGCTAGACTTCCTGAGATACTTCCATTCCTAGCTGAATACTTTACACTCTTATTTTTATTTCAACACCATTGGTGTATGTCATAAATATTTAACTTAAAAGTGGATTTATTTGTGTTAGTGAAGTGTTTCAATGACTTAAAGTGGAAAAAGTGTTTTGTGAAATGTCTTGTGATTTGCACTGTTGAGACATTTGAGACAATGTTAAATGTTTGTGCACCAGTAACTTATGTCTGTGCATTTTAAGCATTTTCTTAGCTTCTTGTCACTCCGACAGTGGTTGAAGTTTCAGCAGAAAGAGAGAGATCCACTTAAACATCTTCAGTGTGCAAGGTCTGCAGAGATTTTTTTTTTTAAGACTTAGTGTTTAAAAACTGAAGTAGAGATCTGATACAATTTACAACTGCACTGGAGTTTCCCTAATCCTATGGACTTCGGGTCGTCTCAGATGTCTTGACATATTTTAAATTTTGTAAATTTAGTATTTGTCTTTAGTATTTGTCTTAGTATTACCTTTTAAAAAATAAGTTGTTAGGAACCTGACAGTCATATTTTAGAAAGGAAGTGAGAGAACATGGAATTAAACACAAATTTCGTGGATCCTAGGTTATGCATAAAGGAAAAACAATTTTTTTTCCTTAGTTCTATAGAGCTGTTTACAAAAAAACCCCTACTAAAATTATTTGTTTGTTCTTCAAAAAAGTTCTTAAAATATTTTAATTTTGATTCTATAGGAAAATTGAATTAGTAATTACATACTAATTTTTGTTCTAAATTCTTCCTGGATGTTTATTAATTATGTGATAGAAACATCTCAGTTACAAACCTCTTAAATGTCAAAAATATGCATTTGATATTCAATTTGGTATTAATTTAACATACAACAACTCATTCTCAAATACAGCTTTTGTGTAGCAGCATGTTTAAGACCACATTTTCTGTCTACCCATTTTGGAAGTCAGGCTCACATACAGATTTGCTTAGAAGAGATGCTAGCCTATTGAAGAAAGTCAATATTCACCCAGTATCCACTACAAATACATAGAATTTCGTATGCAAACAGGT
This sequence comes from Myiotriccus ornatus, assembly GCA_036023395.1. Lineage (NCBI taxonomy): Eukaryota > Metazoa > Chordata > Aves > Passeriformes > Tyrannidae > Myiotriccus > Myiotriccus ornatus. The sequence continues at coordinate 74,656,990 of JAYRBT010000082.1, read as the reverse complement.
CCCATGATGTCAAAAAGTCAAATGCTGGCTCTCACTTATGTTGACTTTACTAGGAAAATGCATACAATGCATACAAAGGACTATACAGTTGCTCAGAATAGAGTTTGGCTACAGGAGTGCACATCTGTAAATGAGCAGCATCAGATGTTTGTTTTAGTTATGGCAAAAGGGTAGGAAACATTGTTATGCCTATGCTACATGAGGAAGCATTGATAATGCCTTCCAGTAGTGTGAATCTTTTATAAATCAAATCTCAGTTGTAACTAGTAGAAAACATATATTTCTTTTTTTTTTTTCCTCCAGTACTTTTTTTAAGCCCACTCTGCAGTATCAACTTGCCTTTGTAAACTGTCAGGATGTAGGAAAATTTAAAACACAATCTTCCACACAAAAATTTCTAAGCTGGGAAATGGGCTCCATCACTTAATCTGTTTCCCTGTCCTGTGAAGAGAGAGCTTTTATTGGTTTAGTCTGTCTTTCAAAGAATACAGGATAACTTTGCTGATAATGCTAAAACCCACACAAACCTCCCTTGTTACCATATGCTGTATCTCTTCCTCAGCACTCTGCTGGTAGAAGCTATGACAAATGTGATTTTAGGGCAGTGCTGTCCAATTGTACTGAATGATCCAAAATTTATTTAAACTTTACACCTTTCAAAGTCTCATTGGGAGATTAATTTATACAATGTTAAAATATCTTTACTTTTCCCCCAAGAGAGTAAAGGGTAATTTGTGTTTGTTAATATCAGACTTGTGAGCTAAATATCTCTGATGGTTATTAATTCTTCAGCAGTGAGAAAAGTAAGCTATAGATCTGAGGTGAGTAAAAGACTTCCGGTTCATGAAAGACTCAGGTTGACCTTGGCAGTACCATTAATCATGAGTAGAGCTCAAGCAGACTGTATAGCACTGCAGAGACTTTAGAAGGAGAATATAAGGATATATGCACCTCGGGAGACATAAACCATTGTCTTACAAAACGTCTATGCCTTAGATCATCAGAAAAAAGTCACATGAAATAGTTCTGCAAGACATCTTCCAAGGCATAATGCCTTATGTGTATCTGAACTTCTGTCATCTGCACAGCTACATTTATGCATGGGTATGTACATAAAGAATGGACAATGTGCCTGTTTTGTATTTTTATTCTGCCTCTTTTTAAATTTTGTCAAGAACAAAATTAATAAAGTGTCCAACCTCAAAAGGCTTTCCAAAATGTTTCCTGTGGGTGTGGTAGTGATACAATGATATGCTGAACTGTAGCAGACGATCAGTGGAAAGATGAGTATGTCTATAATGTATGCATATGGTACCTACGGAGTAACAATCTACTTGCAAAGAAAAGTGATGTGGAGTTCTTTACACATACCTCTTTAGTGATACTTACAAGGGAAAAGGTGTCTTGGTACTAAAAATACAATAATACTCTTTAAAAACCCTCTTCACTTTTACATTCTAATAATAGTCTTGTTTCAAAAGAAGAGGGGAAACAAAGGGAAATTTCCTTCACATAAAAGAATAGCTGCTTTCATCTTTTTATTATTTTGGAAAAATGCAATATTTGCATGAACATTTTAAATATTCATTGATGTATGGTAAGATCTTTTCCTTTTTAATTTGGGCTTTACATCTTTAGAGTGAGCAATAGCATTTTAAATTTAAATTTTCAGTGGAACTTTGGAAAAAGAAATATGATGTGTTGGCATACCGTTTTCTTTAAAAAATCCCAACAAACATAACTCCCAAACACAATGTACACACCCTCCCATCCCACCCCTTAATTTTAGTCATTAGATATATTCCAGGAGGTGATCTCCATTTTTTTTCTAAAAGAAGTCAGCATGTTGCTATTGCTTCTTGTCTCAAAGTTTGTGTCCAATTCAGTTTTGTAACACCATCACAGCAGACTTTTTACCACTTAAATGATAAAAGTTTCAATAGGCACTTTAGTGGAATTACGAAAAAGCTACCACTCTTCCACCATGATGCCAGAAAGCTATCTTCTTTCTAAGTCAGGTCAGTAAACTGCACCTTGAAGGCCTGAGCTTGTCTCAGTGTAATTCCAGAGTAACAAAATAACAACAACAAAAACCTGTGTATGTTACAGGATTTATCATTCTTTTGCAGATCAAACCAAAACTGACAGTATGATAAATGTAGTAACTTGCTGGAAACAATTGCTGTCTTTTATAATCAAAGTAATTGTGTCCTATATAAAGCTTACGTTTATCTTTTAAATTTGTTGTTGGTTTACTTTTATTTTTATTTTACTGTTGTAGTTGTACTTAAGTGACTTTGTCAGGGTTATAACTTTCTTCTCCGAACATGTCTGCCAAGATCTTAAAGCGAGGTCCCCAGTCGCTCAGATAGTCATAATCCTGATCTGCCTCTGTAGTAAGGGAGTCTATAGAGCTGAGAGACTCTGCAACAGATCCATTTCCTTCATAAGCATAGGTTGCCAAGGAGTCATAAGGGGGGGCAGACGGATCTGCATCATTTTCCTTCAGCCTTTGATTAATGAAATCTCTTATATCTGTGTTATCTTCTGCTGGTGGTCTGTGGCGCGGAAAGCGCAAGGTGTCTGGTTTTATGTCCCTGCGTATTTTGTTATCTTCAATCGCTTTGGGATTTCTCAGGGCACCTATGTCGAAAGCCTGGGTGTCCTCTTCTCCACCTCCTTCATCATCATAATGGATAACATTATCTCTGATGTCTTCTTTAGAGGTCATCAGGGTGTCCTTTTTCTTCTGCCTCCGTAGTGCTACATACAGTACCACAATGACTGTAATGAGAGACAACTGAAGTTAAGACATGCACAGAAATATTTTTGTACTCTATGACATATCTTTCTTTGAAAGCTGCAAGCAATCAATGGGACTTCTCTCCTCAGAAAAGTGCAGTGCTTAGCTCTATCCAGTGATAGAGCTGTTTGATGTATGAGTCTAACTTTCCTAAGTGCTTGCTGTACTGCTGGAGGAAGTAACAAATAATTTTCCTACTGTCCTTCTTTGCAAACAGATAGAATTGGACAGGATTTCAGCTTATTAGTTCAGAGAGACAGAGATGGAATTGTTTTCTTAAAATGTCTTCCATAGCAAAATAGAGAAAAATACCCTAAATTTCCACATTGAAGAGAAGAAAAAAAAAACCCAGACAAACAACAAACAAAGAACCAAACCTGCACAGTTAAGAAGAGGAAAAAATAATTTGGAATTTTGAATAATAACTAATTTGAGTAATAAATAATTTTAAATTTGGAATTTTTGAAATGCAGATAAAAGTAATCCTACAATAGCTTCTTGTGGAGTACACTTTGGTCTTTTCAGCGATCTGCTTCAAAAAATCGTGTGTTCTAAAGTTTCGGAGAGAAGAGGGATCCAGGAGAGCTGGTTGATTTTCAAGTATCACCTTCTCCAAACTCAACAGTGGCCCAACCCGAGGAGCAGGAAATCAAGCTAAGGCAGCAGGAGGCCTGCACTGAGGAATAAAAAACTCTTGAACTAAACTCAGTGACAAACAAAGAGGCATCTAAGAGTTGAAAACAGATGAGTGAGCCAGGAGGAATATACCACAGCAGTCTGAATACACAAGAATGAGGTTAGGAAAGACTAAGCCCATCTGGTTCTATCTCACAGGGGATAAAGTTGGTAAAGTTGTCCTTCAGTAATTCCAGATCCCTGAGATCAAAAGGTAAGTCTGGAAAAAGGAAGACCAATCCCTGGTGGAAGAGGATCAGGTTAGGGAACACTTAAACAAACTGAACAATTAAGTACATGGGACCTGATTGGATACACACATGAATGGTGAGGAAGACAGCGAGTGAGGCCACTTGTGATAAATTTTGAAAGGTCATGGGGACTGAGAGAAGGTTCTGAGGACTGGAGCAAGTGTCACTCCTATCTTCAAGAAGGGCAAGAAGAATGAGCTAAACTACAGGTCAGTCAGCCTCACATTGATTCTGAGGAAAGGGATGGAGAAAATAATTCTGTGAATTAAGATAGGGAACAAGGCTAGCAAGCATGAATTTACAAAGGTGAAATTGTGTTTAACTCCCCTCTACAGTGAGATAACTGGTGGATGAAGGGAGAAAAGTGCGTTGATTTTATCCTACCTTTAGTAAAGCTTTTGATGTTATCTCCCATAACAACCTCCTTAGATAACCTGAGAAAGTGTAGAATAGACAAGGAGATAGTGAGGTGGATTGCAAAGCTGGTAAAACTGCCAGACTGGAAAGGTTGTGATCAACATTTCAAAAATCAGATGGAGGTTGGTCATTATTAATGTACCCCAGGTTTTGATAACGGGACTACTTTTCTTTTTAAGACATCTTCATAAATGACCTGGATCATGGGATTTTTATCACCTCAACAAGGTGGTAAAAAAGACCAGTTCTGCCACAATTCAAAGGGATCTTACCAGGCTGGGGGAATGGGCCAAAAGGAGCTCCAATGCTCAACGAACAGAAATTCCAAGTCCCACACATGGAGAGGAGTAACTGTATACTGTAGGTGCTGTTGGCTGACTGACCAGAAAGCAGACAAGGCCTTATGGAACTGGTGGACAACAAGTTCACCATGAGCCATCAATATGCCCTTGTTGCAAAGATAACAGCTTTTGGGACTGCATTAGGAGAAACAGGTTTAGATTAGATTAGCAGGTCTGGTGAGATGATCATTCCCCTCTGCTCAGCTCCAGTCATGCACACTTGCAGTGTGCCCAGGTGGCCAAGAAGGCCAATGGCATCCTGGCCTGTATCAAGAAAAGTGTGGTCAACATGTCCAGAGAAGTGATCCTTCCACTGTACTCAGCGCTGGTGAGGCCACACCTGGAGTGCTGTGTCCCGTTCTGGGCCCCTCAGTTCAGGAAGGATACTGAGGTCCTGGAGCAGGTTGAGAGAAGAGCAACCAGGATGGTGAAGGGACTTGAACACAAGTCCTCTGAGGAGAGACTGAGGGAGCTGGGGTTGTTTAGTCTGGAGAAGAGGAGGCTCAGGGGTGACCTCATCACTCTCTACAA
>JAYRBT010000082.1:74611226-74634352 GCA_036023395.1 Myiotriccus ornatus | reverse complement strand
GCTGTTAGTTTTCTTTTTCCATAAGTTGCTTTTCCTTCAATCGGAGCCTCTTAATTTTGGATTTATAATTGCTTAGACGAAGGAGTTCGGATCTTTTTTTTCTTATAACTCATCCTCAGCAAAAGACCTTGTCTCATTTAAACCAGGACAGTTGTTTTTTTCTTAAGCCTTTATTTGTCAAACATGAACATAGAACAGGTTGAAAACTAAAAAAATATGTACTAATTTTTAATTTTCTCTAGCAAGGAATTAATACAATTTAGAGATGCACTTGTAAACATCCCAAACCCATTTCCCTTAAAATGCTAATTAATTTGAAAGTCTATTTTCACATTTGATGCTACTGCTTTTAATCATAACAGAATAATAATTTTTCTGATGGGGTTGCCACCAGCTAATTTCCTTTTCATTGTTAGTCCCTTCATATCTTGAAGGTGTTTCTCAAAAACTAGGCAGGATGAAATTGAAAAAACTGTTTGTGAACAGTAGGCAATAAGAACAAAATGGCACTCAACAAGTACATTAAGCCTAGATAACTATTCCTATAACACCTCATTGCATGTAAACCAGTGAGAATAAGAAAAGAAGATGGTATTTCCTTCTCTGATCTGAATTATTTATGTAATTAATGTATGGAGAATGTAATGATAAACATTGTATTAGTTTACTGCTGTAGAAGCAAGAAATGGTAGAAAGTGGCATATGTCATATTACCAAAGAAAATATCTCTGACTGGAAGTTCAGAATACCAGTAGCTGAAAAAGAATTGAACAGTAAAAAAAAAATAAAAAAAAGCATGCTTGTTTGGAGACATTGTTTTAATCAAAATCACCAAAAAAATCCTATCTGTAGATGAAATAGGTTATTTCATCTATTGACAAGGATCATTACCAGCTCACTGCTTTAACTGAAAAGCCTCAGAAATGGTTTGCTAAAGGCAGCATGTATCCTTTTACACAGTTGAGCAGGCACATTTTCTTGAATATTATAATATTGTCTACCCGCATTTGTAATTTCAACCTCATTGTTCAAGATTTGGTTGACATAAAAAATTATGAAAAATATATAAGCCATTTATTAGAAATATCATTACCCTAAGATACTCTCTCAGGAGCAGCAAAATTACACTTTCAGGCTTTGCATGTTTAATAGATTGCAATTTATTCCAAAATGAAATATGCAGTAACACACAGATAAATGAATTCAAAGCATGAGAAAGTAACCTTGCTTTTATTTCCCCTTAGAAAGATAAACTTTGTCTAAGTACCCTGCAGATCGTAGTATGAACCCATAAAGAAAGTACAAGCCTTAATTCAAAGCACAGTGTAGATGATGGCCCCTTTCACCAGGAGGCTATAAAACTACAGAAAATATATTAATTATGAACACTGTTATGTTTGAAGCGTAGTAAAAGCATGAATACTTGCAGGATCACAATCTGATAGTCTATCTGCAAGCATTCACACAGGTGATTAACTTCATGCACAGGCCCAGTATGCCTGTTCCTAAAGATAAGCAGCAGCAGGATCAAAGTCCATAGTAAGCCCTGCAAGACTAGCACTACTAATGCTGATATTAGTAGCAGAATTCCTCATGGCTTCCATGGAAATGGGATCTGTGATAATTGAACAGTTTGATAAAAAACAGAACAGTTTGATAAAAACAGAACTGTGACAAATCTTCCAAATTCATTGCCTTCACCTGTGTTAACACTGTGGAAACCATTATGTCATCACTGTTAGCATTGTTAGTATATTTATTTATTTATTTTAACTTTGGCATTATCTTTAAAGACATCCTTTCCTTCTCTCTCCATGTGCTACACATATGCTTAAATTGGGGGTGTAAGAGCCAGTTATTTCAGCTTGTCTCATTCTAAGAATCTACAGAAGGAAAAGATGTAGGAGGAGGTATTAGGGATGCATTGCCTAAAACATACACATTTACAGGAAAAGTTGCAAACAAGCATCCCTTCTTCCTTCTCTCATTGTTTCTCCATGGATAGTACACATGAAAACATACCTAGCAGAAAATTCTCTTACAGACATCTCTTCTGGAAATAGTTTTACTCCCAGATACCTCAGTAAGTCTATAAAGCTTAATGAAAGAGTGAATAGGGCCCCATCTAGCTGCTCTTCAAATGGGAATTTTTGGGACATCCTAGGGGGAGATACTTTTGGCAAAGGCCCTAAAGAAAATGTGGTTTCCTTCTTTAGCCTAAAAGCATTCTTTACATTCTGATGCTCAGTGTGAGATTTTTTTGTAAATAGAACAGCAACAATTCATCTGTTTCTAAGGCCAGTGATATTGTCTGAGTTCTGTCCTTAACATGGAAAGAAAATGCTTTCAAGAACAGAAGAAATAGGAACAGGGTCTCCAACCAGTAAAATCAGTCACTTTCCAGAGATAAATCCAGGTATCTGGGACATAAATCCTGACATTTCTTGTTAGATAGTGATACAAAGAGGAATACTCTTGAAATACTGGTATTAGGACAGCTGTCTAGATCTTCCAGTCATAGTCTAGCAGTTTGAAGAACTGAGGTTGGTTTGTTTGACTGCTCAGAGTGCCTGCCAGACAGATCGTGGATGACTGCATTAATCTCAAGAGGCATTTCCCTCCTTGAAAAGTTAGGGAGAACTTACTTGTTGACACAGCAGTATTATTTTTCAGCAGTATTATTTTTCAGAAGCCCCTGAAAAGGTCAGCCCGGCAGGTCTGAGTACCAAACATTAATATAGTTCATATTCACTGACAGGGAAGAAATTTTGAATTGTATGTCTCCCTGAATATTCTTCCTAGCAGAGGACTGTATTCCAGATTATGTTATTAAAGGCAGGGAGAGTGTGGAATGATATATCTTTGCTAACATTGTCTGAATTTTCTCAAGAATAGCTACATTTGTACATCAGGTATGGTAGATAAGACAGAATGGAAATATTTAGTTTATAAAATTATAAGGTTCAAGCCTGTAGGACTCATCCAGAACATTCACAAAAACACTGACTGCCTTCTTAGGAGCTCCAAGAATTATGGGTATTCACCTTGGCTAAATGGTGAGGCTGTGTGTCCCTTGTAGGGTCTCAAAGAGCACTCCCATGAAGGAGGGCTCATACCTTTTTGAAGAGTGGAGGAGAGTGATGCAGACTGTTGACTCTAACTGCAACACAGAAGATGGTAGAGTGCTTGATGAAGTGCTATTGAGAATGTGAGTGAAGGCAGGTCATCCTTGTGAGGATAACGAACTCTGAGCCATTGAGCAGACAACTGTAGTTGCTTCAGACTGTTGTACCATGAATAAAAGAACTGGACAGCTGTCCTGCTGCTTCTATAGAAATATGTGTGACAACACGGACAACACGCTCAGAAGGAATGGGAGGTAGCAGGATGCTAAGGAGGCTGAGAAGCTTAGGACTTGACTTGTAGTTTTTGGTCTTAAAATGTGTGTGGGGGAGACTTCCTCTGACTAGCACAGGCAACACTTTCATTGCAACAGTAGGGGTCCATCCTCACTAAAAGTTTATAAACATTGTCAAAGCCTTTCTTTGTTGTTCTGTCTTAATAGACACAGCAGCATGTGTTGCACACAATGCAACAGAGGAATCATATAATAACACATAACAATGTACAGCATATTACCACCTATGCTTCTCTTTTTTTTTTTCTTTTTTTTCTAATAACAAAACACAGAGTATGCATTTGTGTGCCTATGCATTGGCCCATAGTGGGGATTTCACCAGCTGTTCCCAGCAGCCTCAGGTCTTCTTTTGAAGAGGATGCCATAAACATAGAGAAAGTAAAACTAGCAGGGAATCAAGTGGTACCAGACAAATTTCAGTTGCATTGTTGATATGGTGAGAGCTGAGTCATATCAAGGTCTAAGTGCTCTCTTACGCATTCCTAGTCCAGAGGCACCCCAGTGTATTCATCCTTGCTTAAATGTTCACGTAGCTGGACAGCTGCATCCGTCTATGTCTCAGATGAGCTGTTTTGACATAATTTTAAACTGAAAGGTCTGAGAGACTAAAAAATAGGCAGACTCACAATACCTTGCCCATATATACCCATACCTCCTAAAAAGTAACAGCACAAGAAGGAGCAGGCTTGCGTAGCTCTGCTGTATCACTGCCAGTGAGACATGGGAGTATTTATGAAACTGGAGAAAAAATATTTGTCTCCAGAAATTTTCTTTCTGCTACTGGAACTGAAAGATGAATAGATGGAGCCTTTGGTTAAACTCTGAATATCTGAAATGGAATATTCAGTTTTCAAACCCTGTTCATGATATTATGATCATGTATTTTAAACCAAGAAATGAGCAAGTTAAGAGGAAGTTAAAGGAAGTAAGTTAGAAAGAAGCAAGTTAGAGGAAGCGAAGGTTGTGTTAAAGCTAGGCTGGGAGGATCTACATCAAATGCCAAAGAAGTAAAATGCAAGGAGTTACCTCAAAGAGTGCTAAAACACACATAATAGTTAGGGTGCAGTGATGGTAAGCATGAGAAGAGATGGTAAGCTATGACTTGCCCAAGGTTACTCCTCACAGTAACAGCAAAAACACCCTTCATATGGCAAGCAGGAAAATGAAGCATCGATCATATCCGTAGAGACACTTTTATGCTAAAGGCCCCGAGACCAAATTTGCTCCTGCTGCAACAGCATGCATACAGAAAATCATCTCAAGTATTAAAGCACATTATTCGATTGGAATTGGCATAAAAATGGAAAGGAATGATACAATTCATTGAGCAGTAACACATTTCACATTTAATTACTGGCTTTCACTATTGTTTTATTGTACCATAAATAGAGACCTGAAGTTGCAACCAGACTCCTAAAAGAAGAAAACGGATAAAAATAGAGGGGGACATTCCTTCAATTTTTATATTTAATACAGGGTTGTCCCACATCATCTGTTCTACATGAGTATAAATATTCTTGTCTGTATTTCAATTGCTATTGTGAAATTATACCTGAAGTAGACCCAGATGGTGACTCTAAGAAAACAAATATCATAAATTTTCTGTGCAGACTCTGAATTATTTGGTTGTTTATCCAAGTTTAGAAAGCATCTCATTACTTCAACTAAAGCTTGTCAAATCCAAGCACTGAAGATTTAAGAAAATTCTTGATGCAATGGGATAAAAAAAAATCAAACAAGTGTAATTTCTAAGAAAAAGTAAGTTCTCAACCATGCTTTTCCATGCCTAATTTTTTCCAATTTCAAATATTTACTTAACACCTTTCCCTGTAACTGAATCAAATTGGAAAGAGAAAAAACTCCTTCCTTTCTGTAGTATCTTGAAATTTCACATCCCTTAGGTCACCAGTCCCTTCTGATCTTCCCCAGGAACTTCATCCTTGCTCTTATGGGTCAGTGGAGGGAGGAGGAGGTGCCTGCACCCCTCAGAAAGTGCTTCTGTCACCCTGAAGACACTTGAGGCTGTGATTGTGATGTAGGTCTCAATTTCAGCAACTCAGTCAGCCGAGGTAAAGGCAAATTTCTTGGTCCAGGCTGAATGACTGATGTATTTTCGTGTTTGAAATTGGCTTAATGTTACCCACTTGAGAGGTTTCGGACTGACTCCTTTGAGAGAATTGCTACTGAAAATAGTTCTGTTAATAATAAGAAAATAAGCAATATGTATGAAATATAATTTTTACAAATACGCTACTCTGGACTATGAACTTTAAATGATTAAGGGAATGAAAAGATTTACAGAAAAACAGACTTTTTCAGCTTTGAAGGAGAAAGATTATGGGACGAAATGGGAACAATAACCATAAGGCGAAGTTAAAGATGATGTTTAAGGAATAAATGTCCTGGTACTTTTTCTCCGTTAAGTGAAGGCTACATTTTGTATAATGTAAAATATCAGATCAATTGTCCAAGGGCCTCAGAGATAGCTGAGACTGACTTCAGAAGATACGGACTTAAGCGATTCCTCTTCTTCTTATTAAATTTCTTAGGGTCTTATTGCTAGAAGTACCCTTAAGTTAAAAAAGGCAGTGCAAATATAAGCTCAACACAGCCAAAAAATAGGTATTTGAAGGTTAATGGCTTCTGATCATTGTGCCTTCATGCTTAACAAAAATTTCCTCAAAAACTGGATTTTTTTAGTTTGAGAGAGATAAATAACCTGGTTGATAAAGGTACTTTATAAAAATACCTTAACTTTTCTCAACTCACACATTGCTGATGTCAAGCACATGCTTTACTGTGGTACCCAGTGACTTAAAACATAGTCTTTTTTAAGAAAAATGTTGTAAAGAAAGGTAAGGGATGAAATAACAAATTTCTGTAGTATGGTAGATCACTACTTGTGTATGTAACCTTAATTTGTTTAAACTGCATTCACTTTAAGGTTTATTTAAATATAGAGCTTCACGTAAACAAAATTCAGAGTCCATGCCAACTTGGGATACTTAAATACCACCTATCATATCAGAAGTAATAAGTGGCAAACTAATACGATTAGAAACATAAATGAAAGCTAACAGGATTCAGTAGGGTATTGTGATCAGTTATGATTTTTTGTAATTCCTATATATAGATATATTTAAACAGATGAAAGAAACATTAATGCAGGAGTGGCAAAAGGGCTGAGTGACTGGAAGAATACAAATGAGATTTTAGGTGCAATTTGACTACCTGAAGGCAAAAAGAAATTTTCATTAGTAAAATAATCATATGCCATGGCTTGAAATGATGAGATCTCTTCATAATAACTGGATGTCGTGAATATGACACCTCGACAACAGAATTTTGTCCTTTGCATCATTTATCTAGTGTCCTTGTCACTAGATAAACATAAAAAAAACTAGAGGAAGTTTACAGAAAAGTAAGAAAACTGTCTTTGGCCTAGGAATTTTGAGTTATAAGGAAAGATTAAAAGAACGAACATATGCTTAGCTTGGATAAGAGATGAAAAAAGGGAGACATGATAAAGGCTTACAGATAACTGAAGAGCTTAAACACCAAAAAAGGCAGGTAGAATTTGCTCAGCACAGAGAAGGGGAAGGGCAAAATTCAGAAGGGAAAATTTATGTCATGCAGCATTATCTTTCTGCAAGTGATGTATACTATGCTGCACACAAGAGGAATGACATGAGTTCTGTCACTTGGCACTAGAAAGCCAAACTGGGTAATGTAAGAGTAACTGTGCAATAAAGGAAATTTCTAGAAAGATGCACTAAATAATCCTATTAGTCCCCGTAATATTAAACTCTGCTAAATAGGAAACAGTATCATCATGCAAAAACATAAAGCGCAATTCAAATATTTTAAAATATGATAACAACAGTTTTTTCATTTTTTATAATATTGCAGTTATTAACAAGTAGGAAAACAAAAAAAAATCATTTGTACAATGAAAAACAAGAAATTCAGACTTCAAGTCAAGTCTGAAAGGGATTAAAAAGTTAGAGAATGTAACGCGTTGAACAACGTATCCTCCAAAATCCCAGACTGCCACTGAAACTTCCTGCCTGCAATTCTAAATCCATTCATGGAGTTATCATTGTTTAAAACTAACCTACTTGCATGCATAAATACTTGAAACACTAAGTCAGATCTTTATTGCTCTTCTCAAAGGTAAGTTCTAAACTCTTATGTTGATTACTGGGAGTATCTTCCATTGCCTTAAAGAATAAGGAGTTATTGCCATGATTTTGCTAAAGGTGCAATGAAGAATTTTTTAAATGAGTCCCCTGTAGACTGTGCGTGGTTAAAGAATTCATTAAGTTCAACAACTATAATTAAATGTAACTAAATATTTTATTTTCCTGTGCTAAAAGATAGAGTCATCTGCATTACTTGTTTTTAGGGCTAAATAAGACAGTTAAATTTCCAAAGTCTTTCTCAGGGCTGCAAGACTCAAATCAGTATTAAGTTACTGTAGTTTCTTTTTCATACCTTCTTTTGATTTAAAGATTATCCGTGACTCTGATTCTTGTGGTTTTCTATTAACTTGAAAATGTTGTCTCATGCAGTTTTACAAGAGCAGAAATGTTAAATAATCTTTTTTTCTTCTCTGTGCAGCGTGATAGTATTAAATAAGGTGTAATGTACTACTTGGCTAACAGTAGCAGACTGCCTTTGCATATCATTGACATTGTCCTGTGCTAACAGAATCACAATATTTTTGAAGTTCCCCTTACAACCCAGCAACTAATGTGCATGCACAGTATTATTCACATAATATATGAAATATTATATGTTTAAAAATACAAAAGTACTTGTTAGTGGATAAACTCTGTTAATATAAAAATATTTTTAAAAAAAAAGTTTCTTAATATAATGAAAATAAACAGGACGTCTCTTGTTCAGAACTCCCAGTTTTAATACCCTGGGTTTAATACTGGGATATTCTGCTTGGAGGAAGTAAATGCGATCAAACTTGCCTATTATCACATAAAAACATCATCTGATATATTCATACCAAGAGTTAATAGAAAAATCTAATCCTAACAATAGCAAAATAGCATTTGAAGTTTTGTTGTAAAATTTTCCTGTCATTAACCAAAAAAGGTAAAGGACATGGTAATGTTCGTAAGTGGCATATGCTGTTCTGCTTGGTGTCCTTCTTTGTTTGTTTGTTTATATGTTTTAAATAATTTATTAAGCCATCTCCCTTAATTGGAGCAGAAACTTTCTGTACCTTTATTGAATATCTTCAGAACACTGCTGAGGTGTTAAAGGTCAATTGGAAGGAAACTCTCACTGGTCTGTTGTCTGATCTTATCCTTTCGGTAATCTAGTGGATACCAGCTGGATCCCAGAAGAAGCCTACCCATTCCAATATATAACAATATTAAATACTTTTTTTTTTTTTAAGGGAGAATACTGGAAATGGAAGGAAAAAACAAGCAAATAAACAAAAAATCTCAACAGACAAAAAATATCATCAGACAAAAAATCAGCTCTATCTGAAGTGTGAAAAGGAACCAGCACCTCCATTCACTATCCGAATATTGCCATTAAACCTTAACATGACATTTCTCCTAAGTGGCTCAGATAGACACAGTCACAGAAGGGCCTTTGCTGCTCTTCCGGGTTAAGTGGTTATCCCCTATCCTGACCTCCCCTCCTGTTTCCTATCAATTCTAGTCTCGTAGTTCTCCTAAACGTAATTTCTTTTTCAAATGAAAAGGGACAGTTTGTAAAGAAGTAGTTTGGTTTCAGCTGCTTTCTAACCTAAGCTGTTTCACAAACTGGGTTAGTGGTCAGTTGCACTTGCCAAACTGATCAAAAACCCTCTCAAGTGTGATGCTAAGAAACTAATGTCTCAAGGTTGCATATCCAGATGCAACCAAAAATGTAGTTGCTTGCTCTTCGTGCATTTACTGTCATATAATAACACAGAACCAACAAGGTGAACATAGGTAGAAAGGTCTTAGTGGCATTGCTTTGTTCCAAGGTATCAAAAACTAGAGATGCCTGTGTGGTGATGGATGTGATGTGGGTAAGTGGCAGAACTGTCTTTATACCACATCACACTTGCCACACCTAAAAATAAATACAGACCCCAGTTTACTGCCATATTAAAATATTTCTGTCAGTTTTACAATTATTTTTGTTTCAGCATTTCGATCAAAACACCATATTTCTTTATGATTTTGTAGGTATTTTCAAATGTACTTAGCACTGATGTAAAGTTCTTACAAATGTCCACGCTGAGTGGTTTTTCAAGATCTCACTGAGGTAATGTATCAAGTCTTTTAGAAAGGAGAGTTTTGTATTAATTAAAACATTTTCGCTTAAAAAGCAGAGAATTTTGAGATTCTTTTGACAGAAGCCAAAATAAGATGTTGTCTCTGCCCCTTTTTCCAAAGGAGTTCATCAGTATAATTTCTCAGACTGATATCCTGTGCGCTGTACTCTAGCCTTCCCACAATGAGTCTTGTCTACACTGGACATCAGGTAGGGATGCTTAAGAGAAGGGCAGAGGAATTGCTACACTTTGGTAGAAAGTACGAACACTTCTTCTCAGTGTTCCGTCCCTATCATTTTCATGCCTTTTTGAATCTTCTGCATAGTACTTGACTGGGTTCACAGTTCTCCGTACATGGCTTCATACTTCTGTGCTTTTAATCAGGGGGGTGAGGGGTTAGTTATTTTAGCAGTCAGCAGCTTACCTGATCTGGAATGAGTAGTATCAGTTCAAATAAATTATACTTTGCTCCTTTGGAGAAAATCAACCATTATACCAAATTAATTGACAGGGAAGTATTGGCTGCAGACAGGCAGACTAATGATGGGTCAGAGTCAAGTGAGGGAAGCTGTTAAACTTTTTATAAGCCTTATAAATCTTACATAAGAATTTTAGTAAAACACTCTAGGTAATACAGGAATTAAAATGTGCTGCAGTTCAGTTATCATTCCTTCCAAACTGCCAGTTCTGCCTGTCTGCAAGTTCCTGTAATTTCTCCTCCTTCTGCTTTTAAAGGTTTTGTTCATTTCCTTATCAAACCCTCCAGTCAGCTGCATTGTCTGTTTTGCATTTCTCATTACCGAGTATCTTATCAAAAGCTGTTGTCATTTGGAAAATGCATTGTTTTTATTCAGTCTCAACATCATTTTTCCTGCCTCATTGAGCAGGCAGAACTGCAAGACAGGCAGAGGGAAAGCTTTGTCCTGTAGTTTAATTAAGTCTCAGTTGTTTGGACTGTGAGCAGCAGCAGAAGGCACATCGGACTTAACCCCCTCATTCCAGGCTTAGCAGTCAATACTGCTACGGTGACAAAGAGCAGAGTACTTTCTCTACCAGCACAACAAACTGTAGACCCCGAACACCATTTCACCCTGATCTTGAAAGGTGTGCCCTCTGCACTGCTGCCCATGGTCTGTTCTTTCGACCGTCATCCCACCCACAGCATGAAAAACCTGCATTCACCAAGGCACCCAAGCACTGTAGAGCACATCTCACATTTCAGAGAGAGGAGGGCAAGGCTCCTGCTTTGCTGGTTTTAGGTGAGGAAAGGGAGTGCTGAGATGGATGTCTGGATGACTATCAGTATCTCCACAAATGGGGAGATTATAGAATGACGGAGCAAATAATTCTGAGTGGATACCTCAACCCTTAAGAAAGCTGAGAGAGGGAAAGCAGATGCAATGACTCCATCAGTCAGTCAGCCTCAGTAGAAGGTTAAACTTTATTTTGCACTTCAGTGAATTTGACCCAAACACCACAGAATAAGACAGAGATGCTTTTGGTGCCTCTGCTCCTTTGCCTGGCCTGGAATGCTTTGTCTTCTTATAAAGTGCTAAGGCAATAAGTAGCATAGGTACTATAAAGGAGAGCTGGCCTCCTGGTATATATTCAATAGGAATAATCTTTGATCTTTTTCTTTTCATCATGCAAATATTAGCTCTGTTCTATGTTTTCTGGATACCAAAATCTGAACAAATATCTTTTATTTTTACCCATTAAAAATCTGAAGTAAAATGCTGATGCTGAGACAATCAAAGAAAAAAACAAATAAAGTAATCATGCTGACTCTAGAGAAAACTGCAGCACACAGTAAAAGATTTATTGCTTGCTTAGATCATCAGCTGGGAGTCACTTGGATTGTCAGCTGCATCTGCAAGAGGAAACACTGAAGTCAGGAATTGAAAGCTTCATTGTGCTGCTTTGAAGCTGGTTTGATGAAGCACTTTTAAAATAAAAGATTATTTAGGACAGCTCTGTTACTGCAGGAGCTGCTGCATTTTCCTCTTTTGTTTCTCCCCAGTCCTCTGCATGTACCAAGGAAGGCAGAATCTGCAGAAATCAGTATAAGTATGAAGTCACCTTTTCAAAAGTTTTACGGATTTCATAAGGGCAGCAGGCAAAATTTGTGGAATAACACCTCCTTGCACCCATCTGCCTGCTGATGATCTGACCTGAGCCAGATCAGGTCCCATCATTTGCCTCTAAAATTGGTTCCTCTCTCCTATCTGAGGTAGAATTTCTGTGCTTTGTTTCCTTTGCAATATTTTCAGATTTATTTCCTAAAATAATGTTACCACAGATCTGTAGACTTACTATGTAAGTGAATGTTGATAGTAGTGTTTTTAGCCATCACAGATGATCCCCTGCCATTATTTGCCACACATTCTGTTGCAGCTTACTAAAGATGGATGAAGCAGAATCACAGAAGGGTGGAGGTTGGCAGAAAACTCTGGAAATTATCTGATCCAAACCCCCTGATCAAGGAGGGGGACCTAGAGCCAGTTGTCCCAAACCATATTCAAATGTTTGAGAGAGAGAGACTCCAGAGAGAGAAACTCCACCATTTCACCATTTCCCTGGGAAACCTTGCCAGTGCTTTGTCAATCTCTCAGCAAAAAAAAAAAGCGTTTCCTGTTACTGATGTTCAGAGGAAAACTCCAGTGTTTAGTTTGTGCTCACTGCCTATTGTCCTGTCCCTGGGCACTGAGAAGAGCCTTTGTACCTTTCCTTCAGGTGCTCTTATGTGCACTATTAAGTGCATTTATATGCACTGTTAGGACTGTCCTGAGCCTTCTCTTCTATGGGTTGAACAGTTCCAGCTCTCTCAGCTTTCCCTCATAGAAGAAATACTCCAGTCCCTTCAACATCTGCTTGGCCCTTTTCTGGGCTCCTCACAGTATGTCCATGTCTTTTTTGTACTGAGAAGTCCAGAACTGGACACAATAAAAGTAGAAATATCTAAGATCTGTTTGCCTCTACTAGTCAGAACATGACTGAAACTTCCAAACACATAGATCCCAAAAACTGTATAACTCTCAAAATCCCTGTTTTTTAAACTTCATTTACAAGCCTGAAAGCAAAGAAAAGAAAAATAACCAAATATATAAGAAATTCTATATGCGACCATTATTTAAACATAATAATAAACTCGAGTATTCTAGGACACAAAAGTTCATGTTTACAAACAGACCTAAAGGATAAATTCAGATTGAAAGGACTAGGTTGTGATGGTTAAAATCACAAGGGGAAGGGAAAAGATGTAAGATCTTTAATTAAAAATATTACAAAGCTTAATTCTATATTAGTAGGATGGTTTCAGGATTGACTTTATGTACCAATGTGCAGAATAGCTGATTAACATGTAGCACATAAGTTTTTCTTAGACATTGTTTTAAGTTCTGACCCCTAACAATTCTCTTAGTGTCAAGCCCTGAGAGGTTCCTTGATTGAGGTGATATGGTTGCAGCCATTAGAGCTCTGTTTTAATCTCACAATTGCTTTCTAAAATGCTTGAGAAATCCATTGCTGGTGAAACTTGGAATAAGACTTCTTGATCAAAAATCAGGAAGACTGTTATTTGAGGTAAAATTACAGTGTGTGCCTTTGTGATGAGAACTGGCTTTGTAAAATCACCACTAGTGGTACAAATGCTGTAAAGTAAACCCAGAACCATTATGGTCATATTGTTCCTTTCTCCTCACTTTGGTTACCTAGCTCAATTAACTTAAAAGCTTTTCCTGCCAACTTATTCTTTGCCTTGGATCTCAATGCACACTTGATTTTCAGTATCCATTTCTCTCCCAAACAGGCTACTCACTGAAAGCCGGAATCTATAAACTTCTCGGGTCTACACTTCTATTTTAGTTCAACCTCCTGACTGATGTTTTATAGCATAATATGACTGCATATCCCAGCTGAAGATCACTTGCTGTTTTTCACAAGCTGCAGCAAGTTGATGATTTACTGACTGTAAATAAAGGTTACTGGCCTCTTGCAGTGTTAGGCTTTGTTTTTAGTTGCTTTTGACTTGCCGGACTTAGGAAATAATATTTCATGCTTCAAGTTCATCCAGGGGTTATCTAGGAAAATTTATGCATGTCAAATTAATCCTTCCAATTTTTGAGGGTAAAGGTCTGATTTTTCTCTAGTTCAGTCTTTCTAACTTGTGACAGAAAGTACTTACGTTTGCTCCATATTCCTGTCAGTCCTGAGAAAGCCCACACAAATCAAAAAGTCAGTCTGCATGTGTCTCAAAATTATAAAGGTTAAGGTACAGCAGAGACTGACTCTGTTGTGACTCTGCTAGAAAAAACTCCTTTTAAAGGACAATTTATACACAGAAGAGAAAGCTTTTCTTTTTTGTGTTAAAGACAAGTCACCTTTCTGTTCAGTCCCTTAAAAACACCCAGTTGCTGAGGAGGAAGACAGCTCATTCAAACTCAGAGAATGGCAGAGCAGTACATTGGATCATATGGGGGAAAAAACTTCAAAAAAGGAGAGTGGAGTGGAGGTTGCAATTGCCTGAGGTCATGATCAGAAAGTCTAAGAGCCAGCAAACAGGAGGAAGAATCAGAAAGTGAGGAGAATAGGAGGAGGAAGTGGGAGTTCACTGCCCTATATAAATTTCAGCTTTGCGGTAAGGTAGGTAGAAAGGTAGCTTAGCGTTCACAAAGCCAAATGAGGATTGAAAGCAGAGAATATGGTGAGAAAAGAGCAGATGTGTCTGCCAAATATATCCCTTGGGATTCAGAGAAAGTGTTGGATACAAACTTAGTTTCTACAGCTCTAGAAAGAAGATAAAGTAACTGAGACAAAAAAAAGAGAAAAAAGTACAGCAAGCCACCGAGATCACAAGAGATGTCTTTCCTCCATGGAAGAAAGGAAGAAGGGAAGAAAATAGAGCAGAACACCAATGAATATAGTAGGAGATGGTTGAGAAGGAAAAATGCAGGAACCAGCTGTGGGAGAAAGAAAGACTGTGGAATAGGAGACTGGTATTTGACAGAGCATAGGAGATACAAGAAAACAATGGGCTAGTAGGACTGAAAAATATAGCAAGGCATCTGCAGCAGAAACTGAGAGGTACTGGTGCAGTGATTTGAACTGGACAGCCTGTATAAATCAGAATTTGGAAAAGAGGTCTTAAAAGTGGTGGAGGTGACAGGGACTTCAAAAAAGACAAGAGATGAAGTATAGCTAATATTGCAACAGAAACTGAGAGGAGGCAACAGAACAAGAAATGTGCAAAAGCCACCAGAGCAGCTTAAAAGGAACCAAAATTCCTGAGTCCCACCACCTTTTATCTTCATGAAACCAACTGGCAAAGCATCTTGTTCTCCTCCAGCATGATACCACACACAGAAAAATAGCTATCATTTAATCTGTTATTAAATGAAGAGATGATGGAACTAGACGTCCCAGACTTTCTGTGTATGTATACAACTATAAAATACATTTTGATGCCACAGGATGGGATTTTTCTTTTTTGAAGAAAAAGCAAAGTGAAACAGTATATGCACAAAAAAAGTCAGAATAATTATGGGACTGAAAGTTCAAGCTCTTACATATTTAACTGTAATTCATCTTGTTTGTGCTTGTATGTTAAGATAAGGTTGTAAACTAGTTCAGAAAATAAATAAGGTTTTTCCTTTGGATGCACATGCTGGGAATACAGTCTTATCCCCAAGATGCTGAGGGCAGGATTGACTAGTGCATATGGCTTTTTACTTTCATATCACGGTTCCATGACTCTGGACTCAGCCAAGAAAATGCATAGTCCCCACAGCTTTCCTGCTTTGAGTGGTTCTTTTGGTTCATAAGGCAAAACTCCCCAGTCAAGCAGAGATCTGAAGGGCAATGTTGTGACACAGAATGTGGAATTCATTGTAATTGGAGTCATATCTGGGATTCATATCAGGTACAATAATTCTTTCATACTTTGTGCCCGAAGATCATTTCCATAGAAATCTGACAACTTCAGAGGTTTCAGAGCAAACTTCTGCTCTCTCAAACTTCTCACACACTGTTAGGCAGAGCTCAGTATTCTAGGAAATACTGCAGGTAACTCAGTGTTAGCCTCCATTTGCAATTTTTTGTTATTTTTGACAGCTCTGTCTGTAGCATTCATGCTGTATGGACACATATAACAGTGATTTTTAGGAAGTCTCAAAACCCCTTCTACCAGAAGTACAAGGACCTTTACTAAAAACTTGCATATTTACAAATTGCATACATTATAACATACTATAAGACAGCTGCTTTTCTTCATCACAGACATCTTTGAACTGTTTGAGCTGAACTAGAGAAGTCTGAGAAGAACATGAGATCAGTGCTTTTTTACAAGTGCTTTGGGATTTTTAATGGCCACAAAGTACATAGGACTTCACCTTAACTTGTATGCTGAGTATTTCTTGAATCACTATGGAGAAAATGGGAATAGACAAAACAGATCTCCTGAGACATATAAACTCCAGATTTAACACAGTTTGAAAATTAGGTGCACTGGGGTAATGTTCCAAAAAAGCTTCAAAGCCAGTCACCCTTGCAGGTGTTGTATACCTGTGGCCCCTTTTCTCCTTGTGTTTAATTTCCTGTTCATTACTGAATGTGCACTCTGTGCCCTTTCACTTCAACATATATAAAAAATCATCCTACAAAACAAGCCTGTTAAAATTCCTTGTCCAAAAACTTGATACCAATAACAGGAGAAAAGAGAAAAATAATATAACCCTTGCCATTTTCAATGTCTTTCAGCAAAATATTTTTCTTTTTCTAACAACTGAATCTAGCCTTCATTCTTAGCTCTTATCTTCCCCTTCCTGATGCACCAAGTGTAACAGACCTAAATTTTTTTCTGATAATATGGATTTAGTTGCTGGGACTAGCACTGTTTCCTTTCATGTGAGCTGTTCTAGTCTGCCTTCTTCTCCAGAATTTTGCCTTCTGTTGCATACAGTACAGATTTTATCCCAGTCTTTATTGTTTGGCAGACTCTTGATTTTCTTTTTTCCTTTTATGGACACCTTAATGGTAAAACTGCTCTAGGAAAACATTTCAGAGAAAATGAGAAACTGTGCTACCCAGTAATTTGTATGGACTGTGGCTTCAAAGAACATGACTTGCTTTTCCACATTTGTTTAGAGGAAATATTTACTCAGAAGTTCCTTGGACTCCTTTGAAATATGATGAAACCAATGGAGCTATTCTTTGCATCTGTGAGATGATCTATATTTTAAACAGCTGACAAAGCATAATTGGTTAAGGTACATTAAGAACTTGCAATCACATGCAATTCTTTCAAACTAATTTACGTTATTCTAACCTACAGTTATGTACTTTTTTCCTTTTTTTTCATTTAAAGGATATAAAACTTATAGGATATTGAATACTAATAAATCATTAACTAACAATTGCATATAATTTCTTGTTCTGCTTGGATTAGTCCATGTTCAGATACAAGTAGGTTTTTCTGGAACATTAGAGCATTGTCAGAGTTCCAGTAAGTTAATAAGAACTTTATAATTATTTTCAAAGAGCTGGAGATCAAGTTGCATACAGAGAATCAAATATATTATTATGAATCATTATGATCATATGGTTATGAATATATGAATCAAAATATGCGAGCCAAGGAAGACATTTCAGGATTGAAACATGAAAATTCATAGAAATAAGGAATCTCACAAAGTCAGAAGGGAGCTGCATGTAGAGGTTTCCCGTTTAATCTTCTCAGCATGTCAACTGGCTTACTGGAACACATCGCTCTCCTCAAAGCAACCTATCTCCTTACAAAGTCCACCAAATTCAACATGTGGCTTACTTCTGGGAAGGAACCCCTTTGTCTGAGAAACTGGTAATACTGGGATGTAGTTCTTGTTTTTCTGTGGGCATGAACCAGCCTAATTGGGTCATAAAGGTGACCCTGGGAGCACTTCTGTAATTTGTCAGTGTAAGGGGTCAGCAAGTAGAGCAGTGAGACAAAAATGGAGGGGTATTTTATAATATTCCTGATCTTTTAACTAACTGTAGAAGAACATTTGAACACTGAAGTAGTGATTTCAGGGTTAAAAAAAGATAGACATGGACACTTTAAAATGTATCCCTTAATATTCCAGGGAGCATAGTATATGGATAAACCATCGTGAGACTGTTATTTTTCCTGTGTAGTTGCATATGTAGAATCAGTAAAAGGCACTTGAGTCTCCTAGGAGGGTTTGTGAAATAAAAACACTCTTCACTGAGTAGTGGTTATACATCCAAATGATTCTGCTGTCATATTAAAAACTGCTCAACTATATGATTAAAGGCTTGCTATCCAGTTGCAAGACAGTATGCTTTTCAACAGAATATTGACTTCACTGGGGCTATTTTCTTAGGCTACCACCAGGGAAAAAGGTTCCCACTTCAGTCATTGTTAGTGAAAGTTTTGATCCTTTGTCAGGGAAGCAATGTGTCACAGATTCCTGGACAAATAAGTTTCTATACTAAAAAAATAGAAGATGCTATTATAAAAAAAAAATGAAACAAACAAAATTAATAATAGTTTTTAGCAAAAATTGACAGTGAATTGACAAAGCAGGAGCTAAACAGTCAGTGTTACATGTTAAATTTTTGCAACTAGCATGTTTATTGTAGATTTTGAGAATATAAGTGGTGAGCCAAAATACACATAATTAATAAACATGGATTAAAAAAGTCCAAATTCCATTTTAATTAAATATGCATAAATATGTAGGCACTTGGTAGACACTAGTGGCATTTCCCTGTTTCATCATAGTCCCATTTGATAAATATTAATATTTAAAGATTGATGACATCCATTATGTCTGCAGTAGTTCTCATGAATATCTGGGGATAAAAATGTTTCCTGAAGTCAAGTAGGCCCAGCATGAATTGGTACTGGAAGTATGTGTAATGACTGCCTATGTCTTAGAGAGGAGCTTCCTTATTGGTACGTGAATCTGCTTCACTTTAATCTTTCTAATGTGTCTGTAAATAGGTCAGCAAAATCAATATATTACATTTGTATAACAGCTCCCCTCTCCCTTTTATTTCACAAAAATAAGCTATACCAGTAAATGAGAGGTTTTCCAGTCAGGGGTTTACTTATGCTAAACACAGCCATGTTGGTAAGCAATCACTTCTCCACAGCCTCAGCCAAGACATACATGACAATTATTTATCAGAGTGTTTGTTCTTTGCCAGATGTAGAGAGTAAGTGGTTTTTGTGAAAGGGGAAATGCTATTGTCACTCATTGAGGTCTAACACAGACATGGCACAAACGAGCTCCTTTTCCACTACTCCACTTCAAAGACACTTTCGTGGAAGACCCAGACCTAAGTGTGTTTTGTCTCAAACATTCTGAGCACTGCTACAGGAAAGGTGTGATCAGAGGAAAGGGTCCTGTAGAGGTTGGGCAGTGTTGTGCTGAACCATCTTCCTGCTCCACTTTGAGACTCATGCTTAGTCCTGCCCCAGCTCACTTCCTGGAGAAGGGTTGGATGCACATGCACATGCACATGCCAACAAAACAGCCGAATAATCTACTTGACATGAGAAGCATGCATCAGGTTAATCATAAAAGGATGCGGATGAGATCCCCTCACTCTCTTTTTCCTCTTTGTCTTTTTCGCTCTGATTTTTTGCCTGGGCTCTGGATCAGCGTATATGACCAATGTGGGATATAACAACTGGTGATATTCTTTGTTCTCTCTTCCTTCTCTGTCTTGTTTTCTTCCCTTGCTTTGCCAGGGCAAAGCACAGCTATCATATTCTACCCCACACTCCATTCTGAACTTTGTTGTGGGAGCGGGGAGATTGTGGCTTGTGTGTTGTGGCTTGTGAGCCAGCACCTTTTGAGCCAGAAACCCTCTGCTGTGGGAGTTGAGAACTTACTGAACAGTACTGCACAAAATTAAGGGTTTGTTAGCCCCCACTCTTACGGAAGTGTATTGTAAGAATTTTAGTACTTGTTAGCCAACACCTTGTCAGTCTAAAGCAGCAGGCTGGTTACCAGAGTTAAGGTGACTATACAAAAAAACATGAGTTCCCTGACATGTGTCCATGATAGACACTGTTTTTCCTTCCTTAGTCTGAACACACTATCTCTGAAGTCATGTCAGTGTATGGTAACTTCAATGATCAGTATTATAAGAAGCTGTCAGTACTTAATGTATATTTCCGGATAATTCACCCAAACGAACATCTCTTTCCAATATTTTTCAGAGCATCAGTTATCTGTTACAGTAACAGACTTGGTATATCTCATATCTTCTTATTAAGCTTTTTGCCACTGCATCCCACTGTCAGGAGCACTTTGGGTTGTCAGAGAGTTATTAAAGAAGGGAAAGCTTTCTTACCTAACTGAGCTGCTGCCAGCATCAAGGTCTTGTGCTGTCACTGCACCTATGATGGTCCCCACGGGTGTGTCCTCATAGACCTCCATTGTGTAGATAGGTTTGCTGAACACCGGAGGTTCATCCATGTCCAACACATTTATCTTCACAGTGGCAGTATCTTTGAATGGACCCACTGAGTGAAATCGATGGTCAAGATGGAGATTGGAGGCCTCGACTTTAAAGGTGTATGCTTTTTTCGTTTCAAAGTCTAATGGCTGCAGAAAGAACAAAAGCAAAACATGAGATTTGAATTAAAATTAAACATTGCAAAATCACTTCTGCGGTATTAATGTGGCAAAACTGAAGATACTTTTAGTTTAAAATTCTTCTCCTGAGCTAATCAATCATCTAAGTTTGTTTTGCAGTTCATCTCATGATAAGGTGGTTTCTGAAATACTTCAGGTGAATCATTGCTAGGAAATGAGTGCTTCTGCACATCAAAAAAATCAGGATGACTGGCATGGATGTAAACACTTACACTGTAGATGTCTGAAGTTAAATGAGTGAGATTCATCTCTTGCAAATGAGCTGAATGCAGGTTACTCAGAGATTTGCATTTACAAGTCCTATACACAGGCAATCACCTGTCTCTAGCTGATCCAGCTCCTTAAATAGAAGAGTTCCTCTTTTTTAGCAGAGAAAGCTTTCAGAAGATCATGACAGTGATGGAGACAAGCCCAAATGAAAACTCTGATATATAACAATGGGTCAAACCAAACTTAAAGTATGACTTGGAATGTGAATTCTAACTTGATCTGAACAAAGTTTTTCCTGTAAAATATCTTTCTTAGCAGTGAACTGTTATTCACACCATATGTTTGAGCTGCATGTATTTTGCAAAATGCAGACTTTGGCTCTGCCTTATTATACTGTAGGTGTAATCATAAGGTCTTGAAGATGACATGACAGCTTTTGTGTACTTATCTGGGTTTTTGATGGAAATGTACCCTGCAATCAGGTTGTTTTGATGTGGGTTTCTGCAATGCATATCAATTTAGTGCCTTTAGTTTTAGAAAAGTAATCATCTCAAAACCCTTAATGCAGTCTTATTTACTTGAAAAGATGCAGAAGTTTTATTTTCATTTAAAGGGTTTTTTTAGCTGCATTGGCTTTCATGTTGTTTTTAATGTTTCTGACAAAACCTTTTCCTGATGTCTGGGTAACACTGGCACCTAGTGGTTTCTGCCTATAATTGTCAAGTTGGAATTTTTCTAACAGGAAAGAATATGCTATCTGCAAAAGAAAGCACATTCACATGTATATGAAAAAGAATATTTCAATTTTTTTTTTTTTGCCCAGTGTTTCCAGTCATTTGTCACAGCCAGGATAGATTGAAATTCTGTCATTTTCTGTCCTTATCACAAGAGGACATAATTGGCCAGATGACTGACTGGTGTAAATTGAAGTATCTCCATTAAAATCAATTCAGTTACCTTGACTTGCATTAGCTGAACAGCTAGCATAATGATTTTAAGTCCTTATTAAAGACTTCATAATTTTACTAGACTAGATGGTCAGTCTTTTCTGAGCTGCAAACATAAAATTAGCAATATAAGTCTAAATGCCATAGAAATAATCAGGCTTGAAAGCAATCCACTACCATTGAAAATCATCCTCCTACAGGCAGAATTCCCAGAAAAGCCAGCATGAATTGCACCTTCACGTCTGGACTGACAGAAAGAAGAAGAAATTAAGGTTGAGAAGAAACAGAAAAAATTGTCTGGTAGATATTGTGCCCCAGTGGTGAAACCCTAAGCTATTGTCTTCACTACAAATAGACATGTTGCTCCTTTATCCAAATTGTTGCCACTCTGTGGTTTCAGTTTCTATACTATTCATGCTCACTGTTATGCACTGCCAAAAAAATTTTCCCCAAACAACCCCCCCAACTCTTCTCCAGATATTTGTATAAAGTGTTTGCATATTTTCAAAAAATGTAATCAGAGGAAAAATCTGTTTTATTTTAAAGCACTAGTCTTGAGAGGAAAAGGCCTAAGTATGAGGAGTTAACCTAGAGATAAATGATGAAGACAGGGAAAGCAAGAAATCTCAGCTCTCATTTACGTAGTAATGCTGCGTAATGCCTTGTATGTGTATTTCATCCCCCCAAAATTGCATTAAAACTGTACAGACTGGCTCCTGTAATACATCAGTATATTTGCAGAGAGATATATCAATGGAAAGAGCCATGATTCATGCAGTCCTTGCAGGCTGCCTTTCACCAAATTACTCTTCAAGTCAGGAATACCAAATCATGGTGCGTGGCTAGTGCCCAGTCACAACTTTTCATGATGTAAGGGAAAAAGAAAGCAGTAAGATTTCAAGGAATTCTGTCTATTGGTAAGCTCAGACCAGCATATTTCACTGCACAGGTACCCAGGAAGTGAATAAAGTGATTCCATTGCTTCTCTACTCACCAGCACTATGGGGCAATGCTAAGGTATATTTCTGAAAAGACAATGGGATCCCAAGAAATGATAATGTTTTCCCACTGTAACCTCAGAGCAACTCATTCTCTCTTTCTATCCTTCTATGGGTCTGATGATAAATATAGTTAGAGGTTAAGCAATATGTAGCCAATGTAAAGCACAGATGGCAGTCAAAATATGAAGAGAGAGGCTGAAAATTATGAGCCATCAACAGAAAAAGAAATCAGTGACAGACTCCCACAAAACAGCAGAATTTAGCCTTTAGCTTCAGTGAGGCTAAACTGCAACTGAAATGTGTGGAGAGATAAGAGATATTGCAAGCTGTAAACCTAGATCTTAATTTCAAAAAGAAAAAAATTTTGTACAACAGTGAGTGTACCATTAGCAAATTTGCAGATGATACCAAGCTGGGGGGAATGCCAATCTACTGGAGGCTATGAGGGCTCTGCAGAGGAACCTGGACAAGCTGGTGAGATGGGTGGAATCCAATGGTATAATGTTTAAGAAGATCAAGTGCCGGGTCCTGCACTTTGGCCACAACAAGCCCCTGCAGCGCTACAGGCTGGGCACAGAGTGGCTGGAGAGCAGC
>JAYRBT010000082.1:74594601-74608558 GCA_036023395.1 Myiotriccus ornatus | reverse complement strand
CTCTACAACTCCCTGAGAGGAGGTTGTAGCCAGGTGGGGGTCGGTCTCTTCTCCCAGGCAACCAGCAGTAGGACAAGGGGGCACAGTCTTAAGCTCTGCCAGGGGAGGTTTAGTTTAGACATTAGAAAGAAATTTTTTACAGAGAGAGTGATCAGACACTGGAATTGGCTGCCCAGGGAGGTGATGTGTTCTCTGTCCCTGGAGGTATTTAAGAAGAGACTGGATGCAGCACTTAGTGCCATGGTCTAGTAAACAAGGTTGTGTTAGGTCAAAAGTTGGACTTGATGATCTCAGAGCTCTTTTCCAGCCTAGTAAATTCTGTGATTCTGTGACATCATGCAACAAAAGAGTATGGTTTTAATGTCTTGTGTTTATGAGAAGTCTCTGCTGCAATTTCTTGATCAGGTCTAGTCTTCCCAAATTTGAACAGTTGAACCATATAGATAGCATTGGCAGTCTCAAATTTTAACATTTGTCTGATACGTCCAGAGTCTGCCTGAAAATAGAAAAACTGAATGTCTGCCTAGCTCTCAGGCAAAACCTTTCAGATTTTTGTTTTTAAAGATGTTAAAAAGGCAGTTTATTATATTTATTTTTTTTAGTAGATACCACTAAAATCTGTCAAGGAAATGAATGGTTCACACAATATTTTGGCTGCATTAAAAAAACCCACACAAACAAACAAACAAACAAAAACCAACAGAAAAACAAACATGTGCTTTGCAGTTACATAATAAATGTCTGAGAGTGCTCAATCCCATTTTCATTTAAAATGTGGAATTCTGGTAAGGGTAAAAACATAGAAGAATGATTGAATCTTACCAAAAAAAAACAAACCTGTAAAGTTATTGAAATGTCTTTGAATTAATCAGATTTTAATGGAATGACTTCATAGATTGCTTTATAAATAAGCTATTGAAATGTTTACTCCTTTTATGGAATAGTTTTATATATAATATAACATAATACATGTAATATATAGTATATAACATATTACATAATATATTGTAAATTATTATATAATAATAAGGTAATTACATACAAAAAAGTAAGTTTGAATAAGGCTTTTATTTTGTAAAAGTTTTTTTCCACAGTAAAGAGAATTCATGCTAATATTAAGGCAAAGTCTTATTAACAGTGAACTGTTCAATAACTGGAGGAGTATTTCTAATTGATATTCTAAGTACCAGTGACAGAACAGATGCATTTGAGCCCCCCACACTTGTTGTCATTTGCCTTTTCCTATGCTGCAGTTACAAGCTGCTCTTAAAATTGCCTAGTAAAGCTCCATCAGCATATAAACATGGCATTTGGATCATTTATGTAGCAGAATATAAGAAAAACTATTTCATTTCTAGTATGTAATTAGCACAACAGTAGTAGTAATGAAACTTATAGTAGATCATACCATAAAAATAAATGAGCAACCAAAACAGATGATTTAAGACTGGCAACTTGTCCAGCTGTAGCTTTTTGTACCCATTTAGCATCCTAGAAGCAGAGAATGGCCTTTTGCCTCTGCCAACACACTTAGTGTGCTGAAAAGAACAGTTTAGCCTGTGCAATTTTTTTATCATCAAGTATAATTTCCACCAAAAATAAATGTAGTCCAGAAAGGCATCATTTTTCTAAATTTTGATATAGAAATCTCTCCATGTTTTTTTGCATAACAACAAAACAAAGCAGCGTCTATGCAGTGACTGATATTTTCTGGCTGCAAGAGATTTTTCAGGGAAAATAAAAGCAAACTCTCTAAATGGTTTCGAAATGGCCCAGCACTGAATAACTGCAGCACTTACAGCATCAGAATATGCTATAATACAGAATAAAGTGCAAACCTATTTTTAAAGCACTTTTTATTAGAAGCTTTGACTGTTTGTTATCTATAATTCATATTTGAATTAATATAATTCATATTTGAATTAATATAATTCATAATCGAGTGTGTTGGTCACACTCATTCACTAGCTTTCGTTTTATTCAAAGAAGGACTTGAATGCATACCTAACTTAAGTAATTGCATAATCTCACGAGGTCAAATCAGTGTTTTGGGCATCACGCAATGTAAAGTTGCTTCTCTGCAGGCAAATGAATAGCGGTGTTGCCTGTACAGTACAGGTAGCATGCATTTTAATAATGGTCTACAGAATTGTGAATGTCCAGTACTTCTGAAAATCTGAAAACTGCAACCCATGAAAACACATTTACATTACTACAAGTGCAGAAGATACAAATAGACATCTGAGTGAACAAAATCTTTAAGAATCCAGATTGCTCTTGTTTAACCTGAGTTCCAACAAGGGACTTAAGTGGATGCATTTTGGATGATTCCAAAATATCTTTAAACACTTGGATATTTAAAGTTTAGTGAAAGGGATCTTTGCCCTGAGAAAAGTTTTGTGAAAGGCAAGGTGTAGGCTTAGTATAAAAGCATTTTTTGCCTGAGGACCGATGTGTTTTGTTTATCTTCCACACTCCAGCATAGAGCAAAGCTGGTATTTCCTGATCTTTGCGTTTTGTAACTGTCTCCAGGCTCAATATGATGATGATTAAGAAGGGATTAGGATTATACTTTTTTCCCTCCTGTTCAGTGACAGAGATCTAATGATAGATTAGATCACATCAAGCAACATCGACTGACGTTCTGCTGTTGCAAAAGTGCCCTAAATTTTCAGATTATACTATATCTTGTTACTGAAAAGACTAAATATGTGCAGCAAAATACAATGACTGACTCCAAAGTATCTGGATATGGAACTGGTTGTGTCAATTTTATTTTTTTCAAGTTAGTGGTTCAGATAGATATTATATAATTAACCATATAGCAGTCTAAAAAGTGGCCAGGCATTTTGCCTGTGACGGTCCTAAGATAATTGTATCAGGCAAATTCATATGCGAATGCTCCTGGTCAGTAAAAAATAATACATGCATGCTGTTGAAATCTACATTGCCAATTTGAATGCTTTGCTTAAACTATCCAATATATATACTTAACCATAAATATGGAAAAATTCTATCATTGTGTATAAAAACAAGCAGCATAGCTGAGGCTTAGGACTAATCCAGGGAGACTTAAATTCTATCAAAAAGCTGCTCTTAATGATCAAGTATTCATTTTGCAATGGTTCCCACTCACTGCCATTTCTGACTGGCAGTGCATAAGGAGGGGCATGCAGCTGCTCAGCCTGACAGTTCCAGATGGACCTATTTTTGAGTCATCTGCATAGAGGGGAAAAAGGTGATCAGAATGTTTTTTTAAACGAAACAAAATCTACAAATTCATATAAGGAGGAAACAGTGCACTCAAACTTTCAGTCAGAATAGAACAGGGGGTATGAAGAGGGCAAAGAGTTTGTGTCTCATTGACAAATTACTTCCTGTGGGTATAGTGGTTTTGATTTTATGTCATTAAAACCAGCAGAAGAGTAAGTGACTTGACATCATCTTGTCCTTTAATGCACCCGTGGAAATTTACTATTTCCCAGGTCAAGAGGCTGAAGCCAGGACTTCCACTATTAGAATGAATATAATGCAAATATAGATCCATGGTCAGAACCAGGGGAAATTTAAGTAGCTAACTTCTAAATTTTATTTGAACTAAAGCTTCAATTTTCCTAAAGCTTATTTTAATACAGATGTCCAGAACTCTTTCCTTTCCAGACCCTTGTGAAATGCTCAACTACTAGTCATGTTTATTTTACAAAATTTACAGGTACAAGCATGAACTGTCTATAAAACATAACTATGCCTTTCAAAATGAGCTAGTGGTTCAGATTTCTTTCTACTGAACAAGCTGATCATTGCTGTATATGTATGCCTGGGCTCAGAAAACAACCACTGGTTAGAATGTGACACTTCTGATTTGGGATCTCTTCTCCTGAGTGCTTCAATCACTAAATTCTGAATGACACAAGTCTTTTCCATCTTTAAAATTCATAGATTCAGTAATCTTGAACTTATTCTAGTACACTAAAGCAACATCAACAGCTGAGATGCAGTGTGTTCTCCTGCATGAATATCTGATGACCAGCTATTTGGGACACAATTATGACACTGGCAGCAGCACATAGCAATTTGCACCCCTTTGGGACTCCTCTACCCTGAATAAAAACTGTGTTCACCACATTGCTGTACAACAGACTCATTATTAAAATAACAAAGTCAGAATTTGCAAACAAGATGCTTATAAGTCATAATGAAATACATTATCTCTTGCATTTCACGCTCTGTAATATTTTTCATATGGTTTTAGGTGGAAAATTTCCCATAAAAGAGAAATTATACTTTCTAGACAGACATAAGAATTACTTCATTGCCACAACATTATTTATGAAAAGTCATACCTGATTGTATGTGAAACGAAGGACTAAACTCCAATGCCTTTTAAGACGAAGATCACAATCACATATTCTAATACAGATACAAAGTACCCCGTGTCACTGATAAGGTAAAATTGCTCCTCATTTAATTCTCTTACCTAGTTTCTCATTTGAGCCATAGGTACATCCACTCATTGGTGCCACATACCTTTTTCAGTTTAATGACTCCTTCCTGGGTGTTCTCATCTGTTGTGATGTCAAACAAGTTTCCTCCATCTCCTGGAACTATGTTGTACTCTATTTCTGCATTTTTCCCAAAATCAGGGTCCACAGCTCTGATCCGTCCAATAGCAGAACCAACATGAGAGGACTCAGGTACTTTTAAATGGAAGATACCTGTGGTAAAGTGGTAGACAGTCATTCTTGGGATTTCTTGATAATTAACAAAGTATTTCTGGTTAAAGTCATGGAACCTGGGCAAAATAAAAAGGCTTCAATGATCCAATTAAAATTAGGAGATCAAAACAACAAAGGATTAGAAAAATATATGAGTGTTTTACTCATTGTTTTCCCTGGTTTCTAGATTTTGTCCGATGCAACTTTAAAGGCCTTAGCATATTTATCTCTTCAGATATCTATCTACATTTCTACCTTTAATTTTGCACATATGGTTGACTCTGTTTTGAATGAAGTTGTACTTGTAGACAGTACATGTTTATGTTTACAAGCATTTTCCTCCTTCTGATTTTTTTTTTGAGCAAATGTATTTATGGATTTCATAGTAGTTGAAAGGAAAAATTCAATGGAAAAAGGGTTTCCACTCATTTCATAAAAAGTCAGTATTATAAATATATGTACAATTCCCTGTGGGAGAAGACTTAATCAGTATTGTTTATACATGAGCCACCAGAGGGTGCTCTTACTAAAATTTCATAGCTAAACATTAATTTTTAGCTTTTTAGCTTTTTTATTTTCTTATTATTTACTACTAGTGGTAATAAAAATTAAAAACACCCCTCCCCCCAAAAAAAATTACACACTTTTAAAATAAGCATTGCTGCTTATATGTGAGGAGAAAATGGTTTCATTCAGGGAAAAAACTACATTGAAAAAATGCTAGACATATTAGTTCAAAGAGATAAAAGAAAAGGTCCAAATCCCTTTGAGGCAACCTTGACTTTAAGCAGTAGTAGCAGGCCAGGTTTATAACATGGTACCCTGATTTATTTTACTGCTCCCAGAGTGTCTGTCTTCTCTGTTTAGCTGCACCTCTCGCTAGAGTTGTTACTCTGCACAGCTGCCTGTGAACACCACCATGACCAGTATTTACAGTGGGCAGGCAGCACTCACCTTTCCTCATGCAGCATCTTTTGCTGCCAGCAACCTTTGGAGCTGATTTGGAGCCCAGGATGTTTGGTTCACTTCATCCTGGCTCTCAACAAAGCTAGCCCCCATCATTTGGTTTTCCTGGGTCAGTGGTCTGCAGCTCTCACAGAGCAGCCCCTTCAGAAAACACCAGCACTGGCCTGATCGGTTCCTCTACACATGAACACGTAGGAGGAAATGTACACCTCTTTTTCAATAATATAGCAGGACACTCAGCTGTGACTAGTGGGAGGCATATTAGGGGGATGTCTCAGAGATTTCTGCCCAGCAGTGGTTCAGTCACACATCACAAAATGAGTCTCTGAGAAGTTGTATATTATGTAGCAGCAGGATAGATGACTTTCACATCCAGCCACTGAATTAAACAGCAGATGCTGTTCCCTGTCGTTATCTCCTTACAATGCACTCTGTGTCAGCTTTTTCAGCTTTACAATATTTCTAGGTGAGGGGAAAAATGACATTTGCACTGCTGGATTAGAAGCAAACCTATTCTTTTCTGAGCTAGTAGTTTGGGTTGTGGTACCTACATAATTGTCTGTTTGATTGCCCCTGAAAAAATTACTTTTGTCTACTTCCTCCCTCTGCCCATCAATATGCAAAGCATACCAGAAGGCAAAATTTGCTTTGTTTGTTAGAGAAAATCCCTGTAAGTAAAGTCAGCTTGTGTCAGCATTCACTTTTGGACATCACCATGTATAACTTTGTATTATCCATTGACTGAGCTACTAAAGATTGTGCAATTATCATTTCACTACTTTTTTCCCAAGGGAAAATGCTAAAGGAACCTTTCCTCCTTCTTTTTGCGAGGAAAGGTACAGAAAGAAACTCTACTTCTTACAGCTGTTTTAACATCAGGAAAGTAGTACTACAATGCAAAATAGCATCATGACAAGGTAGTCTCAGTTATCTCTTAGTTGTACTTCTATAATTCTGAGTAAAGAATAAAATTTTAACATTGTATTCACGAGACAATCACATATTCTCCCATTACTTATTGTCACTTACAAATATGTGTATTGCTGGGTCTCTGCTCTGCCAGTTATGCAGAAAAGGTAAAAGAAAAGAGATCCAAAAGGCCTTTGCCTACACTTGAATCTTATATTAATTTTTCTCAAAGTAGTTTAGCCCTGATGTCGGTGTCTTTTACAGACATTTATATTGAATGACAAAAATCATTGCTTCAACATTTGCTGTTTACAGCCACAGTTTTGATGAATGTGAAATGTAGGAGCATATGATAATAGATTTTTCATCTTTATGATCTATTCTTAGTGATTTGAAGAACACTCAGATTCATTAAAACAAACATTTCTCTATGAAATACTGTAACTGGCTATAAAGCATGTGGGACTTAGATAAAGCCAAGGAAAGACTACATTACTCATTTCAGATTGTTTAGGTTTTTATCAGTTATTTTCAATGACTTGGCATTTCATAATTTCCAGAAATTCAGCAACCATAAAAAAGGGGTCATTCAGATCAATTTGAAAGTCTGAAGTAGTCTTCAACTCTGCAAGAGTCAGATTTCTGAAGATGTAGTATGTAATTACACTGCCATTGTCCTCCTGTAATATTCACAACATATGGAAGTGCAGGGAAAAACTTCATGAGAATATAATATATAGCATGAAAAACTCCTTCCCTCTCTCCCCTTCCCCAAACAGTAGAATCATAGAATATGCTAAATTGAAAGACACCTATCAGGATCAAGTGAAACTTCTGGCCTTGTGCAGGACACATTAAGGATCATGACATGTACCTGAGAGCACTGTCCAAACACTTATTGAACTCAGTCAGGCTCGGTCTCTGTACAGAGGACATTTGAAATGATCAATATATATGGTACATGAAATCAGACAGAAAGACAGTTTTGCAGATTTTTATTTTTCAGTTTCAAGAAGACATTACTTCTTACTGTGGACTTGCTGTGACAGTTTATCATTATTCAGTTTTTATTGTCCATTTTGCCTGTATACACTACTACCTCCATTTGCTATAGAGGTATATTGAAACACCCTGAGTAATAGCCTTTTACTCCCAGAGGTCCTGAAAACCTTGTTCTCTTCAGCTTCCAGGAATGATGGAACAAGCAGCTCTGACAAACTTACACAGCAGCAGGTTATGCTGCTCAAACAGTTCTGTCAGGTTATGCTGCTCAAACAGTTCTGTCAAATTTTGTTTATTGTCTCATGAGACTTCTCTGACAAGAAAAATCTTTCTTCTACTTGCATAAATCTCTTTTAAATGTGTTTTCTAAGTTTGGTCTTTTTCTTGGTAAGGGATGAGTGATATGAAATGTACCAAAGGAGCAAGCCCTTACTTCCCTCAAACTGCAGTAGAAAACTGGACTCTGCAGCTAGCTCCCCTTTTACTGATTTCAGTCACATGTGTCGTGTGCAAGTCAGAATATTTTTACATATAGGAAAGCTTGTAGCTATGAATATTCCCTGGTCAAGATCTTTTGTTTCAGGCTGAGGAGCATCAAAGAGGATGATAAAAATAAATGAGTGATGATGCTGTTGAAGCTTTTAGGCTGATATAACTGACAGGGCTAATTACTTAGCCCCAAAAGCATTCAGAAAACCAAGGCAGAGGTGAGCTAACAATTCATTCACACTGCCTCTGAGTTTCTGAAACAAAGATGGTTTCAAAGTGCACAGTGGGAAGAAATCAGAGCTGAGTAAGTGACAGGTAATCAGTCATACTGACTGAAATGCGGCACACATTTACAGTTCCTTTGATGTAATTAGGTTAGTTTTAGTTTTTAAGGCTCAAAAGCTGTTCTGGGGTTTGATTTTCGCTTACAAAGAGAGTTGGGGGTTTTTTTGGTTTTTTTTTTGTTTTTTTTTTTGTTTCTCCATGCTTGCAGTTTACAGGTACACCATTATTTGCCAAAAGGTTTTCAGTTCTGGTAAGAATAACAAATGAAAACCATCATTACTTCTCATCAGCAAAACAATCATTAAGAAATAACCCACGTTAACATCTAAGGGCTTAAGCTAACTGCATAATGGTCTTCAATCAAGCAGTTGTAAATGCTATTTGAATTTTTTTCCAATCTGTCACCATATTGCATTGGGGTTAATCATGATAGTATGAATCTAAAGGGCAAAACCCATTGAAATGAAAGAATTTATCTCTCTTTCATCTAAACCTTTCATGTTTCCTCAAGAAAACCAAACCAAAACAAACCAAAACAAACCAACAGATTATGTATAATATAATATGCTTTTTAGTTTAAATTATCAAAGTATTTCAGTTTTTATACTGACCTGGTTATAAGGGCACTTCTGTTTCTTCTATATGATATGGAGTCGAATTCCTACTGGCTGAGGAGTGACCCAAATAAAGCTCCTGAGTAAATGCTTTAATCATGCCATTATTATTGTATAGGAGAGATTCTAACATTATGACTTCCCATTTTTGTGAATTCTACCTTTGTCAATGCATGCATGTGTTAGATAGTGTGCTTCCTGTATTTCTGAGGGCTTATGTGGAAAACCAGTTCCACATGATCAGCTTCATTACATATCGTGACCAATAAAGGACTGTTCTGATAATATCCAGTCAAATTATTAAGAACTTATTACCAAATAAAAAAACCTCCAAAGTACAGAGAGTGAAATAATTGGGAGGGATGGGGGTAATATAATCTAAAAACTTGAATCAATTGGTTTTTATGTGAATTATATTGTGGTTATAAAGAATTTTCAAGGTGTAGCATGGCCTACAAATAGAAAAAAAGTTTTCAGGAGAAAATGTCTTTCCTTTTTCAGAATCCCAGGCAGCATGTAATTGGGATTTATCAGTTAGGTCTGTTGGTAATATTCTGCTGATAACACCATCACCATGAAGTAAATCAGTACACTTATTCCCTCTATAAAAGTTAAATTGCATGACGTATATGAAACATTAACATGATAAAAAATATATTGTCAAGAAAGGGACATGGAGTTTGTAATGCTCTGTTTAACATCTCTGCTTCTGAGATATCTCGTGGGAGCCTTTTAATATTTTCTTTATCACTCTGGCACAAAATATAATAACACAA
The DNA here is from genome assembly GCA_036023395.1 of Myiotriccus ornatus. Classification (NCBI taxonomy): domain Eukaryota; kingdom Metazoa; phylum Chordata; class Aves; order Passeriformes; family Tyrannidae; genus Myiotriccus; species Myiotriccus ornatus. Next base: position 74,598,802 of record JAYRBT010000082.1, on the reverse strand, counting down.
TTTTACTACAATAATTCATTCACCCTTAAGAATATGGTCAAACCATTTACTTTAGGATCTAAGCTAGGTGCTCTAAATCATCTGTATTGGAAGAATCATTTTTCTGTCCATCGACTAAGGAAATTAGATTCCTATCTTTAGTCCTTCAAGTCACACCTCAGTTGCAACCCTAAAATCACCTAAACAAAGCATTCTCAACATCTGTATTACTCAAAAAAGTCCTTGTGAAGCTCTGATTTTCACATATTCATAGGGTACATATAAATGTTTTTCCCTGAACTATGTATTACTTTTCTTCACCATGTTGGCACAGGCTGAGGCAGAAAATTATTACTTTTAAAGATAAAACTGTGAAATCATCCAGTACAAGTTCATAATTGTTGACTACAGTCTGGTTTAAGCTTTGGGTCACTGTATTCAGTTTCCTTAAAAACTTGTGATTTAGTGTGTGATATAAGAAAAATAGTGATACAATAGGATGGCAAGTGAATATTTTGCATTTGTAATCTCTTATACTCTATGGCAAGTATGATCAACTTATCACAAGTGATATGTTTTCTAACTTAGGTGTTTAAAGGTGAGCTCTCTATATGAGCTGTCTCTGCTCCTTTTGCAATGAAGTGCAAAAATAGGGAGTGCTTAATTCTAGATCCTTCTCCTGAGAGCATTGGCAATCACATTTACAAAATCAATAAAATTTCCATGGAAGTCACTGATAATAAAATTATTATCATGAATTCATGACAAAACTTGAAAGAGGTCCTCTAGAATACTTCTGTTATTTACTTTTTTATTTTTATACCTTTATTTATGCAAAAAAAAATCAAAATTTGTTTTGGACTCAGAGAAGACAGTTTCAAACTGCTTGGTATCTTCAGCTTAGCTCCTATTTCTAAGGTCATTAGAAACATTTGGATTGTTGCAAGCACTTGGCCATCCTATTTAATGTTTTACAAGGAGTGGAGAACTCCTGAAAATCTGAATAGAAGTGTGGTTCTTAGATATTTTTGAAAATCGTGAGCCTAAACTATTGTGATTATAATTAGATAATCGCATATGGTCTGTTTCACTTTATGTTGCCCTGTAGCCTCTAAATTTTCAGAAAGCAAGCCCATGACAGTTAGAAGCAGAAAGAATACGTTGATTTCTTACTTGGATGGAAGGCCACAGGGAAAAAGGCAGATGCTGCCAGAATTGATAGTGATGCAGCAAGTGACACTGTAGTCAGAGTCACTTTGGAAACAATTCTGAAAGCATTGCAAGGCAACCCCATGCTGTTAAATCCATAACCCTAGCTTCTTTTCAATATTGGAGAGTAGGCGGAGATGCATGGGGCTTTCAAGACATCCCAAGGTTACCGTGGATAATTTCATGCATCTGATCTAAATGCTCTCTGTGTTTTGAATGAATAATTTCTTCACCACTCCCCACAGAAGACACATCATGGTGGAATGAATGACATGATTCCTGACAAAGGTTGTTGAATTTCTATAAACCATATTTGTTTACACCTTCTCTACGGAAGGTAGATGATGTAAAATACAATTATTAATGATGATGATGTACTATGACGATAATGATGTGTTCAAAAATAATTTACCTATAAAGCTTTGTGTTAATGATCAGTTACCACTTAAAGATGATGATAGGAGAGAAATGAATTTGATAAGTAGAGATTAACATCAGAATTTTATGACCAATAGATAACATTTAACTTCTAACCACTATTGTGCTCATTAGTATTTCTTGAACTATTGCTTAATAGCACAATCAGAGCACTGCATTTTACATAGTGAGAAATTACCTATATTTTTCAATGGCTATAATGTAGTCTCAGGAAATAGCTATGTTTGGTTTTATGCCCTGCTTTGCAGCTAAGGGTTCAGTCTCTCTCAGTTTAGAGGTTTAAACAAGTATTTTGTTCATTCAGTGTGTACTCCAAAAAGTCTTTAGGTAGCCTTTGCTAGTTATGCATTTTTGAAAGAGTAAAAAAACAATATAAGTGTAGCAGACATAAAATTTACTAAACATTTAGTGTTTTGAGAATCTATTGTAATTGAGTATTTCTCCCTCCAGTTTATTTCTCACTTTTCTTCCAAATATTATGCTTTAGTTGGGAATTGTGTCATTGTTCAGTCTGAATAAAATGTTTCACTCTTCAAGATGCTTTATGATTAAGATCACGCAACAGTGACAGCTACCAAAAAGAAAAGAATTTCTAGGGAGCTTTTAATAAGGCTACATCCACCTTTGGGGGCAAATTGGTTCTTACTAAAAGTGTGTGAAGAATTCTAATGTGGAAAGGAATAAGAAAAAAAATAAGAGAACGTTTGCATAAGTGTAAATAGAATTTTTTATAGATGTCATGTTAACCCCTTTATCTAACATACACACAAAAGTGACAGAAGCCTACTTAACTATGGGGTGCTGTGACCCGAGGTGGCCCGAGGTGGCCTGGATTGCAAAGCATAGGCTCAAATAAGCTACAACTGTACAAAGAAAATTTTTATACCAGCTGTACTCTGTCCCAGAAGCTAGCCAGTATAGAATGGCCTATTTCCGTGTTACTAAACTCTTTTACCCACGCTAAAATAGGTCAATTTCATTGAAAGTGAGTGCAGAAAATAGTTACTGATCTGCACTAGTTTCTCCAAATGCCTTGAATTTCTCTGAGAAAGTTTTACTTGGTGTTGGTCAAAACTGTGCCCTGTGACTGTTCTAAGGCTAACAGTACAGACAAATCTCAAGGAACTTTTTCTGACACTCCCATGTCCTTCTTTTGCTTCGAAAAGCAAAATATAATAAGCCATTGTACACCTTCTTTTAGTCTATGTAAAAATGTCTATAATTGCAATGATTAAGTGATGGTGCAGGAAAAAGAAACGTACAGAGGCTTTTTTTACGACTAGCTGTCAAACATGTAGCTAACTTAGGTGGGTGAAATAGAAACAGCAGGCAAGGCTCACTGAGCTGTTTGACACAGTAGTGGCCAAACCAAGAAAGAGTTGAAAAGAACTTATCTGGGATGGTGAAGACTCCTGATTTCAGTAGAGCAAAATGTGAAGAAAGAGCTGGAAGTGACCCAACAAAGCATAAATTCTTTTATCAGTGCTATTATTGGGACGGGAAAAAAAATACTCATTGAATAGAAGGAGGAGATGGCTACACTGTAGTTACAAGACGAAAATGAGATCAAGGATAAATTTGTGTCTCTTATAAGAGAGGAGAGACAAAAGTCCATGTTGAATGTAAGGATAGTCAGGGTGAGGAGGAAAGAGAGGCCAGAAGAAGGTGAGACAGAAATGCAAACACACCTCAGTACAGAGGTGCGAGAGTTGGAAGGAACTTGGAATGAAGATGAGTTACCCTTTTTCCTCCTCTGATTCCTGTAAGAGTACTGTGCAAATACTGGTTAGCTAGTATTTATTACTGTACTTATTTGACTACAGTTTTGCTAATTTTAAAGATGTAGTTAAGTGAGTCACAGGCATTAAAATCCAAAATTATAATGACATCTGCATGGCTGCTGTTTTCATGATTGGCTTGTAATTGCATGAGCTTATTTCTATAGTCTTTACATTTGTGTCTTCTATCACTCTTTGAAAGGGATGGTTAAAGTACATGTTCAACTCAAAAATGTAGTTTTAGTTAACGCAAAACTCACTGGTAAATTAAAATCAGTCTTGCTTAAGATTTTCTGACATTATGCAAAGTCAACTTTGTTAACAAAACTAAGAGGAAGCTTTTTTCCCTTTTTGTTTTATGAAATAGTCATTAGAAAATTAGCAAGGATGAAGAAAACAAGGATTTGACCTTCCCTCCCTTTTTGATTCAAAGCAACCTCTGGCTCAGTCGCCCAACTAATCACTGCCTGCAGGCTAGTCTGCAACGAATCTGTCCACCTGTTCTGTGCAAATATCTCCCAGTTCGTATAAAATAAGTAATTAGTTGCTGGAACTGAATTAGGCTGTCTTGTCTGCCAGGCAAATTCTTTACTCAATGAAAGATGGACTCATTTTCATTCTGAGAGCCAATGAAGATGCAAGTGCTGTATGCAAAGCACAGCAACTTTTAACAGGAATACGAAGAGAAGCCATACTTCCATATCTAAATTAGAGGGGGTGTAATAACTTCTCAAAAACTTGTGCAGCCTTGTTAAAATGCTTAATTAGCCAGATTAGAGCTTTGAACCTTAATTGTA
>JAYRBT010000082.1:74581362-74594501 GCA_036023395.1 Myiotriccus ornatus | reverse complement strand
TAATAACTTCTCAAAAACTTGTGCAGCCTTGTTAAAATGCTTAATTAGCCAGATTAGAGCTTTGAACCTTAATTGTAAGTTTTCTACCAAATTGTCCAAGTAAGGAGGGAATAAATCTTCATTGTTTCTTTTTAAATCAAAATCTATGTTTTCCTTATTTAATTTTTTTAGATTAGTGAACTGAATAATTTCCTAATCACAAAATACTTTTCTGTAGATGTCTAATGTACTACTGGGTGTGATCTGTGTTGCATACTTCTGAAATCTTAAAAGTATATACCACTGTCTGAGGAAATTGTCTCTCATCAGCCACTCATGTAAAGCAATGAGTTAAAAGATTTCCCTTTCTATATCATGTGGACCAGAAGACTTCTTACTTGCACTGTGCTTCTGAACCCAATTTCGCAATAAAATCTGAGCTAGAGTTGTTCAAAGCCACTTGAATGGAATCAGCCAAATTTAGTTTACCGAGTTAACAAAACTGACCAGCCTTGATGTAGTGAAATTTATGATAAAAAATGTGTGTGCAATTTCTGTCATGTACTAAGCTTCCAAAACCATATAAATAAATAACTATAAGAGTTTTCAATATACAAAGTGTGTATACGTGGCGTTTCAGATTTTGGGAAGAGATCCAGCAGAGCATTCTGGGAAATGAAGTCTTCCAGAACTCTGGTGCACATGAGCAGTGAAGTGCCTCGGCAGGATTGGTCAGAAAGTTTACCTGCTGTGACGTGTTGCAATTCAAAACTGCTACTTAAGCTGTTGTTCTCCCTCAGTAAAGCATTCTGTTACACACCACAGTGGTGTCTCTCTGGTCCACGCGGACCCCTTATTTATAGTATTAATAATATTGCAACATGTATACATAAGTACAGGCCTTTCGAAGTCCAACTCTTGGCTGTTCTTTCTTCTAAAATATTTCTACAGATTGTACAACCTGAAAGTAAACCTATTAAGAGAAGCAATAAACAATTAAACAATAACTTAAAATAGATGTAAAAGGGTAATAATATTCAAAGCCTATTCATAATATATAATAGTTCTATATAACAGATCATCCAGATAACAGGTCATTCAAGTGCCGTGCAAAGGTTATATAACTAAGAGACTAAAGGGAGAGCTCTCATTTATAAAGGTCCTTTATACTTGCACTGAAATTCCTGAAATTCCATCAATTAAAGATTTTTTTCTGGTTTCTGAATTGTCTATTTTGTGGGCTTTTCTCTTTAAGATTGTTGTTTCCTCTGCCATCTCAGGTGGAGGATTTAATACATTCTGTGGAATGCCTTGTACTGGCCACTCATGAAATCCGAATCCAGTTAGCTGTGAACCCCTGCAGTATGGACAGGCAATGGATGTGCAAGGTCATAGGAATGATCCTTCTGCCTTGCTTTATTTAAGGTGTCAGTACTAGAAAGATGAATCTTTGTGTTTCTGTTTCCAAACATGTTAGCATTTCTGGAAATTTGCCATGCTTTTTATGCAAACTGTCTTGATAGATTTCACTGGGATGCTTCTAGAAAGACCAATGACAGCAAAGAAAAAATGGCCCTTATGATGTCTAGGCATTGCTCTACAGCTGTCTGAACATTTTAAATTGTGGTTGCAAAGCAGCCCTGAGATAATGGTTTCTGACCATCACAGAGATTTTTTTTTTAATAGTCAAGACATGCACAAGTAGACAAAATTCAATATTGGGTTCAAACATTAGTTAATTTTTCTTCCATTGAAAACAGCTTTTAATAATTTTCTCACAAAATGGACTTCTGTGAGCTGAAAGTGATGTGATAAAACATAGCTTTATCCAAATAGTTCTTTTGGATAAAAAAAAAGTAATCAGGCAGTGTCACCTTAAAAATACACACCTTAAAAATGAACCAAACTTATTACTGACTTCCTAAGAGGCTTGAGAATGTCTTTTTTTGCCAATATCAAAATAAAAACAGTATAAATTTTAAAATGCAATTACATTTCTTCTATGTCTAGGCCTTACTCTTTAAAAGAATATTTATGTCATATTAAAATAAGAAGACATACTATTCCTTTGACTAAAATGATTTGTATCTGCTTTTATTGCTCAGTATGTAAGGGTTTATTTATCTAAATTGCTTTCACACTCACTCTGTCATTGGTGAACAAAAGAAAAAGACAGGAAAACTAAAGTATAAAACCTTACAAAATATGAATCAATATGAAAATGTTGAATCACTTAATTGGTTTGTTTCCATAAAGCATAATTTATACCAACTAATTATACAGTTTTTGCCATTTAAATGTTGAATTAAATATAACCCATCCATTCTTTCTTGAAGCTTATTTTAAGAATTCAAAACAAGCCTCAGCTGTCCTGGCAGCTAGCTCAGAATGGTCCAATGTTTGTTGCGTTAATGGTTAGACCATTAGCTTCTAGGAAGGATGTGCTGAATTATCATTTTACTTAATCAGCTATCATGTACATAGGTAGCTGAGAGAGAAAAGCCGTCAGTTCCCTTCTGGACCTGGATACATGACTACAGAAAAGAAGCTTTTGTCCACTCTTCACTGTTCAAAGGCAATGTTGTGTTATACCAAATTTTCATTCAATTTCTTGAATATTATTGTCATGATAGTAAAAGGGCTTTCTTTTTGCAGTCTTTGCCTTTTCTTCTGGTTTTCTCAAGAATCAAACTTTGCTATGAAATATTTATTTTAATATTTACAGAAAAGTTCTATCTTTAACAAAGAAACATACCCAATAATGCAGAAATTCAGTGTACTTATGAAGAGTCAGACAAGAGAGAAAATACTCCTGGAAATAAACTTCTACTAATAAAATAATTCAGATTATTTTTTTCCTACTAGTTTTACAGAAAATATCAGTTTTATGAAGTATCAGTTTTCTGAAATGTGGGCCAATAGATACCCGCAGGTCAAACATCTCTGACAGAAATATATAATGTTTAGAGGTTTCCCCTTTGTTACACTCCTCATTACTATGAGACACACAAGGTGAGAGTTCCCCACTGAATATGTTCAAAAGCACAGGTTCTAAATAAAAAATTCTATGTTCAGCAGGATAGTCAGTGGTGTTTCATCACTGGATGCTGATAACCCATCCAAACCTGCCTGTTTCCTTAAAGGACCCTCAATAAGATGAAGGTGTTCTGTGATACATTTTTTTGCAAACTTGTAATGTATTTTTTAGCAACATAGCTTCTTCCAAATATTAATAATATATGTTCTCCTACTTCTACTGTGATTTTTTTTTCAGCTCAACTGAGTTCAGAAAAAAAAAATTAAACTTTATCCTGTGAAATGTAATATTGTCTTATTTGATAAGGTAACCTATAGCAGAACTTCTTTGGCATAAGCCCTTTGCAAAACTGTGCTCCTGATTATGTGATGTAAAAACATTTACTCTGCAGCAGTCTGTGTTAAAGAATCTTCAGTCTTTTTCTTCAGTCTGCATTTCTTGGCTTTCTTGACCAACAGTGAGTAATGGGATACTGGAGGTCTCAACTCCCAGCAGCACTGAAGGGTCCTTAGGTCTTTCCAGACCTGAACTTGGCACCCATGTAGACCTGATTTTAAAGTCTTATTTTTCACATAAACTTAAATTCTTTACAAGCATTTCTTTAGCTATGGTAGTCAAGCAAATGATAAAATCCATTTCCTGGCAGGTAGTGACTCTGAATCACTACAACATTTTCAAGGAACAAAACTGAAAAGTACAGTTATTATGTTAGAAATAAAATTCATACTACACTTTTTCTCTGTCAGCTCTTTTTGTTTAGCTGTAATTAACACTGTGTCTCTGTGAATTTCAGGCACACTACACATAATCTCACATATCGTTTTAACCAAAAATAAGATTGGCTAATTAAATCCCCATTGATTGGGATTGTTGCCTGTAACACATAAAAAGAAAGTCTTTGCCAAACTTGGTCCAGTTCACTGGAGTACTCACACTGACATTTTAGCTTGTAAGCCATAATAAGTGGTTTTTATTTTCAAAATCAAAACAAACCTCCAATATGATTATGTTCTGTTTTGTTAAGAGTCACTGCTGTAATTTGTCTTTTGTGACGATATAATAGAAAGAGAAGGTTTTCAACCTTATTAGCATGCAAAGCACAGGACAAGCTTGGTCTCTTGTGCGTGTTTTTTCACTCCTTCAGAGCAACAATTGGGCAAAGATGTCATAACTGCAGTTCATGCATTAAATAAGACCTCAAGGCTATCTTCTTCAAAGAGGATGATATATTCCATGCTTTCTCTGTGTCATGAAAACTGTCTGACACTACATGAAATTTTGTGCATTTTTACACCACCACAGTAGATGAAGGCATACAATAAAATAGAAAATGACTAAGGCCCCTAACAACAAAGGAAGTAAAATATACAACTCAAAACCAAGATGGGAAATAACACAGGGCCCAAGAAGCTTGCCAGTGTACTGAGTTTTTAAGTCTCCTGACAGTTACATTATTTCATCTTGTACTTGTGGTACCCTTCTAGCAGCAGTTGAAAGGAAGGAGCAAACTGCAGTGTCGGGCAGTTTAACAAGCACTGAAGATGAGGACAGTCAGAATGCTGGTACAAATAGGACCTCTGGTATGATTTTTTTGTTGATCAGATTTGAAGCATCTCACAAATGTTTTGACGGCATGTCATGAAACTAAAAGAGACATCATGTGAGCTTTGACAAAATAAAGTAAGATTGGACAGGGGTGGAAATTTAGGCTAGCAAGTGAAACCTGAAGTTGAGGAGATTCATAGTAGCATAGTCTGAAATAGTCTCACCCCATACAATCAGGAGAAAAAGATGGAAAGACAAAGTTTTAAATGCCTGTCATTTAAAAGGGTGCAGAGAAATGAGTCGCAATTCTGGAAGGTCAGAGTACTTGCTAAGGAATTGGTTCCCATAGAGAAGATTCAAAATTCATTTTTGCCATAGGAAAAACAGGCTTCAGAAACTTTAAAAACTCTCCTACAGCCATTGTGATACTTGGCTGAAAAGCTGAGGAGAATTTACAGGTGCTGGAAAACAGACAAGTTAAAAAAAATGCAAAAGTACACTGTTCAGGTAGAGGGTTCAGTGACGATAATTCCTCATTCTTCACTGGAGAATGCTACAAAAGGTGATGATAGTCCAGTAGGAAATAAAGAAATGGTATGTCAGACAGAATCAAACTAGGGACAGTAAAGAGGAGAAAGCAAGCCATAATATAAGGCCAAGAGTTAAAATGGGAACTCGTACGGGTAGCTTTACTGCCTAATGCTAAACAAAAATGTCAGCATAGTAGCATATTCAATATCTGTGGAAAAGAAGAAAATCAGTCAGGCAGCATACTATCAAGAAGTAAAATATACAGGAAAGGCACAGCTGACCTTATCAGTAAAGGAATAATGATGCTTGTTAAAGGAAGCTCTGTCAAGTAAGAATTAAAGAAGAGAATAGTATTAATGTTAGCTAGTCAGGAAAAGTTCTTTGGCTCTTCTAAATTTTGCAGCAACAATAACTAGTTTAAATGCAATATCTGTGCAGGAGCAATAAAAGTCAAAATTAGAAGATGGTTGTACTCAGTTAAAAAAAAATTAACTAACTAACCAAATAAATAAACAATAATAATAATAATAAAAAAATGGAAATAAATACAACTGAGGGAAATTGTTATAGAGAATCTGAATGGGATAGCTGAGACTTAAAACACTCTGGGTGGTGTGGGACGTCATTTTGAAGACTCACAGCAAATGTACACATCCATTAAAAAGCAAATCTGTAAGGGCAAGCAGCTAATAATAGCAAGAACACATCTTTCAGAAAAATGAAGTTGTGTCTCAGGGAGGAGAATAGAAAGAACCATAAAATCTCCTTCATCTATAAAACCACAGAAAAGAAGATAGAAACCGAGTTTGAATAAATCTCTACAAATGAGGTAGTAATAATTGTCTTTTAAGACATCTGGAGGCAAAAGCCTGAGAGTAACTGCATAAAGCCAATCCAAAACTGACATATAGAAGTTCTCAGAAAAGATAAGATCACAAATGTTAAAATGAATACAATTTTTTCTTTGTTTTTAGTGAAGAATACCTGGGGATTTTTTTTATCCTGGAACCCTTCTTTATAGGGGACTCATGAGAAGGTTAAATTAGCTATAGAAGCACTTGTAGAACAAATGAACACAACAGTAACAAATCATTGGGATTAGCTGTTACATGCCCAAGAGCCTGAAGGATGAAATAGGGGAACTATTATGAAGTGCAATATTTTGCTTCAAACCACTGTGGCACAAGAAGGCTTGGAGGTACTCATATAACACTGATTTTTTCCCCCAAAGATCTCCAGGGAGTTTAGGGAAGCTAAGGATGGATATGACTGACATGCAGAGTCAAAACAGTAGGAGCAGAAATAATGGACTCAGAGAGAATATCCCATATTGAAGAAAAGAAATCACAGGTTTTTAAAAACCTCCTATTTTGCCATGTTTTCTGAATTCTTTGAAGAGGTTAACATGCAGGTAAGTATGTAAGGATGGATTCAAAACAAAGGAGGGGAAGCTGTTTGTTGTGGTATGTATGATTAATCTGTGTACCTCTGATAAAAAATGTGGATTCTCAAATTTTACAGAAGTTTCAAAGCAAGAGGGCAACTTGCTGTAAGAAAAACACCTTGAGGGTTGTTAAATACAAAACCACCAATAAAACTAAAAATAATTAGAAACTTAGGAAATTTTATGGAGTATTGTTTAGCCTGGTTTTTGGATACCCTCCAGATGTAAGTGTAAGAGAGAGAAGGAAGGACCAGATGGATCCTTCTCTTAATGTAGTCATTCTTACATGCCTGCAGAAATACAGCACATTTTCAGACTGAGTAAAAGAGGAAGAAAAATGTTTATACAAGACAAAACTTCACAGCTGTGGATATGGTTTTGCACCTATGCGGCATTTATACTACATATGGTGGGATTACAATTCATGGGCAAGAAAAGAGGTGCAAATTAAAAAGCTGCCATGATCTTAGTGCAGACTCATACAAGTATTCTAATCCGAATTTACCTTATTAACAATTTTTAGCAGTTAATTATTTTGACATAGTTGTTAAGGTTTATGCTTGATTAGTTTCTGCATTTCTATTTCTAAGGTATGGATATACAAAACTTCAATAAATTTATGGAGAGAAGTAAGTAACAATCCATCTAATCATACACAGAGTATGAAACTCTAAATCAGCATACTTCTGAAAAGCTTCATGTAAACTTATTAATGTGAAACATAAGAAGTTATCAGTGGATGATCACTATTTTGAGGCTGCAAGTATTTTCAAGGACAGGTATAATCTTCTGGGCCAAGACGCATTAAAATCTGTTTCTGAATATCATAACAATAATGTTCAGCATGAGCTAGCTCTGTCTTTGGTACATGGAAGGTACCTGGAAAGGTTATAACCTTTTGTCATTTGAAGGCATTCACCCAGTTTCCCTTGACAAAATAGTATTTCACAAATTATTTCTATAGTGTAAATGAAATGAACTCTTAAGCTCAGACTGGTCTTGTGAAATGATTATATATTTCCTCTAAAACATTCAACCCATAATTTCAAATTGAGTTTTATATAATTTAAAACCAAGGAAATTCTATTTCTTTTTATCATATGCTGTTCATTTTCCAGAATCTCAGTTCCTTATGTAAAGGATTTTTCAAATTAATACCTTTAGTCATACTGATTTGAAAATTAGTGCTTTGGAGTACTACATACTCTTAGGAAATCTGGGCGGGTTGTCGTTGACATCCGTGAGAGTAATGTTTACAGTGGTAGTACCAGCTAGTCCTCCCAGCTGTCCTCCCATGTCCTTGGCTTGGATTAGAACTTGATATTGTTCTTTCACTTCTCTGTCCATATTTGGCAAAGCTGTTCTTATTACACCTACAAGAAGAAATGGGAAAGAAAAGGAACAAATAAACAAAGGGCACTTAAAATTTAATACGGGATCTCTTGGACTAGGAATAGAATTCATCTGAAAGGGTTAATAAGAGAGGAGTTCATGAAGAAACACAGGCAAATCACTCAGGCTTTTCAAAAGTGTGTTCGTCAGCTATTCAGCCACTCAAAATGACTGTTTTGTCTTTTCAAGCGGAGATGAATAGGTGAAAGACAATGGTGCTTTTGCACTAGGGATATGAATGATGTGAGAGTTTCACCACATCAGAGATGAGGAACGCTTCCTTGCACAGAGTACAAAAAAGGTTAACAGATCTGGTGGCATTGTATTTTGGAGCCTACATCTTCAGTTGTTTCCTACTTGCCAACAAATTTAAACTACTGTAGGCCAAGACAATATTCCTCTACAAAGAGAGGTCTCTATTAGAAGTCTCTTCCTTTGCTTGAGAAATTTTTCTTGATATAGCACAAAAATGCAATGAAAATTTGAGGCATTTCCTTAAAAGAAAGTAATTAAAATATCAGGGTAAGACATTACCCCAATGAGTCTTAATCTTCAGTGATTTGGGAGAGATGATACCTAAGTAGGTATGTGGTAATCTCCCTTCTGATGTGTCAAGAATGTATAGGATAAAAAAGAAGATTTAGAGAGAAGAGGGAAGGAGCAAGAGGTGCTACTGAATACAAAAATTAGCTGATAAGGTCATATAGAGCTATAAGCTTTTAGGCACTCAAATCATTTTCTTGAAATAAAATGTGTAGCAGAAAATGCATTTCTTAGTCAAAATTTTACAAGTGTATATAGCGCTGAAAAATGCTATATGTTCAGCAATAGTTTTCAGAAAATGGCTTGGTTCACTTTGGTGCAGATAACATGCACAATTGAAAGATAAGCAAACTGGAAGTATGATTCTTCCTTGTTATTATGGATTTAGACAGTATTATTTTCTAGTATTAAACCATTTGAGATTAAAAGCAGTTTTTCTACCCGGTGTTATAATGGATCTGAAATGACAAGAAACAAATTTTAAGGATCATTCTTATCTTTATAGCAACTAACTACTGTTCTGTTAACAAATAAAAATAGGAACCATTAGCTTACAGCACTTTTTCAGAGTCTAGAAATAACTTTGACCTAAATCTGCTATTTCTGGGACCTATCAAAAATTCCCACTGAATTGAACTGTATAACAATTTTCTTTCTCTCCACTGGTAACATGCTGATAATGACAACCTACTTAGGAACCACCATTTTCCTTCCTGGCATATACTGTCCTGCTTGCAGTTGTTACAGAACAGAAATATTGAATTATAAAACTCCAAAAATTTATTCATATTCATGTGAGATTCATGAAAAAAGATATTTTGTTAAATAGGATAAACACTAGTAGGTTTCCTCTTGAATCTCTTAATCCATAATTTGGCATTGTGGAGCCTACGTGTTCCACAGTATTTTATAACATCCTTGGTATGCTCATTTCAAGGAGAAAAGAGCTATAAGAATGAAAGACCTCCTGTGTTATATTAGCAATACAAAATAACATAGAATCATAGAATCACAGAATGTGTGAGTTGGAAGGGATGCATCAGAATCATTGAGTCCAACTCCCGGCCCTGCGCAGGACAGCCCAAGAATTACATTATGTGTTTGAGAGCATTGTACAAACGCTTCTTGAACTCAGACAGGCTTGGTACTGTGACCACCTCTCTGTGGAGCCTGTTCCAGTGCTCAGACACCACCTGGGTGAAAAACATTTTCTAAAATCTAACCTAAACTCCCCTGAGTCAGCTTCAGGCCATTTGTTTGGGTCATGCCACTGGTCATGAGAATGAAGAGATTGGTACCTGCCCCTCCCATTCCTCTCCAGAGGATGTTGAATATTGCCATGAGGTCTCCCGTCAGCCTCCTCTTCTCCAGAATGAACAAACCAAGTGTTCTTAGCTGCTCCTTATAAGGCCTCCCCTCCAGGTTCTTCACCATCCTTGTGGCCTTCCTTTGGATGCTCTGTAATAGCTTAATATCTTTTTTTATGTTGTGGTACCCAAAACTACACACAATATTCAAGGTGAGGCCACACCAGTGAGGAGCAGAGCGGGACAATCCTCTCCCTCAACCACCTGGCGATGCTTTGCCTGATGCCCCCAGGACACAGTTGGCTCTCCTGACTGCCAGAGCACTGCTGACTCAGATTCAACTTGCCATTGACCAGGAACCCCAGCTCCCTTCCTGCAGTGCTGCTCTCCAGCATCTCGTTCCCTAGTCTATACCCACAACCAGGATTGCCCCATCCCAGGTGCAGAATTTGGCACTCTCTTTTGTTAAACCTCATACAGTTGATGATTGCCTAACCATCTAATTCGTTGAGGTCTCTCTGCAGGGCCCTTGTGCCCCTCAAGTGAGTTGACAGCTCCTCCCAATTTAGTGCTGTCTGCAAACATACTTAGTATTCCTTCGAGTCCTGCATTCAAGTTGTTAATGAAGATGTTGAAGAGAACTGGGCTGAGGACAGAGACCTGTGGAATCCCACTAGTGACACCAGTCTGATGTTACCCCATTCACTATAACTCTGTGCCCGTCTGTGAGCCAGTTACTCACCCACCGTGTAACATGGTTATTCAGCACTGTGTTGGGGATTTTGTATCAAAAAGCAGCATCAAAGTTTTGCTCAAGTCCAAAAAGATTACAGAAAAAGATTACAGAAAAAATGGAACACAGAGCAGGTTGTGAGGAGAAGATGCAGTTTATCTGGTTGATATATATGTTCTAGGTACAACTGTGTGGTTTCCTCAGAAATATTGCACGTGGTTTTCAGAAAATGAAAAATGGGCTATCACTGTAGCAGAAAAGTTCCAAATCACCCACTGTTTATTCCTGTCTGGAAGTGTAAGGCCATTCTATATAATTTTTTGTAAAAGACTCTTTATCTTCAGAAAAAAAAAAAAAATCTATGAGAATAATTTTCATGTCTAACAATTTGTACTTAATTTTCCTTTTTCTGACTACTCCATTTCAAAAACCTTAGACAAAACCCTGAGAAATATTATTTTCTTCAAAATCATTCGTTCATGTGGACAGAACAAATGTGATTAGAGTTATCTAACCCCTAAAATAGAAAAATAAAGTAGATGTAAAAACCCACGGGAAAGAAAGGGCTACAAATGTTGGTATTTAAACTTCAGCTTCACAAAGAATATCCAAATTTAAATCAAGGGCTTATTATAATATAGAAGCCTTATGTGCATGTAAAGGTGTTCTGTGTGTTTGTACATTCTCCTACCTTAAGATTTTACTATAAAGATTATTCAACTACAGAACTGAATAAATTTGGGTTTTTTTTGTCTTTTCAAATGTCATAAATATCAAATGTGCAGAAATGTATGGTCTCCATGAGACTGCTGAAAACTGCGAATATTATGTATGAAACCTGGGCCAGAAGATGTGCTTTGAAAAGTTACTGACCCATAATTCAACAGAGGATCATTCACTTATGTGGAAGAGAAAATCCAGGTTCGTGAAAAATCTTCAGAATAACTGTTACCAGCAGTACTCCTGGCTGACACCAATTTGGATTTCAATAGTGTAACTGAGGTCAGAAGATGGACTACAATACTGAATCTAAAAAACTTAGAGATATATAGCCATAAATAAGAACATCAACTTCATAAATACAACAGAAAATTGGGTGGAAAGGACCATTTAATGGTGGAAATGGACTTTTTCATAACAGTGTTTGCAGAGGAAAGATAAGAGAGGTTATCTGTTTTAAGAAAAGTGCTTTGTGTTAAAAAAGCCCTCACATCAAAACAAGAGCAATTTTACGGCATTTAAAAATACTCCTCACATATCAAATTGGAGAACTTAGACTGTGTCAGTCTAATAGTTGCTCTCCAGAAGGTACTGTCATGTGTTTAACCTCCCTGAAATAACAATAAAAACATGCTCTTCCACTTCCACATGGTTTGCTTATCTCCAACAAGAAGATGGCAAAAGATTAGGTCAGTAAAGAAAATGAGTAAAGGGTCAGCTCTGTCATTTAGACCCATAGTGGGTAAAAACTATTTAATTGTACCAGTTTTATATCAGAGTAAATGTTTATCACCTATTAGGAATGATTTGCGAAAGGAGTATGAGTAAAGTCCTGTGCTTGACAAACAAAACCCTTATTTCACATATAAAATTAGGGTCTGTGGCTTCACCACCACTGCTTTCCAGTGAGATCTTGATGTAGTAATAGAAAAATCCACAAACATATCAGCTTTTGAGGGATAGAAGCTAAAAAGAAAACAATGTTTGGAACTGTTTGGAAAGGAATAAAGAACAGAAGTGTTATGATTAAACCACTGTATACATCTCTATCAGCTGCCTTCTTGAATACTGTGTGTCCTTTCTTGTCCTGATCAGTGTTATGGAATAGCTTCTGTTTAATTATGTCTTCAGTGTAGAAAAGGGGCAATTGGGGACCAATATCGGTCTATAAGGTCATGGGGAATAGGAATAAATAAGAATTAACTGTTCACTGTCTTGTGCAATGTGTGAATTATGAAACAAATTAGGAAGTGTCACTATTTCCAGAAAGCAAGAGGACCTGGTTCTTAACCAAAATAAACCTTTGCTGTGGAATTTCTAGTAATTTGGTGTGAGATACCATGGTTCTGGAATGGACTATTCAACTCAACTGGGAAATGGAAAAGTTATAAAGGAGAAATCCTTTCAGAGTTTTAGTTACTTCGACACTGCTAGTCACCCAAGAACTTTGTAGGAAGTTCTTGAAGACAAGAAGAGTGAGGGTGCATCACTAAACACTTATTCTTCATCCTTCACTAGAACTAAGCAGGTCATCCCTTTTGGAAACATCATATAGGGCAGCATGGATTTTTGGCATGACTTAGTATGAATTTCTTAAGTCCTTTAAATAACTACAAGGGTATGGCTCAAAATTGTCACTAGGATGCAAGAGATGGTGGAACAAGCCAAGAACAACCCAAAAACTGCTTATCCATCTACTGGTAGTTCTGAGTTTGTCATTTGGTACCCAAATGGCTTTCTTCCCCTTTTCTGTCAAAACACTCAGGGCAGACATCTGGCAGTAAAGCACTGTGTGATCTCCTCAGTTATAAAATAAAGAATTGGAAATGCCGGATCTGTAGTACTGCCCAAGACTTCTGGATTTTATAGCAAATCATGAAGCACCATCCTATGCATTATCATTCAAAT
>JAYRBT010000082.1:74563989-74581262 GCA_036023395.1 Myiotriccus ornatus | reverse complement strand
CTACTGGTAGTTCTGAGTTTGTCATTTGGTACCCAAATGGCTTTCTTCCCCTTTTCTGTCAAAACACTCAGGGCAGATATCTGGCAGTAAAGCACTGCAGTGAAAAACTACTGTGTGATCTCCTCAGTTATAAAATAAAGAATTGGAAATGCTGGATCTGTAGTACTGCCCAAGACTTCTGGATTTTATAGCAAATCATGAAGCACCATCCTATGCATTATCATTCAAATTCTGTTAATTTCTATAGTCATTGCTAGACCCACAAGTAACTTTCATAATGTGAGCTTTTTACTGTGAAACAGGTTACAGCATATTATTTTTGCTTGTAGAAACATGAATCTATATGTTTTTTTCTGGCATAGCATTTTAAGGTATGCTGGGCTACTGTTTTATAAATCTTCCTCTACAGCTGTGCTTGTTCTTTTATCATGGGAGTAACTCATTAAAGATAATAATAGGCATACAAACATCAGTTTTGTATGATGTTCCAGGGCTAATAGGATGTAGGCCATCACTTATGGTTGACTCACTACTGAGCAACAGACCTTTTTTATTGAAACTTGTGCTAAAACTCCAATTTTATCTCCAGTAAAGGGTTTTTGTACCGTTGAATTCATATTCATTCTTACAAAACTGAAACTAAAAAATAAGTATAAAGGTAAATACTTCTTTTTCCCTGGACACATGAAGAAGTCCCATTTCAGTTTGAAAAGTAAAACTGCTCACTGGAAATTGCAATGTGATTATTAGCTCCTGCTAACTGGAGCATGCAACAATGGCATGTGTAACCTATTGGATATATTGCATTAACAGCCTTATAAGGCCCATACCACCAAACTGTTGATTGATCAGGGCTAAAGGCTCTTTTACACACAATCTGACATTCGAACACAGCTTCAATAGAATTCCTTAGCTAAATTACTAAATATAGAAACAAGAATGACATTTAGAAATATAGGACAAGATACCAAATTAACATGTCTACCAAACTCCCAAACATTCCAGTCTCTTTAAACATACTATCCTTTTCAGCTCACACATCCAGTAACCCCAAACAAAGATAGTATGCCCCAGGAAAAGAGGAGGGCAGAAGATGACTAGCTGCTCCAGTGTCTCAAATTAGTTCAATATAGCAAAACAATTATTGCTGGAGAATTTCTGAATGTAAGTTCAGCAAGTAAAAATTCTGAGAAGACACAAGATACAAAGCGTAATCTTCAGGGGGAAGAACATCAAACAAACTAACTAAATAGAATGCATGTAGCAGATAAGCCTCTATCTACTGAGCATTAAAAACATTAAAAATAATTGTTAAAGTACATTTATTTTAGCTGTTCTAGGACTGATGGAAGGAGAACGTTTCTTTTATTTCCACAACATACTTCAACATCATACAAACACTAGTCAATACTCATAACTGAATCATGTGGAAAGTTGCTCTCCTGGATTTGGACCATATCAACCAGATCTATTGATAATGCCTACATGAATCAAAAAACAAAGCTTAAATCTTTCATGGTTGCTGACAAACTATTTACCTGTCTTGGGATCAATGGAGAAATATGGTTGCCCCTGAAGAATGCTGTAAACCACTCTAGCACTATTTCCGTAAGTGGGATCATCAGCATCTGTTGCCTTTACTTGAAGTACATATGCTCCTGCAAAGAAACACAAGGAATCACATTTTCAGCATAAAGCAGTAATCAGGGAGATTTCAGACATATTAGTCTTGTTGCTCATGGATTCTGTTGCAAGTGCTGTTCCATTTCCATTGGAAACAAGGTGAGAATAAACCAGTTAATTCTTCATCTCCATGCTAGGAACCATCTATGTAATAGCTGAGGCATAAAAGGCAAGAAAAGTAAATGAGTCCACCATCAGAAGGTACTTATAAATAGTTTATAATGTAAGGATTATTTGCAAAACTTTTTACAAAACAAATACAGGATGGAGGCTTGGGAAAGCTCAATATTGGATTTTGAAAAAGGAGCATATCCCACAATTTTCTGAAATAGTAGACAACTGTGGAAATAAAATGACAGTTGCCTTTAAAATAAGCATTTGACCTAGCAGCTCCTGAATCAACAGTGAAATTAAGTGAACCAAACTCTAAGTACCATCAAAAACTACTGCAGTCTCCTAAAGGTGGAATTCATATTCCCATTGCAGAATGAAATCAGGTGTTTAGTTCAGCCAGTTGTCTTCAAAATCCAGACTTGAGTCCCTTTGCCTTTCCAATACAGCTCAGTAGGAAACAGAAATACTGTGGAAGGAGAACCTCCTATTGACACTCTAGTTTTGGCCGTGGTTATAGACCAGACACAGTGTAGCTTCCTTTGCATTCCAACTTAAAAGGGACCCATGGAGCAAAAGAAATGCACCTGAAGGCAGAAAACTCACTGTAAACGGCAATAGTCTGCAGAAGTGTCTTGTCCATCCTAGTTGCTAAGCAATTTACTTGCATTTACCCACTGCTCCATAATTAAAATAGTGTTCAAACTATAGTCTTCAGCAAAACGAACAGTCACATAGTTAGGCTTTCCCATCAGCTTTGAAGAATTATTTCCTATGATCTTCTGTGCAAATGAATGTTGGAATTTTCAATGCTCCCTCACTGAGCAAGTGAGGGTTGACTACATAAGAAATGCCACAGGGTTGAGGGTAATCCCCACCATTTTTGTTTTAAGAAACATCGTGCATTTGGAGGTCGTTTGATGTTTTTCAAGAACACCCATGGAATACCGCAAACACTAGAAAACTGGTACTTTTCTTTAGTGAAAACTGGCTGGTTCCAAAGAATGTTCACAATCTGAAATTAACTTTAAAGGACTTGTCAAAGTTTATTTCTGGGAGTGCCTCACTGAGAGATATTCCACGTAAAAGGTCTTATGACTTAGGCAGAAAAGTAACTGATAGCAAAGATAACTGTTCGGAGAATATTTTTTTCAGTGCCTACCCCCCTAGTCTCATCATACGAGGACTGACATTGGTGTTGAAAGTTTGGAATTAACACTGTAAAAATACTTGCTGCATGATGGCAGATCATATAAGACATCTCCTGTTACAGTTTATTTAACAATAGAGAATGGAAAGGTATTCCAAGAGACAATGTTTCTGTCTTCTGAAGAAAACACAGAAATGTAAGTGTTGTTTGACTAACAACTTTTTAGAGTTAATGGGCTGATCATGTTTTTAAGCTGTCGCATTAAAATCAACTTCTAAAACAAAGGAAATATTAGAAAATAATAAGGGAATGAATGTAATAAACCACTGAGATGGATTCAGTTATCTACAACTCTGAGGTTACTCTTGATTTTCTGGGTGGGAGGTGAAGAATGATACATGTTGGAGAAGAGCAAAGTCCAGTCTCAGTATTACAATCGTGGAAGTAGTGCCTACCTGAACACTCGTGTCTTTACATAACACATAACCAAAACTGAATATACATTAAATAGGTTAGGCAATACCAGCCAGAGGAATACATTTTCTTAATGGAATGACAGACAGAAGACATCTAATTACTGTAAAGCATTTGATGGCCTTCATCTGTTCCTGTCCATAAGGAATATCTTTTTAACAGGATGCCTCATTTTCAGTCCTGTCTGCTGCTCCAGAAATTCAAGTAGCCATAGCAATAACTTAGTTCTACTCCAGTGATTAAGACAGAGAAGGAAATGGTAGCTTTCAGATTTTCCCCACTTCCCTTGAAAAACTGTACATCACTACAATGTGCCACATTTGGACTCTTATTGTTGTGGAAGAAAAGGTAAGATCTGGATCAAGTGCATTGACAAAATATTCCATGTCTACTTACTGTACAGCACAACACTGCTTCTCAGTATACACACAATTGTCTTCCTTCATTGATACAGTATTTCACTGCCTTTCAAATCTAAAGAGTTCAGTCTATTTTTCCCACTGAAGAGAAAAGCTACTTTTTAACACAATTGTTGCCTTTTTCCTCCTTACCAAATTGTTCCGTCTTCCACTATGTTCTGATCTTAGGCTGGTAAGTTTTTCTCCTCTCTTGAGCAAAGCATCATATTCCCAGATGCTGAGGTTTGAACTTGAAATATGTGACTGAGTGCTCTCTGAAACGTGTGCTGCTACTGGACTGGTTTAGGACAATAGCCTGCTTTTTTGCCAAAGAAAGGTGGTGCTGTCAGACATTCCCAATTCTCTCCTCAAGCCAGGATTTATGTTTCTGATGCCACACTGGTTGCTACTTAAGGGTGCTGATTTTACTTTGTCTTCTGAGTACTAATTGACAAAATTTTATTTTAGAATTCTACCATGTAGGCATTCACATTCACACCATGCCCCTGATGTCTGCTTCTCAGTGTGTCTATGTACCAATTATGCACAAGTAGGCATTTGAAACACCACAGGTGAATCCGTATCTATGTCTGACTTCTCACACAAAAATGTGATGCTGCAACTGAAGGAAGCAGACAGTGGCCATCAAACAGCCTGAAAATTCTGCTGCTTCCTGAAGTGCCTGATGATCCCTACACAGACGGATTATTAGTTGCCTAAAAAGGTAAGTTCAGATATTCCTGGGTACATGCTCCAGGTAATCCAAACTTATTACACAAAAAGAAGAAATGTTGATTTACAAGCTAAGTTTTATTCAGGCAGATATACAGAGTCATATTTTATCCTGATAAACAGCAGAGACTGAATACAAAAAATAATCCATTTCATGTTCACAACACTTTCAACTGTATTAATTCTTCTGTCAGATCTTTTACAACTAACAAATAATAGGTAAACCTTATATTTTTATGAGAGGTCGGTCACATTTGTTGTTTTTGGTTTATTTGTTTTGTTTTTGTTTTATTGCAAAGCATGGAACCAACATATTTTTTAAAGTAGATTCTAAAAGGTAATTATTTTTTTCCAGGCAATAAAATACTACAATAAATCTTTAATGCACAAAGGTAGTGATGGGGGATCACATAAACTATAGTTCATGACATTTTGATTAAAAATATGCACTTACTATATGAAGTAAAAAAAAGAACAGAAAAAAGATACACTAGTTCTTGTTGTTTAGAAATACCTTATATGACAGTCAACATTTAAAAATACTTAATATCTTAATTTTTGATGTGCATTGAACACATATTTTTTTAAGGCACTATAAAATGCAGAAAAAAAATGAATTATGTGCTTAAGCAGTTATTTATATTTTAGAAAGGAAAAAAATATTATGTTAAACTGTTCACACAGCAGAAGAAACATCATGGAACTGTAACTTGTTCTAATCTCAGCAAGCATACTCACCTGAATTTTACTGTGGCTAAAATTAAAGGAGATTCAGCAAAAACTGTAAATAGAATGGGTCCCAATCTATAAGTCATTGGCCAAACTGAGTTAAATAGAACTAAAAGAGATACTTTATATCAGAATAACTGAAGGGAACTATAGGAACTCTGAGTTCATACCGTAATAGAAATGTTTATGAAATATAGATTTGAGATCTAGAACTATTACCATTTTTTTTCTGACTGTCTGTCATTGGTAAAAATGCTACTTAGCCAAAATCAAAAGAATCTTTGAAAGAAGAGTAATATTGAAGAAATGTCTTCCCATTCAAGGAGCATTAGAGAGAAATTTCAAAATTTTCTAATTTTCTAATACTCGCAGTTTGAGATTTTCATATTGTTTATGACTAGTCAAAATTTTTTAAAAAATTGCTCCAAAAATTCAGATCCTCCCAAATTTTAAACCAGAGTATTTAATTTAATATTTTTCTTCACCTAAATATTTTTCTTATAAAACACTAAAATATTGACCTTTTGTACTATTTTTACCAGGAAACATTTTGCCATCACCAAAGGGTAGGTGGGATATCCTGCTGCATGTGGAGCTACTGTACCTTTCAAAGTAATCAAGCAGAAAATCTGAGTTTCTTATGTTTAGTTTGCTGACCTGTTGAGCATGACCAAGACTACACAAAACTCAGCCAGGACTAGATAAAATGATTATTACACTGTGAAAGAAAATGAGATTATTCAAGACTATACAAATAATACAACAGACTTATTTACACTTGATTCCAGAAAAAAAGCCAAAAAACATAGTCAATAAAATTGCAAGGATAATCTAAAAAGGAAATGGAATTTGTCGCATCTTTTCTCATTAAGATCAACTTTCACCAGGCCTGTAAATCCCATTAAGTTTGGTTACAAATACCAAAATTCTGTTAAGCAGTAGCAGTGCAATTTTTTCCACAGAAAGTGAGGGTGAGCTGCTTTGAGGTTCTGAAGAGGCAAGAGAAGGCTGGATGACAACATTAAATTTTGAGGATAATTGAAAAAGGAAGGGATTCTGAAAAGAAAGCAGGACTTCCACACATTGCAAGTGTTCCACAAGCTCTGGCTGGATCCTCTCTGCACTCCATGGAAGGCAGAAGTTCTATCAAATTAGTTGACTCAGGCCCTTGTCCCGCCAAATTTTTAATATCTTCAGTAAAAGAGATCCCACAACTTCTTTGTATGCTTCTGTCTCTGGGATCCTGTCAAGCAGATTCCTGAACAAGTTCAAGTCTTCTCTTTTGAAATTCAAGGCTGTAAGTAGGAAATGAGTATGTGACATTGTATGTGAATTTTCATAGAATTATTTTTTGTAATGGACTACAAAGGTAGTTTCAGCTACTTCATGGTGAGTGAAGACATGATTTTCTTGTCGAGTTAGAAGAGCTGTCATTGTCTTGCTGTACAACCTCTCCCCTCCTACATGTAGGATTTAGTGTTTTTTTGTCACTCTGCTGTGAGTGTGAGTACCTAGTACTTTTGAAAGAAATCAGATGATTGTGAAAATATTTTCATATGGGCAGGAGGAAGGAAGAGTACAGCTGCAGGCATAGAAACTCACTACTTCGCCCAATATTATTCCTAAACAGTTCCAAAAATAGCACCTTGGGAACCCAAACTGCATATATCTTCTTTTCAGAATTCAAGTAAAAAACTAATCAACACATACCATACTTGTAGTTTCTTTTCTTCTTTCTTCTTTTTTTCTTTTTTTTTTCTTTTTTTTTAGGTAAAAAAAAAAAAAGGAAAAGTGAATTTATGACTCACTGCAGCACTACATTGCAATTCAGATCAAGACATCCTCTGTCTCAATAAATATTCCCCTGACCTGCCACTGGCAGTTTTAGCAAATCTCCAGTACCAGGAGGACGTACACATCTGTAAAGAGAGTTGCTGACATTGCCCTTTTGGGGCTTATCTTTTATAGAAAAAATTACCAATAATAAGTTTTGAAGATATACTCCTGAAGCTGACTCCCACAAAAGTAATGTGAGAAAGGCATATTTTACTTAGAAAAGTCAGTTTCCAGTTTATGTATTCATGGCTGTGAAGCCCTGATAATAACACAGGCTTGCTGGCTCCATCAATATCTTGAATACTAGACACAATCAAGGAAGAACGCTTTTCTCCTGTTTTGCATTCCAGACATCACTCTGAACACATATATATATTTCTCTCAGCTGTCAGAAGCACCCATGCCCAGAAAAGCAATACTGCCATTCCTTGTTGTAATTGATGAAGAATGGCAGTCTTTTGCTAATAGTTTTGTTGTGCTGGTAGCTAAAAGCAGCTGTTGTAAGTTGCAGCATTTAGTGCATAATCAAGCATATTTCTAGTATCTCTGGAATAACATTTGACTTACCCTGGCAACAATCAAGGGAATATGAAAGCTGGCTTTCTTTTTCCTCCTAGTTATCCCTGTCTCCCATCTCCCTCATGGATGATGAGAGTAAACAGGACAAACCTACTGCTGTGGGGGGTTTTGCTAATTATTTAGCTTAGAAATCAGCAAGACAATTATTTTCTTTTTTGGGTTTTTATTTGGTTTTGTTTTGGTTTGTTTTTTTTTTCTTTTTTTATACCCTCATCTGTTGGGGTCAGCCAGAGTTAAGCCATTAAGGGGCATACAATCCAGCTAAGCTAATAATGCCTCTGTTATTCATTTAATATTTATTTAATTTTTTTATTAATTTAAGCTATTCATTTATTTTTAAAGACATTCAGCTGCTTACACAGTCCCAAGGCTGTAATAATGTTTGCAGAGGTTACAGTTCTGAAGAAAATGAGGAGCTTGAAATAGCAGCTAATAGTCTATACCCAATATGCACATAAAGGAGTGGCCTAGTAAAGTAACTGCTGGAAATAATGCATAAGGGGAACAGCACAGGAACCAATTAGTAAATACTAAGCTTAATATCTATCCATTTGAGAAATACAACCCTTGAGAGTGATTTTTCCTTTCAATTTTCAAGTCTGTGGATTGTTTTCCTCTTACTAATATGACAGAAGTTCCTCTTACATATATGAAATCAAGCAAATAGAAAAATTTAGCTTTGACTTCTGCTTTTATTATCTTGACAGCCTGATAGGTTTTAAGGCCATGACTCAACAGGGACTTCACTTTGCCAGTATGCCTTCACGGCTAGGATACCAGCTGTGCTGGAAAAAAACTCTCTGCTGTGGCTGTTTCTATGCTGATAAAAGAATGCTTTTGCTGTCTTGGTTTATATTTTGCAGGGAGGTGGTCTAAGTTGTATTAGAAGACATCGATCCTGCTAGTGCCAGATGAAGTATTAGGAAAAGAAGAAGTTTTAAGCAGTCCAGGAAATGACATTCACTTTTCTCAAGAGCTTTTGGAGATTCTTAAGGACTTGAAATTGTGACACTCCTCCTGACAAGCCCCACTCTCCTCCCTCCTCCCCCCAAAAATAAAAGAAAATATGCCAAAAATGTTAGACATCACATAAAGAACTCAGGAGAAAGCATGTCACAGTGTAATTCCATTATCGTACTGTTTGAAGTTTTCATGAGCTGGAGTTTCATATATCAGTTCTTCAAATGTCAGATAATTTATTCAGAATGTAGTAATAAGAAAACTTGAGCTTTACACAGGATGCAAGAAAAAAATAGTGTGAAATAAATGTCATTCATACTGAATGCCAGGTAAAGACGCCTAGTTTTGAATCTCAGTAGATGTTCTGATGCTATATGGAAGCTCGTCTATTTCTCTGGTTTTTACTGGACCCGATTAGAAAGAATTTAATTCTCTGATCACCCAGGCAGCTTTAGCTGAGCAAATTTACTTCTACACCAGAATTTGGTGAAAAAAAGTCTTTGCAGTTTTGAATGAAAGAAAGAAGTGTATCAGGACTTTTTTTTCTGATTAAATATCATGCACTTAGGATAAAATTTTGGTAACCAAATTTCATATTTATCTGGTATGATTTCAAGGAAAGAGATTTGGAGAGATTGATGACTGAGCACTTTTAAAGTTTACTTTGCCTGCATCACGTGTCTTCCCACCTACTTAAAGTGTGGCTAAATCTTTCAAGAAGGATGCAGAGCAGTCTTCATTAACATTTTTTCCTTTGTGCTTTTTTTCATATTTACCTCTTTTCTCCTACTCAACATCTACAAATATCCTGAGTGCAAACTTAAATTAGGAAGAGACATGATAATGTGCAAAAAGAATCTCAGAACACATCAGTGACTTCTACACAGTCTAGTATGCAATGAAATTATCTCTGAAAGACGCTGACTTTAATTATTTAATCAGAATATTGCTTTGAAAACTTTCCTGCTACTTGAAGATCAAAGCACTGAAGAATCCATAGAATTTTACTCCATACATTTGAATTAAAATTTAAAATGTAATCTGATGCATTTAGCGACTTAATTCATAATGTCAATACTATTCTACACAGCTGTCTACAACATCCAACTACAATAACCTCCTGTGGTGATAGGAGACAGTAACCTCACATACCCATAGTAGGGGTATTGACTATACCGTGGATTTGGATTTGGAATTTGGAATAATAGGGATGTCCTTAGACTTGACAAAAGGTTCCCCTCCTGCAAACTCATTTGAAAAAATAAGAAACATGGCAAAAGAGGTATTTTTACTTAAAGTAGCATCAGGCACAGCCTCCATCACAAATGCTATTTCAGAAAAAGATGGAAGAAATCCAGCATTTGAAAACACTCAGGATAACACACCCCTAGTCTGATTCCCACTAGTGACTGATTTAAACACTGAAATATATCCTTTCCAAATATCTCTTACCTTTCACCACAATAACTGGGCAAATTATTCCTAAAACAAAGGAATTAACTTTTCTTTTTTTTTTTTTCTACAGGAACAGTGCAAGGAGTTATGAACTGAAGAGAGACAGATTTTTGATGGATGAACAGAGACAGCTTGCACAGAGCTGACTGTGGTGACTCTTACTTAGCTGGGCTTTCTGTTCGCTCTCAGAAATCCCATCCATGTTGTAGGAATGACCCCGCAATTTATAAAGGTAATAATTCACAGCAGTTTAGTGGACTTTACACATGCAGCTGGAATCATCCTTTCAGCAGAAACTCTTGAGAGAGAGTGGGAACAGACAGCTGGCAACAGAAAACCATGCAGGTATTCAGGTTAAAAGTGGACAGACTTCAAACAAAGCCCTCAGGTTAATGGTAAGCATGTAATTAATTTCACTTTATTATTTTACTAGAGGGCTTGTAGTGTCACTATCTTATCAAGAAGTTCTTGAGAATAGATTATACATCCTTTAGGAATGACACATATGAGGTGATCCTCGTGGAAATGCATTAAATGAATCTGAGATCCCTTCTGACCCTACCTTTGTGATCCTGTGCCCAGCTGTTGGAGAACTACTGCATCCTTGCTTTTATGGCTATGATAGAAGTGCCTCCATATTATCACTTTAATTTGGTTCAGGAATGCACTATTGAAGCAGAGCTTTCAATTGCCCCAACTACACTCTTTCAGCTTGCAAACTGGATTATTTTGGGTTAAAGCTAAGATGGAAGGTAGGTTTGCACTTGATGCACCACAGCTGTTAATAGTTTGCCAAGCTCTCAGCATTCACTCTTTCATCAGACAGATCTGTTTCTATTGCATCATTCTACTGCCTAGTATGATATTGGTAGCACTCTTTACAGCAGCAGGAGTAAGTGCTTGTCCCTCCCTTTTTCAGAGCCTTTAGATACCATAACAGCACATAAGTATCATTATTATTTTCATAAGGAACAGTTGCAACTTAATTAGCAAAAATCTACACAATTTCAACTGAAGATGGAAAATATTATGGTAATACAACTATACATATTTAGTTAATTTCATAACACTGAAAAGAGAATATTTTAGTGATTAGGAGAGAGAAGAAATTCAAATAACAAGGTTGTATTACACACATGGAAGTTTTAAATATACACTTAAAATTAGTTGTGAGCATGACTCCTATCTCAAATATATTAGTGTAACAATTCCTTTCTATTCATGTGTTTACATTTTTTTTTTTCTAAAATCATATTACAACTCAGTCTTTTTTATTGATCTCAACAATAAATCCAATTTTCTATTTACTTCTTAATTTGGATTAGTATAATGCTTACAGTCTTAGTAAAAAAACCCTCAAGCTTCCTTCTCAGCAGGCAAATTTCTGGAGTGTGTGCTGCCAGACTAGGGACTTACAACCAGTTTTCTTCAGAAAAGTCCAGCAAGCCAAAGAAATTATCAGCATTTCACTGGAGGAATGCACTTCGTAGGCATAACTGGAAGGATGTTCTTTGACAAAAGGTCATAGAAACATTCTTTTCACTCTTTTCTGCCTTACTAAGCATGTCCCTGTTTCAAGATAATGCATGCAGAGTTTTTCTAAGCAAAAGGAAAGAATGAACAAGAGGATAGCAACAGGCATATCTTGTCCTGTTCTTACTTCAATACCAGACTGTTGGTCAACAAAATACTTCTTAGGTTGTCCACGGTAAAGTGGAAACAGGAACCTTCACACTTGCAGAGGTAGATGCTGTTTTAAGACTAATGTGCAGTGATTTTTGGTGTCATGACATAATAATACTCATAATTTGAAAATGTAGCATTGGACATAACAGCAGAACATCCCAAAGTATAAAGAAATATAACAATTTTTCAAAATTCCCTAAAGTCATACCTTTGAAAGAATTGTGGACTGCAGTCAAATGACAATATCAAAAGCTGAGAGGGTCATGAAATATCGCTTATTTTGGACTTTTGGATATTTTAGAAGGCATCTTGTAACTTCCAGCTTCAAATACCCAATTTTCTTTGTGTTTATTTTCTTTGTTTAAAAAATGAAGGATAGTGTGGCTTTTTAAACAAAGAAAAAGAAAAAGAAAAAAAACTCAAGTAAAAATGTGATTTTAAGTTAATTTAAAGCATTCAAATTTGCACTGCCCACCTTTCTGGAAAATTTCATACATGTGACTGCTTATATACTTTTACATTTCATTTAGATTTTATGCCTGTTTTCTAAAACAGCTTTCTCTCATGCAATGTTGCTCTTTCTTTCATTTTTTTTAATTCTCAGTTTCTTCTACATAAATTGTGCTATTGTGTTAAAACCTCTCCTAGAATATTTGTACGTATGTATAATCAGCTAATTGGCAAACAGTTGCAAGATATATTGAATTGAGCTTTTAAGTTAGTGAACTTTTCAGTAACACAAAAAAAGTCTTCAGCAATGCTCCTGCACTTTGTGACTCAGTTTAAATTTCTTAAGAGAGTTTCAAAGCAGTGTTGTGATTCCAGCATAAACTATTACCATCAGAAGTAAGAAATGGGATGGGGAATATGGTGAGGAAGGAGGTTTGAAGTATGGGACAAAATACCCTCCTCTTCTGTTCAGAGAAGACTATTACTCTAAGATTATTTTAAAATTAACATTGTTTTCATCAATGTGTCCTAATTGTGGGTACTGAAGTTTTTTTTCTTAATTTCAGGCACTTGAGATTCAGTCTCAAAACTCTAAAAGTTAATGTACGTGCCCATCCTAAAATACAGGCAGTGTTTGTTTATCAATTAAATTTTCATTCATCTGTTATCTACAAATAAATGCCTAAATCCTCATGGGATAGTCTGTGTTATTGATTGCGTGGGTTGTGTCTGCAAAACTTCTAATTGGAATGATGCCAAATCTGATCAAGAGCTAGCCAGCAGTCCTGGAGTTACTCCAGGTGATGTTAAAAGCTGTATTCACATATGTGCCACTCTTCGCTGTGTGTCAGAGGTAAGCCCAGACCTCCACTCTCAACAGTTCTTTTTGCTATGACTGGCAGAAGAAACTGTACGCATAGCTACTCAAAAAGTGTATCTTCTGGTAAAGTGTAATTACACTCCTTATCTTTTACCCAATTAAAAATATTTCAGCTCATGTTATTCTGCATTTCCTATTGTAAAGCCCTGTTTGCAAGGGGTGAGATCCAGTTCATTCTAAAATTAACAAGGCTCTCATTACCTCGGATAGCAAAGGACCATATGTTTAGATACCCCTGTTTTGAAATTTTAAATCCATCTAACTCTATCACTCTAGAAAAAAACCCAGATATTTCCCATAAGGTTGATAATTATCCAGAGAAAATGGATAAAAATTAAAATTTTCAAACTTGATTTTGTGAACTATAGGTTTGTTTTGAGCAGCCTTTCTGGTGGAAACATTGACTAGAAGCATTGTGTGAATAATTCTACAAACATTCCTTTCTTCAAATCACTAACTATGCAGACAATGCATTCTGTATCCAAAATATGTGATTGTACATATTAAAATTAAAAACGTATATTAAAATACAAAACCTCTTGTCACCTGTCACAGATACATCTCATTATTAATGCACACAAGAAATGCAAAATATTTTGGTGCCTTTTGCAAAGTGATATGCTTTTCAGAAGTAACATTTAACTTGTTTTTGAAAAGGCCTGTTTAGATTCTAAAGAATTTCAGCAGATTTTATGTGTGTTTTCTTAATACAGGAACCATTTATCAAACTACTGGATCAGCTTGAAGATTTTCAGCACTTACAAAAACATGGTAGTCAAAGTTTCTTTACCTAATTCAGTTGAAACTGACTCAGAAAACTGTCAAAAGTTTTCAGTAATGTACCTCAACCTGTGTGTCACAGATGTTAGAGGAGACAAAAAACACCCAGCCTTTAATAAGTTATTATTTTCCAAATCTAAGCATTTCTGACAATTTTCTTCCCCAAGAGCCACAATCACATTTGTCAACTTAACTGATCCCTGAAATGAGATCTAAATTATTCAACAGAAGTAAAATTAGTAACAAGCCCCAGGCATAACACAACATTTGTTTTTAGCATTCACTTTTGGTTTACTAACTACTACAGACCTATGGCAAATGAGATCATAGGATGATACCACAGTCCCGTGTATCTTATTCCCGTAGTAGAATAACTTTGGGGGGGGGTGTTGCATTTTTTGTTTGGTTGGTTTTTTTGTTTGGATTTGATTTGTTTGGTTTTGGAGGGTTTTTGTTATTGTTGTGGAACCCTTTAGATCCAGAGGCACATGGGCATCTATAAAGGCACATTCTGTTGCTCAAACCTCCAGCATCTGAAAGTAACGAGTTCTCATTTTTCCTTTCAAATTTATTAAGGCTTCTGGTCATAGAAAAAGTTACTGTCTAATAGCAAAACAATAAAAGTGCCAAGTCTTCCATCAAGCTGCTAGAAGTATTCTCTCCTTTTTAGAGAAAAGTGATATTTTACTTAGATTGACTTCAGGTCTTCTCCTTGGCTGCTGAGAAGACTCATACCTTTTGCACTTTCTAGAAGCCTAATTGTTCAACTGCCATATTCCTATTTCCATTCCCATAGCCTCCATCTAGTGAGACACATAGAGGAAATTCATCCAGTCTAATTTGCGCTTTCGCATGGTTACTTACTAAATTTCCTTATCCTTCTTCTTTCTCCTGACACATGTCCTACTGTGCCTTTTCCACAACCATCTCCCTTTTCTACCTGCCTCTTTCTCCTCTGGGAATTCCACTCTCAAACCTTGCCCAGGCCTGACTTGACAAAGTGTCCCTGAAGCAGCTCTCTCTCCCTCTCAGAAGGCAACTGACATCAGTCATTTTTCTGGATGCAGCTCAGTCATTTTTCATCCTTTGATGCTAACCAGCCTACTTCTCTTGTTTTCCTTTTTCTTTCATTTTATTCTATAAAATAAAAGGATATTCAAAGTAACTATTTTTGACACATTTCAATATTTTTAATCAACTATGGGATGAATAAAAGTGAAGTTGTATTTTCTGGAAATGTATTGTATAAGAAATTATTCACACTGCACCACAACAAGGTTTTTCCTGGCCCCATTGCACCTGCTGCCAAGAAGATGCTTCATGTCAAAACAGGCTTCACTTGCAAAAATATGTCCCAACTAACTAAACAATCTGGGCATTTTAATGAAAAATCTAAGCATGTCAGGCCACTTCTAATTGTCTGATTTTTAATTTATTAATTTTCCTTTCTCTATAGACCTCTGTGCTTTTTTATCATCAGAAGTTTAAAAAATAGAAAATAATAGTAAGTCATGTATGGGGAGCAGTTGGGGAGAAATGTATAGGAAGACAGTGGAGAAAACAGGCTCATTCATTTTTTTTGTTATTGCTGCTAAATATAACCTAGAATACAGTCTGATTTTCTTAAAATTCAGTAAGCATGTGAAGGCTGCATTGAACGAAGGAATGTGCTCCTTGACAATTTTGTAAAAATGTCTAATTAATTTTTCTTTGTCACTTTCAATATGTTTCTGTTACATGCTTGGGACTACTGGGGTTCCCAACGGTGACTGAATTTTGCAGCTGAAAATTACTGTCCTTAAGTAGTTCTAAGAATTTCTCACTAAAAACTTGTAAGCACATATCAGATGCTGGTTGTGGCCACACAAAGAAAGAACCTGCTTGGCTATACTTATTATTTTACATTGCCTTGAATATTGTTTATTTACTTAGGATAATCACAGATTTTTGGAAAAGTCTGCACAATATTTTCCTCCACACTATACATACAGATTGTATAGACAATTTTCAAAAAGTAATGGTCCTCAAATCATGCAGTAGCAGTGGTCCCGTGGACCACCATGCAGTAGCAAGGAATCATATAGACTCCAGTTACCTAATAGTTACAGTTAATGCAATGTAGCTGGGCCACTATGATGGGCAGAAGGTGACAAAATATGCTGTCATGAAATATTCGAATGGATATGATCACCGGTGTTATTTGCAGGGGAGCTAGTGACTGGATAACTGAGACTTCCCACTGGTACTCTATAGAATTTACCAATGACTATCATCATATTTGAAAAAATAAAAGTTACTATTACAGAAGTCCTCAAATAAACTGAATTGTAATGTAATGAAAGGTAAATGAGAGCATTTGTATATATATATATATATATATATATATAAAAAAACCCTAAATCTATATAGTATTTTGATTTCCTGTACCCCATGTACTGAACATGTAAACCATGTTCAGAAAACTTTATTTCATAGGATTATAGAGTATTTTCTTTAATAGATACTCGTAGTTCTGCACAGAGAGTTCAAGTAAAGACTTAATTAGTTGTTTCTGAGTAATTTTCCTTGTTTTCTTAATTATTCACATGACATTTATTGTGCAAGAAATAACTGAAGCTTTCAAAATGAGCAATGGTGACAATTATGTTGATTGTAAGTATTACCTTTATCCTCATCTTATTTAATTTTTAGCACATCTTGCAAAATATTCAGTTTCATGGTAGAGGAACAGCCTTTCCACTATGACTGTACTTTCCAGGAAAAAAATTTCCAACGGGTAGATCCACCAGATGGTGCCATTCTCCTAGTCAGATACAGAATTTGGTCCATTCAAGCTTTCAATTTCTTATTCATAGATATTGTTTAACAAAAAACATATCCTTGTTCACCATTTTATGTACGTCCTATGCATTTATGAATGCTATGCTGAATTTCATTTAAAGACCTAAACTTGTCAGAGCATCTGTTTTCCAAGGAAGTGTAGATGGTCAGAGATGACCCAACATGTTATTTAGTAGCAGAGTTGTCTACTGACATAATTCACATAATTTTCCTTTTTTTTTTTTTTTTTTTTACTGAGGAAAATACAACATGTTGCATGACACAAAGTTGGTAGGAATGTTTGATATCCTGGGGTACTGTGCTGCCCTTCAGAAGGACCTTGACAGGTCAGAGACATGGGCAGAGTGGAACCTTCTGAAGTTCAAAGCAGGGTCCTGCACGTGAATAACGTCAGACACCAGGACAGGCTGGAAATCAGCTCTGTGGAGAAGGACCTGGGGGTCCTGGTGGATAACAAGCTGTTCATGAGCCAGCAGTGTGTCCTTGTGGCCAAGAAGGCCAATGATATCCTGGGGTGTGTTAGGAAAAT
>JAYRBT010000082.1:74492746-74526042 GCA_036023395.1 Myiotriccus ornatus | reverse complement strand
CCTGGCTACAACCTCCTCTCAGGGAGTTGTAGAGAGTGATGAGGTCACCCCTGAGCCTCCTCTTCTCCAGGCTAAACGACCCCAGCTCCCTCAGCTTCTCCTCATAGGATTTGTGCCCTTCTAAAATATAATTATTCTACACATATTTTCTATTGACAAGAACTCTATGGTCTGCACAGATTTCAGTTTCTTTTAAAAATTGGTAATTAGAATCTAATGAACTGCTTTTACAAAAGTGTATTTAATCCTTCCCTTTAAAAATACATAAAACCTGATTTTTTTCCCAAGATAAAAGAGGAGGGGGGGTGTCAGAGACTTTAATTTAAGAAAATTGAGAAAGAAAAACAGCAGTGCTAATCAAATTACAATCAAGTAATTTCTCTTTCTTCCCCTCTCCATCACAGACATATTCCCCCTTCAGAGGACATTTCGGGATATGGGGAAATCATTCTCACAACACAGTCAGTGCCAATGTTTCCTGATCCTAAAAATTTGGATAACCTAGGGCATCTTCTGAAAAGTCAGTTAACATGCAGCAGTCAGGCAGGACTAAAGCCCTAAAGGTTGTGTGGAGAGTTAGAATACTACTACAAAATGGGTTGGATGAACAACAATAGGTTGTTGCAAAATAGGTATATGAAAACAAGCAGCAACTAAAATCAAAGAATCATGGAATCATTTAGGCTGGAAAAGACCTTTAAGATAGCTGAGTCCCACTGCAAAATGATGAGGTAAAAGAAAGGTGAACAAAAGGAGAAAAGAATAAAGGTCATTTGGAAAAGAAGTTTTTGTTTCCTTTTAAAGCTGAAAATTATTTGCAATAGGAAGAGGTGTCTTTGTACCATCTTTTTACAGGGCTTTTATGAGAGACTCCCATCTGTGAGCAGACTTTCTTAGTGCTATGAGAATTTCAAACAATTAAAAATGTCAATTAAAGGATGTGTGTGTGTACACACACATATATATAAGTATTTGAATTAGTAAACAGTGCATATCTTATCGTCGTGACTAATTTTCTTGGGGACGCATTTCTATGCTCTTTTTTTGTTTAGTAAAATATTTACTTCCAAGAATTGGCATTCTTCTGAGGAATTTTTACAAAACCAGTAATAGACAAAATGGTTCTGCATTTTAAAATCTCTTTCTGTCCAAATTAGATTAGAATACAATCTTATTCAAGAAGAATTAAATAAAAATAATTTATACTCTTTTTCTAATTATTTCTGTTTGGCAAATAAAGTTGAGCTTTTTTTAAATTAAAACACTAATAATCCAATTAAATAAAACATTATCTCCTTATGTCATGGGGATTCAGTCCAAGCATACTGAGTCAAACCAGACTTTTCCAATACTGAGTGTGGTTGTCAATTAGTAAGTTGATGGCAAGTAAGTCATGAGCAAGGAATAAAAGCAGTACTTGACCTGATCAGTTCAGATGAATCCTCATCCCTAGGAACATCACTCAGTTGAGGGATCAGGGATTGTTCTTTTTCTAATTCTGCTCTGCACGAATATTTTTGTTGGATCATGTGGAATTTAATAATAACAGTTCTAAAATCACAGTAAAAAAAATCTTTCATGAAATGTCATAGACAGAAAGATATTGATAAAACGAAAAAGTTATGCACTAATAAAATATTGAAATAATAAAAATTTATCAATACTATTGTAAGATAATTATGCAAGTATCATATATGTAAATTACAAGTTGTATATATTTCTGATTATTATTTTTGCATCATCATTTCAGTTGGAGTTGATGCATATAGAAACATTGTGTTCTGGTCCTCTTAAACTTTAATGTAAAATGAATATTAGAAGTAATTTTTTAATTAAATTATTCTTACTGATCTCATGTAACTCCATGTTACAATGTTCTCTGTCTACATCTATTGATAGGTTTAACTCCACAGTTATGCCGAACATCATCTGGGAGAAATTTTTTGCAGAATGATAGCAGGTGATAGGACCATGAATCTGGGCAGGTGTTACCATAGCAAAGTAACAACATAATCACACGTTCCAACAAAAAATTCCACTATTGTCTATTAGACAGCAATAGGGGACAAAATTCGAGGAAATTTATCAACTTGCAATTTCTTTTTTGCTCAGCATAATCTTATACATCCTACTGAAGTAATATGAGCTATAATGGAGCGTGCAGCAAATTTTTTAACTTTAGGATTTTTCAAAGTACATAACAGGAACCAAGTAAGGGATTGAATCTGAAGCCCTCACACTCTAAAGACCTTGATGCATCAGATGGGAAAAGTGGTTGTACCACATATCCTCATTCATAGGTGTGGCCTTTCTTTTCAATTCTGTGCACCTGAAAACTATGGTAAACAGTCCTCTGTTTTGAAGAAGCCTGTGGAAGACATCACCTCTTACAAATTGATGCATTTCAGTTGGCACCAGTAGAGCTGATTTGATTTACACCTTTGAAAGCACTGGCACTCCC
This sequence comes from Myiotriccus ornatus, assembly GCA_036023395.1. Taxonomy (NCBI): domain Eukaryota; kingdom Metazoa; phylum Chordata; class Aves; order Passeriformes; family Tyrannidae; genus Myiotriccus; species Myiotriccus ornatus. The sequence continues at coordinate 74,523,581 of JAYRBT010000082.1, read as the reverse complement.
TCTGTACCAGTGCCTCGCTGGTGAGGGAGTACCTAAGGTGTACAGTGGCTAAGTGGGAGCATAATGTTGATGCCCAAAACAAAGAAATGAGGGAAGGGCATCTGCCACAAACAGGGGTCTGGGGAAAAAATTTTCACAGCTTTAGGGAGGAGATAGTTGTATTCCTATTCAAGGCAATACTTTTTTTTTCATGAAAACTAAATGAAGACAACATTACAATCAAATTCTACACACTTATTATTTAATTGTGCAAGATCTCAAAAATGCTTGATGGAATTGCTGTTATTAATTAAAATTGTAAGTATGAAGGGGTGGTGATCTTTTCGGGAAGTATATATGCTTTCAGCATTTCCATTTTGAAAGAGGAAAGACTGTAAGAACCAAACAGATCTTCATCTCTCTAGATACCACATACTGACAGTAATACATTATTTTGTACTATATTCTCTCATGTATCCCTTCTACAACATATATAAAATATCAATGCATGAAAATATTATGTTGTATAATAAATAAAATAAGTAAATATAATGAATAAAGATTAATAAATTATATAATAAAAATAATAATAAAGAAATACAGTAAAAATAGACACTAGAGGCTTAGGAAGTTTTTACATGACATATTTTACATCTAAAGCAAAATTTGTTAGACACCTATTAGAAAAGATTTTATAAACTCTAATGACAGTCTAATTATATTTATGAAGATTGTCTGTAGATCATCAGAAAACCACTGTTCAAAAAGCTGAGAACAAGCAGGAACTTTATATTGCAAAGTGTCACTGAAATTAAGCTGTTGGTAAGGTTAGATATTTTCAGTCTAAAATGAGGTGTTTGTGTTCGTGAAGTGAAATGACAAAATTTGTTTTCTTTCAAGGGTGTGTAAATGTGATCCATTTTCTGTAGAATTATACTCTATAGATGCCTTAAGCTACAAGGCATAAAATCATAGTTAACTATTTGGGCATTACACAGAAAATACTATTAACATCAGAGGACACATCTCACGTAGTAATGGGTCATGATATTATGTACTTGTTTTTTTTCTTGAGATTTAATTTTTCATGGAAGCCATAACTACAGCTGGTCAGTTGCATGACATTTTTTTGTCTTACGGGAATTGTCCTGATGATGCCAATAGGAATATCTTTGTATAGCTATAGAATTACCTATGAATATGTCATAGGGAAGAAAGTGTAGGGTATGCCATTCTGCTTCTGAAGTGACAGACAAAAAGACACCTGCCTGGTTGATGACTGCCATGCTGCTGGAAGAGATAATGACTAGGAGAAAAAATATTTACCCAGCTATGTAATAATAAACATCTAAGGGCATAGTATTCATGAAGTCAGTTATCTCCTACTGTTAATCAGTCCCTAACACAGAAAACTGTGGTTAGGAGTTAGCTGACCTCCACAGTCAGAGGAATGGTGCACGTGAACGCACACAAGGTGAATCCCAAGCCTAACTCTGGCTCCCCGACTCAGCTGTTCAAAATCTCTGGAGACAGTTTCTCTGTCAAAAGCTCAGTATAGTTCCTAGAAGTGCGCCCTGCTTAAGACTCCCTAAACTAGGTTTACTCTACTTTAGGAAGTCACAATTCTACAACATGCAGAGACATGAAAGAACACAAGATCATTATACAGACTCCAGTTGCATTACCTAGTAGTCTACCTATGCTGAAATTAAAAAAAAAAAAAAAAATCACTGATAAATACACACCTTTAAAGTACTTTCAACAGGATCTCTTTCATAAATCAAAATTTCAGATTCTTGTAGTTAGAAAATGAAAAGAAAGACTAGAACTGTTGGGTTTCGTCCTTTTTGAGTAAACACATCACTGGAAATATATGCTGAAAGAGTATCAGTTTAAATCCATTGCATTTGGAGAGATCAAAGATTATAAACTGATTATAAAAGTTTATGCTTAATTTGACATTGATTGGAACTTTAAGTAGCAAATTTATCTTCTGCTGTTTAATTTTTTATTTATAACAGTATGCTCTTCAACTCCAGTTTGATCTTGGATGGGTTTAGAGCAAAGGTCTATTACATTCTGTTGGTGCTGATGAACATATCCTCAGTTTGATCTTTCTCTTAATACATTTTGTTTCATTATTTCAAATATTTTTCTTCACTACATGGCAAATGACCTCCCTTCTTAAGTATTTAAATTTAATGTTATGTTAAATACAGAAAATTTGTTCTGTAAATCACACTTGCTCTAAAGCTCTGTCAGTTAAGGTGTCTCTTTTTGTTTCATAATGACACACTAGAACAGGTAGGGAATGACAGAGTAGAAAGATTTTGCCTCAGCCTGTCTATCACTGTGACAAGGCATACAATCACAAACTATTTGACCACTTCTCTCTTCTAAACAGGGAAAAAAAAATCTTAGTTATATCATAGAGGTGAAATATATAAATTTTAACACATCTATTAGAGGGATAATTTTATGGCCTTCAGAGGCAGAGAATTTTATGAGTGAAACATAATATCTTCTGAATTTTTAACCACATTGTATTAAGCTGGCCCAAAAAACCCAGGCAAACATGCATCTGTGATACACACACACACAAAACCCCCCACATAATCCAGCAGTCATGAATGAATAACGCTTGATGTGCAAGAGATACGGGAATAGAAAGCACAGCAAAGAAACTGAAAGACTTTTTCTGTGTCTGATGCATCAATTCCAAAAAAGCACCATCACATAAATCATGTTCCAGTTGCAAGATTTCCTCATAACAATATTTTTGTATTATCACATAGCAAGTGTTAATTTTCCTCAGGTTCCAGAAGCAGTATAGGAAAGGGTTATGTCATATATATTTCTTTCATTTTGATGAAGCAATACAGTGACACGCTGCATATTTTGCATTTTCTTCTAGTTTGAAACCCAGATATAATTTTTTTTCATGTTTTGCAAAAATAAGAAAAAATTCTCTTTCAGTGGATTCTTTTAACTAATCGACCTTTCTATGGGAAAAAAGTAAGTTCCTAAGACACAGGTAAAAGCGTCAGATAGAGTTTGTTCTTCAAGCTTGGATTATTTAAAACAAGCAGCATTTATGTAGCACTATGCAGACCTGAATGAAATCCTGGAAATCCTGTATATATTCTAAGTTACGAATACATTCATATTTCACATATCATTAAGCTGCACTTGTAAGAATGGTATGCCTTCTTTTTAATAGAAATGTCACACCTAGATACTAACAAGCAAAAGATAAATATCTTCCACAGCTCAAGGCTAAATCATTTCTGCTTAAATGGAGCAGTTTAATTACAAATCTGAATGTAATTGTCCCTGCTGGATTTTCCCAATGCAATTTTTAAAAACATGTGTTGAGTTTACATGAAGTTATATGGTAGCTCTAGCTATAACTTGCATGTTTTTAATGAATAAAGAAAAATCTTCATAAAAATCAGTAGAGTATACAATGTAATAGATAAAGAATTTTAAAAGCTTTATACTTTAGAACAGAATTGTTCAGCTGCTGTATGATCTCTGTTTTCTATAACTGTGGCTGTACTAATGTTTTATACTGACGAGATGAAAGAACCACCACATCTGCTGCTGCTACTGGGGATGGAGGAGAAAGAGTGTAGAGTCATTTTATCTGAGAGACAAGAGGGCAGGAAGGTTATTCCTACAGAGAACTTGGAAGAGGGAAGAAGCAGGAGGTGAGGAATAAGAACTGTGTCTGGGTGAGTTTATATTCTATCCTTTTTCTGAGAGAACTGCTCAGTGAAACAAGAGAGATGTTAATTTGTTCCTAATCCTCCTGCATATGGTACTTTGAGAAGTCCTGGGGAAAATAATTTACAGGGGCAAAATCTCTTCAGTCTCCTAGGAAGTGTAACTGTGTCCATAAAGCCTAAATCTTGGACTTGAAAAATTCAATAGCAAAACTCCTATTGTCTCCAATTTTATTCCATAATAATTAGGGCCTTGGAAGTGCTAGCAGAGTACTTTCCTGCAGAGCATAAGCATAGTTCTCTCCTGCAGACTGAGAGCAAACATTCTCTTTTGTTTAAGTTCACACACTTAGGGAAATTTTCTTTCCACCTTTAAAAGTTTTACCAAACTAAAGGTCTTAAAATGGAAATAACAGAAGTCTTTTCTTATGTGGAAATCATTCACCATCTCTACGCGTTCCCCACCCTTTGATTTTCCTGAACTTCAAATAATAATATTTCTGTTAGGCAGAAATAACTGTGAAATCCTTCCACTGGTGCAGGAGTTAGTTGTTATATGGCAGGGGTATTATCCATTTATAAGTGTTCACAGAATTAAGGCTGCTTTCACTGACAAATGTTGCAGCTATTGATGGTGAAATTCACCTGCATTTGCAGTAGCTGCTAATTATGATCAAGGAAGTCATATTGACAAAGGGAACTTGTTTTTAGAAATTTTCCTAAAAAATATTCCTTTGGTTTGATAATGACACACATGTCCTTTTTGAACATAAGAACAGACTTATCTATTAGAAAATAATCATTGTCTGGAGACCTTCTGAGCATCAAACATCATCTTTCCTTTGCTATCTACCTTTAAGTAGTTCTCAAATTCATCATCTTATGATGTTTGGTCCAAATGTAGAAACAAGATCTGAGAAATATGTTTTTACCTCTTCAAAAAGACAATCTAAACATTTTTACCCACTGAATAATACAGAATCTCTACAGCAAAAAAGGCACTTTAAGAAAACATACAATCTATTGACCATCCCTTTTAATTATACCTGAAAGATGCATGTATAGAAACTACATATTTATTAATGATAATGCAGAACACTGGCACCTATTTAGAATTAGATCAGATCAAATGAAATAACACCTGTTTGTTAATGAAACTCTTACTCTAGCAATATTTGTACCATAAATTGAACTAAATTTAACAATAAAAGAGAATGTAGTCTAGTTTACATAGGAAATCAATTACTGCATCCAGTTCATTCAGAAAGGTAAAATATAAACAGAGTGATTTCGTTTAAAACAAATCAAATAATGAAGTGGTAATTGCACTTATTTACTACTCAGTTTGCAAAAAATTACTAAGCCAGAAAACAATAGTTATTTCTGTTGGACTTTTTTTTTTTTTTTTTTTAGGGAAAAATACTCTAGACAAATTACTGAATCTGTTGAAAGCTAGCATCTCTATTTCTATTAAAAAAATTGATTATTAAAATATTTATTTTCAGTGCAAAGTTATTTGTTAGAAAACCTCATTTCTTTAAAGGATATCTGAGAATGATTGATCTTCTGCAGTATTGATTCAATGAATCAGAACAGGTTCAGTGTGGTGAAAACTGCCTTACGAGTGTATTCTTTTCTAAGGAGTGTTTACAGTAATTGAAAAGCAATGAACTTTACCATTGAGACAACCTGTATTTTCCTACCTCATTCAGGAGGCAAGATCTGACTACTAAACTATTATAGTGTATGACTATTTGTACATAGCAGGTACAGTCTTTATAAAGACAGTGTGCAAGCCACCCACAAAAAGCCACGCAAGGTTGTACTCCGCAGTATTGCACTTTATCTGCATGTAGGAAATAACATGTAAGTGCCAAAACCCATATCCAGAGCAGGGCACAGGTCTATTTATAACAGCCATGTGTCCCATAGAGCTTGTTCTATTAAAGGAACACGGGAGAGATTGATTCAAAAGGAACAGAAAAAGGCTTTATGGACAGAACTTCTCACCTTCCTACCCCCACCTTCCACATCTGCACAGGAAAATAGCCATCCTTGTTGAGCTGCTGTAAGATCCAGTTTACAGCTACATCCTTTACTCTAAAACTAAGTCTTTTGAGAGGCTGGCTTAACAGAATAAAAAGAATACGGCATTCACTTGTCATGGGCCTTTTTAAGCTTTCAGAACAGATTCATCTCTCATTGGCATCCAGCTGGCCCTGTTTTGAGTGCTGCAAAATATGCTTTGAAAAATCATACAGCACAGAGAGAAAAAGAATTCAGGCAAGACCAAGCTTTTGATTTACTATATGTGTGCCTTAAAAGCATGTATTTTTCATCTTAATGATACATTTACAGGAAACATGAAATGGTGTTGTGGGATGCCAAACACCTGTCAAAAAGAAATTTCATGCTATAAAATCATGAATAAACTATGTCCCAGCACAGTTACAGCCTTATCAGGATTATTTTCTTCTGTAAGAATTCATCTGAATACTAAATTTTCTATAAATATTCTTTTAAAATGGATAAAATTAGTGACACAACTCAATAAAGATTCTGAAATTCATAAATATATCAAGATTTCCTTAATAATTTGTTCATTAACTTAATGACCTAGTTAGACTGGGCTTAACCAGCATGATTAAAAAGCCATTATAATAACAATCTCCCCTAAAATAAAAATAATATTTAGTTTGTTTTAAACAATACTTCTAAGTAGTGATGTTTCCATTATTGGAACATCTAGTATCTGGAACAATAGTAATATACTTTCTTCATAATTTGATATACCAGCTGCAGCCAGTGTAGCATTTCTGATTTCCTGGAGCATCTGTTTTGTCAGCTTTTAGTGCTGTGGACCCCTGGTAACAGTTTTGGGGCTTCTGTGACTCCTTTGTTATCAGCACCATGTAACTGACCATGGAATATGGGATTCCTTGGGATTTTGCTTTTTCATTAAGAACTCTTATCTTTACACCTGTAAAGATAAACGTTCACAACTTCATTCTTAAATGTGAGATAAATGTCAAATGGAAAAAGTATTTTAGAAGAAAAAACGTCAAAATCTGAAAATGTCTCTTCATTCCATGAATTAAAAAAATTTGTTCATACACATGAATGAATGCAGAAATGCTGATTAACTTCCCTCTCAAAAAAATTCTGATTCATGCTCTCTCTACTTAAGCAAGTTTGCTCTCAAAAAACAGTTTTCACTTTTAAGAAAGAGCAATAAGAAATGTTTTTCAGAGATGGAAAAAAAATATGAGTGGTTCTTCTTTGTGATCTGTGAATGTCATGACTTTGATAGGCTGATGAACCCGTGTTTCAGCCAGGCTGAGCTGTAAAAAGCACAGCTAAGAAACACATACCTGTCTATAAAGAGGTTATAAAAGAGCAGTTACATATCTCAGCTGGAGGATATTTCTCCCCATGACTTCAGTCCAGCTTTCTAACATACGTCCCTCCTCAGCATAGCAATGTAGACTCACCAGAATCACTGAGGAAAGGTTGTAAAGTGCTTCCAGATGACTTCCCAAAAATGCAAGTAAACCTTTGTTTTCATAGCATTACTGACTACATTTTGTGGACTGATCCTGCTGCTCCATCCCTCAGGAGAAATATGTGTGCCATGCCATGCCATGCCAGGGCAGCAGATATCAACTCTTTCTCTACTTAGTCCACAAGAACTCCTACATTTTCTGGTTGAGCAGTACTGCCAGCTGTGAAAAGGTTGGAAAATCACTTTTCCCTGTGGACAGGCAAAATAATAAACTAGTCATGGCAACAGCAAATTAGCAGCACATATCGGCACTGCAGGGTGTATTTAGGATTTGTGTAACAACACACTGTGAGAGCCCTGGAGATATTACAGGTTTTGACAAAGGAAAGTTAGTGATGTTCAGGTTCTACAAACTCATGTTCATATAAGAGCTGGAGTTGATAACTTTACCTCAATTTACAGAGACCATTATCAACCCAACTTAGAGGATGGGAAACAGACAAAAAAATAGAACAGTACAAAGAAGCCCAGTGATACAATTTGTAAACAGAATTCAGTGACTTTAATGGCAGTACTCATCGTTCAACTGCCTTCCAGCACAACAGCAACAGTAGATAAGCACTGTTTGCTTTTCATTCAAGCCATAGAACCTCAAAAGTCAGGGAAATGAAGCAGAATATATAGAACTTCAGCAGAGATCATCTAAGAATTGATCAATCTCATTAACTCCAGCTGAGTTACCCAAAGAGCATGAACAGAGACAACAGAAATGCCAACTTAACAGAGAACATCGACTAAAGCAAACTTGTCCTCCTTCCATATGAAACTGGGCCAATTCAATGAGGGTTTAAGGTCTAAAACACTAAAGGTCAAGACAGTGAAACCAAAAGACATGAGAAGAAAATTTGGATTGCTAACCAGCTTGAAAGTAAATAATCAAACGAAGTTTCCCCAAAGGCAGGTTTTACACACACAAATATACACCCACAGATTGTCCATATGCTTGTGGAATTTTAGAGTAGTTCTTTTCCTGGTAAGACGTAGAAGGGAAAAATAAAAAAGAAGAGAAAAGAAGGGAATAAAAGATGACTGTGATCAAAGGTGTAAATCATATGCTTTACTAATGGATGTTGCAAAACAGCTAGCAAATGTTTCCAAAAGAAAGGGCAAATGAATTTTACATAGCCAAGTATTTTAAAAATACACATTTTATGAGAATCTTAAAGGAAAAACAGATGGCATTTTAGACTGCGTTCTAGATACAAGATTTCTCTATCACAGATTGTGAATAATGAATACATCCTTTTTCGTCTCTTTCATGTATAAAAATGTATTGAAATATTAATTTTTGTAGTTTAAAAAATATTATAATCAGTATTTTTAGGAGCACATATTCAAAAGAAAGTACTGGCCTTTACAGGAATAAAAATACTACAAGAACATAAAAAGGTATTTGGAAAACTACTTAGCTTCTTCATAACACCTTGTATAATTTTTTCATACCAAAATTTTTATCTTGTACAATTCATTTTTTAGTTGGACTATTCTATTTTTCTTTCCATTTAAAAAAAAAACAAACCCAACTTCATTTTATCTTTCATTATTGCAGTGAAAAAATCTCTTTAAATAGACCATATTTTATTAACTAAATACTAAATAATTCTTCATTTCTCTGTAGTGATTCTTATAATTTTGCCTTGCCCGTTTCACTTTTTTTTTATCAATCAATTAAGATCCAGTCAAAATTTATTCTGATGGAAGTCTCTCGGTGAATTCAACATAAATTTACTCTCTCTCATCATTTTTACTGTTCTTAGTGTGTTTTTTTCCCAATGTGAAAAGTAGTGGCTGAAAACGTTCTATCACAAATAAGACACAGAACTAACAAAAAGAAGACATACAGGCAAATGTAATTTTACTTGCAGATCACACACAAGCACACACACGTCCACAGGTGCAGCACCTCTCTTGCTTCTGTACCTTGGAAGTTCATTTCTTATAAATCAATATCCTGATTTTGTGTAAACCATGTACAGACTTAGTACCTAGACTTTTCAAGGATTGTAGGCTATGAGAGGTGTACACTACAAACATGAAATTATGACACATCGAGACATACAAATTACATAAAGATAAATATCATTAAGAGTTACTCCAAAATTGAGATCACTCTCCTGCTTTATACTTCTTTTCTGTATAATTTCTTCCCCACTGTTGGATATTTGACTGTATATATCACTTTTGCTTGGCAGTTCTTCTTAAAAATAATTGAAAATTTAACTTAAATTTAGAGAAAGACAGCTGACTAAACATGACAGGACTCACCTAGCCTTGGGTAGTGTCTTCATATCTATTTTTTATTAGACACAAGCTGTACCTATGTTAGCAAGTAACATGAACTGGTATTCTGTAAAATGAAGCAGCTGATGGTGAGGAATGATGCAGGCAATAAATGCATCTCAGGGTTTTTTGCTGTGAACAAAATCTCATCTGGTTCAATGGACTAAGTGCCAATTCATGTAGTGCATCCTCTTGGCTCTTTTTTTTATCCAGAAATGATCTAGTTTGTACTCTCCAGGACCTCTCCTGATGTGAACAAAAGTACCATAAGTCTGAATTATCAAGAGATTTGCCTCAAAAGTGTGTTTTAATGAAATGCTCATGGAGATTTGTCAGCTATCAGGCAATGAATCTGAAACATGGCTGTGACTTTAGTATTTAACATAATATGACTTCTTAATTTTGAAAGAATCAGAAATAATTTTTAAAGAAAGCTCCCATTTAATTTTTGGACCCATCTCAAAATGCAAGTAGGCTTTGGTTTATGCCTGCATTATAAGGAAAGAGAATTTCTCTTTACTGAGATATACATCTCTCATCAGCTGGTTATAAAATTCATGGTGGTATAATATGAAGTGAACTGGAGTTGAACAGGAAAAAATGAAATTCTACTTTAAAATCCCTGAATCTGAAAATAAACTTTCTGAAAATATTTTGGGTTAATAAATGTCAAAATGTGTGGGGTATTGGCAGCATTTAAGCAAATGTCACAATCAACTTTCTTTTTAGGCATTGTTTCAAGCCCTTACTCATCTTGTTCTTTAGTGTATAACCTTAATGAACATTAAGATCATAAATGACTGTCAGTTTTTTTTAAGATATTGTCATGATACACTGTCAATGGCTTTTCAAAGTCCTTGGATAATTTTACCTATATTTATCTTTTTAATTTACTTTTCTCCTGCAGTTGGAGCTACATTAGTGGAAAGCAACACTGGAGATATAATTACCAAAGCAAATAGTTCCAGCCTATTTATTTAACTCACAGCGTGTCCATCATTAACAAACACGACAGCAGACCCTACACAAACATACAGAATGAAAGAATCTTTCATTCCTGTCTTGTGGATATTGGGCAGAGGGGTTGCACGTGCCTTTTCCCAAAAAATGATACCATTTTATATTTTCCCCAAGAATACAAAATTATCTGTACAATGCATAAAATGTGATCAAATTGAGTACACATTTCTTATTATCTTGTATAGCCTATAAGAAAAGTAATGCCAATAGGATAATTACTTATACCGTTATTTTTAGCAAGTTTTTAACTACTGATACTTAGATATAATTAAAGAAATTGAACATCCTGTCAGCATTATTTAATACACTGAGAAAGCCATTACTTCTGAATCAGTCTCTAGGGCTGGGCTCCCCAAAGAAAAGTGTTAACAGTCTATTTCAAGGAACACAAGTAAAGACCCATAAAGCATGATGCAGACAGATAATTATGAACACAATACTTTTGATTTTCTCTTTTCTCTGTTATTTTAATAATTTTGTCATCTAGTTTGATGATCCATGAATACTGTAAGCCAGTGAGGACTTGGCAGCATTGACCTTTTATTCATAACCCCTCTTTCCTTTGAGCTTACTTCACCTTGCAGTTACAATTTGACATTATTAATGCCAAGACTAGGAAAAGATTTGGAAGCTAACTATTTAATCTAAAGAGCATTGCAGTGCTGAATGTAAAGAAATTTAATCAGTAACCCTTTATTTAATTTCCAGGTAGAGAGATCTGCCCAGCTCTCTGTTACTATGTTCTTCAATTGAGATACAACTCCCTACTTATCAATTCAGACAATATCAAACTGCAGACCATTATTTATATTTAAAAAAACCACATGTAACAAGAATAATAAAAAATCAGAAGGATCAACTTTCTAGGGTTCAGTTTAATTTCAATAATTCCTGTGACAAGTAATTCAGTCTTCCTGTGCTTCAACACCCTGCTTAGGGAGTAGAGCTAATTCTTTCTTGCCTCACAGTGCAAGTGCAAGGATAGTCATTATAATGTTCAGATGCCTTACTGATGAGGCCCATAAAAACATTTCTCTGAATCCTGTACTTTGTAAAAGTGGTAGTGAGCGTAGAGCACAGAATAATTCATTTTTTGGAAAGATCAATTACAATTTCTTAAAAAAAAAAGTTGCTCTAAAATAAAATAAGGCTAGACATTATTTTTTAATTGTTTCTATGGCTAATTTTATTCCCCTGAATAATAAAATTATGCTATAGTTGATACCAGACTCATCTGACAGAATTTTACATTCAGCTTTCTGAAGAAGAAATGATCTAGTAAGTGCAATTCAGAACCAGGCCTTACAATAGCTTTCAGACATGGCAGTGCAATGAACATGTCAAAATGGTAAATAAACTAAATAAAATAGTACACAGAAAAAACCCCAACCAATCTTGTTTGCATCCAAAAAAAAAGAATAATTTATTTTTGGTTCTATGTTTTGCTATATCAAAAAACAAACAAACAAACAAACAAAAACCACCTAAAATTATTGTTTCTAACATAAATTATAAGTTTGTTATTGCCCTTTCACCAAGTTAGTCTATTAGCATATAAATTAAATAAATAAATATTGTACTTTTTTTAAATGCCACAGTGACACATACCTTTACTGAAAAAAAATTCAGTTATACTGATCAGTGTTTCAGGTTTTCAGCATCTTTATAAAGGCTCTTAAATTGCACAAGTGCTGTCTGCCAAAATTCATCAGGCTTGTGCAGGAATCTCCTGATTCTGCAAACACTCACTGATTATTTTCTTGGACTCTACTACTGACATCAATTAGAGTTAAACTAGAAGCAGTTACCTGCTGTTGGGCTGATACAGTTGGATTTGACAAGCAAGAGCTATTAACTAGCTTATATGACAGTGCTGAAAAGTACTCTTGGATTCTAGAAGATATACACTGCACTAATAACTTCAATGAGACTTCTTGGCTTTCTCTTCCACAGTTTATGCTACAGTAAGAAATAAAAATATTGTTAAAGCAATTAGACTGTCCTGCATCACTTTTGTTGTCATTCTTAATTCAGATAAGCAAAAAAATACATAAATATTTATAGGCTGATGTTTTTTGACACAAAAACTGTTGTTAACTATACAAATTTGATACACTAAAGAAAATGTCTTTTGTTCCTGCATTATGAAACACTAAAAAACTTTACTCTCTTCAATGTAGAGAACTACTACTCTCTACAACATAAAGAACTATTCTACACCAACACCAAGACTACATAAAAGCATAAAAGACTCAGAATCAGCTGTGATCAACGTCTTACTCAGACATCACTGCTAAAAGCCAAGTCATGAGAAAAATTTGAATAAAACAACCTCTGCTGACTGGCATAGCAACATCACCAGGGACTACAGTTAACTCACTGCCATTGTCACAGGGAGAAAAGGCTTTACTAATTAAAACACATTTGTTGACATTATCCTCTAGGATATTATAACAGAAAATTCTCTCTCATCTTGCCTCACCTTAATTTCCTTAAAGGGCAAGTTGAACTGAGCACGGAAAAAGTTCTTTTAAAGACCCAAAGTAGTAAAGAAAAATCAAAAGGCTGTATTCTTATTCAACCAGAACACTCTCCTTCAGTGTATGTGGGATTCATTCTACATATGAAGACTGTATGCAAACATATACAGAACTCTTAAGGTTTTTAAGCTTGCAAGACAAACACGGACTTCTTCCACAGAAGTAAAGCAGAAGGTACAATAAAAAATTTCTTTCATTTACCTTTAGTTTTTCAACTTATCAGGCAGTTAGACTTCTGGCACTACCACATACTAAGCATAATAGCATACAGCTATTATAAAACAAGTTCTCATTTGAAAGAGATTATAATTTCCTTAGAGCACAACAATTTTTCTTATCGAGCATGCTTCATTAATAATTGATTGATTCCCACATTGAAAATGTTTTGGTTTGGTTTGGTTTTTTTCAGGATACTTATCATTTTATTTGAAAAAAAAGAATTTAAGTTTTAAAAATTTTTATTATATTTTATTTCATACTCATACATTGATTTTGAAATTCACTGGTGATTTTTCATGCTATGTTTTCATAAATTGTAAATAATTGTTTGTATTTTATTGAAGCAATTAAATGCCAGAATCACAGAATATTCTGAGTTGGAAGGGACCCACAAGGATCATAGAGTCCAATCCTTAGCCCTGCACAGGACTATCCTCAAGAAGTACACCATGTGCCTGAGAGCATTATTCAAAAGATTCTTGAACTCTGTCAAGCTTGGTACTATGATCACTTCTCTGGGGAGTCTGTTCCAGTACCCAGCCACTCTCTGGGTGAAGAACCTTTTTCTAATATTTAACCTAAACTTCCCTGACATAAATTCAGGCCATTCCCTTGAATCCCGTCACTGGTCACCACAGAGAGAAAATCAGTGCCTACCCCTCCTCTTCCTCTCACGAGGAAGTTGTAAACTGCAGTGAGGTCTCCCCTCAGTCTCCTCTTCTCCAGGATGAACAAACCAAGTGATCCCAGATGCTCTTCATGCAGCTTCCCCTCCAGACCCTTCATCATTCTCACGGCCCTCCTTTCTCTAATAGCTTAATATCTTTCTTATATTGTGGTGCCCAAAACTGCACACAGTACTCCACATGAGGCCACACCAGTGCAGAGCAGGGTGGAACAATCCCCTCCCTTGACTGCCTGGTGATGTTTCGCCTGATGAGTTCCCGGACACGTTTTGCCCTCTTGGCTACCAGGGCACTGCTGACTCATATTCAACTTGCCATCAGCCAGGACTCCCCGGTCCCTTTCTGTTGCATTACTTTTCAGTGAAAATTGTATAAATATTCAAATTATATAAACATTTTCATTTTAACAACTATTTATTTTAAGTATAATTATTATTTCTATTTATGAAATTTTCTGTTTTAATTTTTTTCCAATTACTTTTTTAATACCAAATCCCCATGCCTCCAAAATGAGCAAAATGAACAAAACCTCACATTTTGAAAAAAAAAAATCCACCTCATAGATATGAAATCCTGAGCTTTAATATTGTCTCCTCACACATATCAATTCTTCAATATTTCCATATTTTTTCTTTGCCTACTGCAAATTCATATTTTCATAGCATGTTTAAGTGAGGCATTATGCTATCCCCTTGTTTTTTAACACTTCCCATGTTGCAGCAATCATAACTTTTATTCCATTTCTGAGGCTCCTTGTTACTTTGATCTACACATTGTTACCCAGATACAGGAATGGCTATGGGTATTTAATACTTTCCCACATTTTTCTGTCCTGCAAATTTCTAATTAATTTCTTACTTGGCATTCTGATGCTCTTCCAGAAAGGAGATATCATGATCTCAGCTCAATTGTAATTGATGGTCTAATGTTTTACTAGTTACAGTTTGCACAGCCAACATACATAATACATGCCTGTGTCTGATGTGACTGCCAGAAACACTATATCCAAGTCTACCAATGAATCAGAAATTCTCAGACAAACTCCAGATTTAGATTAAATAAATTTAAAATCTTCAAGTTTTCCTGGATTAAAAGCAGGAAACCAGATGTTCTGGTTTGTCTATCCACCTCAAGTCCTTCAGAGAATTTTATAAATATTTGTTAAACTATCCATTCACATATTTCCCAGATCAAATAAACTTCTTAGATGAAGTCATTTATACAAAAACATTCAGAATAAAACTACAATAGATATAAGGTTTTTCCTTAGCAGGTAATTTCTACAACCTCATTTTTATTTCTCCATCTGTGTTGGCAATATGGATGTCAGACATAAGGCTAGCACCATCAGCACCATCCACTCAGCTGTGTTCAGAGGTCTTGTGAGAGCCAGTCACTTCATACTAGGGGGACCATCTCCACAGGCTCTCAATCTCCTACAGCCATCACTGAAGTTTCGTGTAATACAGCCTGCTAAATTTTAGAGTTTGAACTATTTCAGTCTGTGACCTCCTTAGCTGTTTAGAACAATGACCTCAACCTTTTACATCCTCTAAAATGTGGGTGACAGCTCAAGAAGTCGGTCCTTTATTTTTATTTTGATCTCTCTTCATCCTGAACTCATTCTTCCTTGTCTCCCATGCAAACCAGTGAAAACGTAGTTTTCATTTCCGTTTCATCTCCAAATATCTCATAAAATTTTCATAAATGCTAGCACCACAGGCAAGAGGTGTTACTACTGCAATTCCTGCTGATCAATTTCCTGCTATGAGTTACCTAAGTAAATCAATAAACAAAGTGAAGCCACTAGATCAATAAGAAATGTTAAGTTCTTCACCTCTACCACATGTAAGAGTAAAACTAGGTCTTTATACACCTTGTAAAAAGGTAACCTTGCAAGAGTAAACATTAAATGCTTGTCTGACTTGCTCATGGGGGTTTTGTGTTTCCATGGTTCCATTTCCTTCTCACACTTCCACGTGCAGCTGTCAAAATTGCTTTGTGTCTCACATTCTCTATGCAATATACAGGATGCAAAGCTTTTAATGTCATCACTTTTTCACCAGCCAGACATAAGTGAGAGAGACATAGGTCTCAGCTCAACACAGCAAGATAAGAAAGCCAGAGTTCTGCTACCAGTTCTTATTCCTGTTACTTTTTTTTTTTTTACCATTTCATTTCTCCTCATCAATTTTCTTATCTGTAATAAATTGTCGCAGTGTTTTTACCTGAAAATGTAAATGGCATAAGCTCAGTAAACCAGTTTAGTAAACTAGGTTAATGTGATCATGCCTGATTAGGCTTCAAGTTATTTTCTAAGGACCACTAAGGCCTTAGATTTCACTAAGATTTTACTGTAATATCAGCAGACACAGGTGGGTATATGAACTCTTGTAAGATGTATTGAACAAGATCATTTTACAAATAGCATGTCTTTCATATTAAAATCATCGAAGGATGAGTAATTGTAATGTCCTACATCATGGGGAGTCAATTAATACATTACTAGCAGCAGTCCCCGAAACAATTTTCCTCTCCTTGATGATGGCCCTGTGCAAATGTCTAATGAAAAGGATACACAGGTCTCCCTAATATTGTTGCTTCAGTTGTGGGCATGGAATCTGATAGGCCAGGAAAATTGCCTTTGGACAACTTGAAAGGAAATATTATTGTAATCCTCTAGACATAAATCCAGTAGAAATATAATTTAAAAAAAATATCAGATTAATCAGAGTACCGTTATGAACAGAACTTAAGCATTTTTTTCTTCAAAGGGCAGTAGTTTTCAAATTTAATGCAAATTCACTTCCTTAACTTTTTTATTTCATTCACTACTTATGAATGATGCCAAAATAATATCCGCAGCACTGCAAAATTTTTTATCTGAACAGATTTTACACAAGTAGTGCAAAATTTCCTTTACGGGGTACCCTGTCATCCAGGCACTCACCCAAGAGGGAAAATAATTGTAAAATAATAGTGTATTCAGAAAAACATGTTGATTTAAGCCTGATGGAAGGTGGTCAACATCAGCTATATTAAAAACTATCCACTACAAAATGCATAAATGAATTCTATGCTCATATTTCAAATGCGGAATATAAATTATTAGGTTTCAAAAAAGCACTTTGATCTGGTCACAGATACAGAACTCTGCTTCCTCCAAATCAGCACTGTTTCTGCCTTGATATATAGGCAAACCTCTGAAGATGATAAGGCTTTCTCAGGACTGAGTCAGATGAAAAATACCACCCGCACTCTGTACTGCCACAGAGCCGTCAGGAGTCTTACATTTTACAGTGTCTTTTTCTTAGCAAAAAATATCTACAGTAGTTTGTGTGTGTGTGTATAACGTTGCAGAGGTTTAAAGAACAAAATGTTGCAAAAGATACGTTATTTGTTGGCAAAAAAATATCTGGCAAGCTGAGGTGTTTTTTGGTGTTGTGGGTTTTTTTTTCCCCACACTGGAAAATAGAAGGAAAATTGCCATTACATAGAAGAGGACTTTGCAATCTTTTCCTATGCAACCAGTCTGCTTCCAGTACAAGTTGCTATATGCATATCTTCTCACACTTGAGAACAGACAGCAAAAATCCTCACTAAAAGCAACTGTGCGGATGTACAACATAAGAAAGATGCAATGCATTTACACATTAGGAATAAAAAGACAAATATAAAGGGAAGCAGGCTACATGGATCACAACTAAAAACCTTCACCACTATTACCTTGACAATGAAGAACATATACTGTTCTTGTCTATTTTATTTCTTGAACTTTCAGTTGATTTTGCTGCCTCTGCATGTCACTATTGAAACACAGCAATTAAGAAAGGTTGCAGATAGATTTATAGTGTTACAGTGGAATTGCACACCCTTGAGCTCGCCCGGCCTAAGAGCAATTAAAATTGCTACCTTGTTTGTGGTTATAAACTGTGTTGGGACTTGGCCATGCTCGAGGACCTGATACTCTGATAATTTCTGTCACCATTCACTGAGAACTGAGCTTTTGCAAAAAAAAATATAATGAACTTTTTTTCTTCATCCACACGTGTTGTTTTGCCTGGCCTTCTGGGGTTTCACAATACCAGGAAACCAAATAAAGCACTGCAAAGTAACTGTGCAAGTCTTATTTTACAGCAAGCCTTTCAGCATCCCTTCTATTTTCATGGGTCACATTGTAATGTCATATTCTAATTTTGCTTTATAGACTGGATCTGCTCACTGGGTGCCTGGTAAAAGGGATTCTCTTTTGTTTAGCATTCAGATGGATTTTTATGGCTGTTCCAGATTACATGAGCAGAAGATTTCCAAACTCTAATATTTAGGTTAAATGCTTTTAATACGTCAACTTGCAACACTATTTCAAGATCACCACCCACAAGCTAAACTAAGCTCCATCAGTTTCTGAACTGTATTTTGATTTGTAACCTAACACTTCTTGAGACAGTCTCCTAAAAACAGACATGAAAGGAATTAAGATGACATTATTGCTGTAAATCTGAATTCTCTTACACGAGGTTTGCAAAATTAACTAGTCACCCTTAACTGTTTAGTGAAATTATCAGCTGCTTTAATAGATACATTAAACTCCTATTTATAAATTAATGTGACATTATTAGTGCAGTAATTCTATAATAAGTAATATAAATGCCAATGCACAGCTATCTGGCTATCAAGGCTGGAAGAAGATAAAAACCCCTGATATTTCAGGTCACATGAAATATCCTATACTTTATCATATACATATTACCACTTTAAAATATAGAACAGTAGCATTATAAAAAGAATCACTTTGTAAAAATATGCTTTTAGAATAAACCTTAATTATGGTAAATCATTTATTTCTGCAAATTAATTTCTGCAATAAATCAATAACTCAACAAATGCATTTCACATACCTTAAAAATTTTATGTGATTTTTAAAAATTACATAAGATCTAAAGATATTGATTAGCCACTGGTGAGTATATTCCAGTATGCTGACAATCCCTTGAATTTATATTAAGCTTTTCTTTCGTTATATGGATTTAAAAGTGCAATTTCTCTAAGAAACTTTTCCCATTCAGTGTTATACCATCTTTGAGAGCAAAACAAGGGGAAAACACATCTCCATCTTGTGTTGGGCTTTTGTAAGAGATTCAGCAAAGATGACATACAAAAACTGGAAGGTTTTTTTTTGTCAAATATATTGAAGAAAATAGTTAACATAGATACAACAAGTAAAAATACATCATGAGGCAGGCAATAGAATTTGTTGAAAAATTTTATAATCTGGAATTAATTGCTCTAAGCTAGAAGCAAGTTGTCTTAATGTTGCTGATTTTCTAAGTAAACATCCTAGTTTATTTTTTCTTTCACCAATAAGAACCTTCGGTATTTTATTTTGTTTTATTTATTGGGTAACAGTTGTATATGACGTCCTGTTAAGAAGCCTTACTATTGCATATGCTACTCTGCAATTAGATTTTTCCTCATATTTGATAAGTGTCTTTTCCACTACTTACAACAGTTCAAAAAAGTCTCAAGAGGTACAAATATGCCAGGTACATTTGTGATAAGTGTTACTTTTAATGAAAATATTCCATTAGTTCTAAACTTGATTAAAAATTTAAAGTCAATGGACCACAGAAAGAATGAAGCAGCTGATCCATCACTATATCAATAATAGTCAATGCAGTGCAAAATTAATATTATTTTGGTAACTTAGAACTGACCCTAAATGACTACCCAGACAATCTTACGTAAAAGAATAAAGAGTAGTGAAGTATAATGGTGCAGAAATAACATCTCTGTCTTCTGAGGTAAAAAGCACAACAGTCTTGTTGCCTGTGCTACAGCATCGAATGTGATTAGAGTCCTTGTCTTCATATTTAGCAAATTGCCAGAATAAAGAGGTGTGTTAGAGAAAGTGTAAGTTGTATCAACTGGACATCACTAATATGCAATTTTTCATTATTTGGTTCCCCTTTCTTCAGACTGTAAAACAAGCTCATTGTATTATCTTTGTGCTATAAACATACTGCTTTGTAAATTGTTTTGACTAATATATTTTAGCGTTTAACACAAATGTCTACATGTGTAATATGCAAGTACATTTTTAGCTGTTTCGTTAAATAATATGGTGAACCACATATTTTATTTATACATCCTCTCTTCACAATAGATTTCTGGAAGAATAGGAGGGAAATTAATTTTCTGCTAATTTTACTTATATTTAGGGGAAAAAGATTTCCCAGCTTTTAAATTGAATAAAGTTACAAAATGGTATCAAAGTAAAAACTGAAGCATGATGACTCGTTTTATGATTGGCGAATCTGAACCTTGCAGTCTAGGGAAGTGGTATTTGGGGACCCAGGAAACAAATCCTTGACTTCTTATTTTCATTAAGGTCCTTAAAATCAAAATTATGCGCATCATCCAATTATATACTCTGCTAAGACTCTTTTCGGACCTCATTTTCAGCTTTCCTGTCTGAAAATTCTATTATTTAAATTCACCCCTCACACACACACCTTAAACAGTTGGCTATCAATTACTTATGCCCTGTTACAGAAACAGTGGTCGTATAATGACAGAATTGCATAAATTCTCTGCATGAATGAGTGTGCATGCCTACACAGAGTAGAAAAGTTATAATGCAAGAGTTTGACCTATGAAGCAATAAAACACTAGAAATACTTGAAAACAACCTGAGCAATCAGAAATAAACGTAAATGGTACTGAGACATAAGTCAGCAGAGCGAAAAATAGGTGTCTTCATTAGTTGAAAACTGAGTTGGACTAACCATATGAATCACAGAAATGTCTGTGGATTCTGGGCTAGCAATTTATAGTTTAAATCTTATCTCTTGATATCAGACCAATATTGATTGCTAAAAATCAAGTATGCTATTACAGTTGATTCAATTAAAGTTAGTTGTGCACCAAAAACTTATCTCAGAAATCCTTCTGTTTATTTGTTTGTTTGTTGTTGGTTTTGTTTTCTTCCAAAACCAAGAATAAGGAAATAAACATGTAGATATAAAGTATATAGTGGCTATATGAGAGGCTGAATGGTAAAAGCAATAAACGGAACTACTGTCAACTGAAGAAGATTTGCCCCATCAGAAATAGGTACACATTATTTTTCTCTTTGTATCATATAAACTTTTAAAAAAATAGTAAAAAATTACCTTTCCCACGTACTGAGGTTCAGAGCCCATGTACTCCTCCAGCACAAAAAATTGATTCCACACCCAACCTCGTTTGACTCTCTGAGCAGATGACCTCCTCCCTGGCAGCGGGACAACATTTTCTCTTGGCTCTGCTTCTAAAATCTCCTGCGGCTGTGGATGCAATGGCGTTAGGAGACCTCCATCAAACAGGACCCAGAGAAGCAGGGATAAGCAGTTCCTTGTAAGCATTGGCAATGTCTTCCCTACAGCAAGTAATAAAAACTCCAGCACTTAATGCAGAGCAGAGGAATCCAGTTTTGAGGTGACTGTAGCCTTCACAACTTAGCTTCTGATTTTATTGCAGAAATACTAATGCAGGCATTAATCCTTCTGATGACAAGGTTTTTGCTGCATTAAATTCCATCTAAATGGACCTATAAAAGAAATTTACATGCAACATCAAATTACATAAAATTACATTGAGGCCTTTATCAAAATTCTCACACCTAGTTAGTTTCTAGAGAGAGAGAAAAAAATTAAGAATCACAGTTTAAAAGAGATTACTATTTCCATTGTAGCACTGAGCTGCTCTAGAACACTGTACCGTTATTACAGTAATATGTTATGCTTGCTCTGCTTAGCATTCCTTTTGTGTCTGTCTGAGGACAGCCTTTGCTTTATGACCCAGTTTTCAAACAAAATTGTTACCCATCAATGATATCAAAAACTTTTACTCCAGATTTACAAAGAAAATACTTGAGAAGAGAGGAGCCAGTATTCCATCCTACTGTCCAGAGCAGAAATGCTTTGCTTACTTTCTCTGTTAGAAAAGCATCTTGGGGGTCTTCCTTACAGCCTGCCCGTTGCAAGGAATAAAAAATATTGCCTGTAGGATTTAAGATAGGCCCATTTTACATTTTAAAAACAAAAATACAATTCATAGCACTATGGAATTCACCACTTTGTTAGGACCATATTGTGTCATTGATTTTTAAGCACAGGTTTCTAGCAAATCAATAGAGTTCAGCTTAAAAATCAATGACATGATATGGACCTCTAAAAAGAAGAATCATAAAGTACCTAAGCACATATATTTTTCATTTTCAAATACTGCCAAAGGTTATATTTTCCTTATGAATAATATTACTACTATCTATAAAAATGAACAACATAGAAGTTATTGTTTCTTAGGTACATGCTGCAGTATTTAAATGGAAAGGATTTATAATCAGGAGCGTCAAAAACCTAACAATTCTTAAAGAAGAAAAAAAAAACACTCTAGACAAATAACTACACTTCCTATTCTAAATTCAGGGCAAGATTTTCTGTTCTGATTTCAAAGACTATTTTAGGTCTTAATAAAAAAGAAAGTAAAAAACCTGGTGAAAAGGTGTCTAGTGCAAGTGAATGTTTTAATTCTATCTTCAGAAAAGATAAAAATGAGGAAAGAACTCCCACCTGCTCATAAGCCTTTAAAAAAAAAATTCTGAAGTTATGTTCAAGACATTTCAATGTTTTTCATTTAGAGCAAAGTATTCTTTAGTGCGGTGGGTACAAACTTCTTACTTGCACCATAATTTGTAGTCTATGGATTTTATTCCAGCAAAGAAACTTTAAGACAAGGACCCCACACTAGAGATCTGCACTCAATATTAATGTATTTGGTATGTATTTCTTTTTTATTGAACAGTTCACATGTGCTTTTGTGCTTCTTTCTTCAATGCATTCAGTGGTATATAACTGTGTTTAGAGATAATTCAGTTCCAAAACTTCCAGACTTTTGTGCCTCTCCTGATCCATGGTTGCAGAGTTTTTACGGCAAAATCATAGTAACCATGAAACATACCAAAAAAGTAAAACCAAACAAAGAACTCAAAGTATCATTTTGAATTGCTCAGCCATAGATGAGCTGTGAAAATAAATATAAAAAAGTGTTGGGATAGTCTGCACTATTCAGAAATGCCAAAATCATGCTGTATTCAACTTAATTGTTATACCACTTCTCTTTGCTGAGAAGACTGTACATTACAGTTCTCCCAGCAGAGCTCTGCCTCTGGCCATGTCTGTCAGTCAGGGAGCTTTTAAAATGTTATACAGCACCAAAAGTAATGCAAAGAGATTGAAAGACTCCTATGAAAGGAGAGCAATTCCCCCTTGGCTGAGAGGTTAGTAACCAAGTGCAAGGCATGGAACACTTTAACCCCTTCTCTGTTGGTCTCCCAGACTGCTTTCCAGAATGCTATTGGCAGAGTCAGGAAAAAGCAATGCCAGCGCTTGCTTAAATCCCTGGAGTTTCAAAAAGTTGATGAATGGGAGGGACAGAAAAAAAATGGGAAGCTAATAGGTGTTGCAGTACAGGATTGCAGCACAGATGCTCTTATCAGCTGCAGAAGAGTTCACCACAAAGGATAGATTTTCTTTTTTATTCCTTTCTTTTTTTTTTTTCCTAATTTAAGCCTCAGCAAGACAAGTAATTGAGAATCCAGTACCCTGGCACTCGAAAGAATCACACCAGCTTGCTGCTGTGTAATCCTTGTGCAGTAAGAAACTGAGGCAGAGGGTCTCCCTCCTCCACCTTTTCTTTCACATAGTTTCATTGCTGGCTTTGGAGGAAGCCTGGCCTGATAGAATGTATTTAATAACACAGTTGGAACTTGTACAGCAATTCAAAGGCTAATATATATATTTCTTTTAGTCTGTGTTTATTGCTTTGCATTTTCTATTTACGATATATGTCAGTCTTCTAGCCAGGATGCCTAAACCTGTCTTGGTGCTTTTATGTTGTCATATATCTATTACACATTTAAATCCAGCACCCTTAATGTACCTCTGTCCAGAAAACTAAGACAACTAGGATATAAAGATTTAGAAATATAATAGAAACAATTGTCCATCAGGAAGGTGTCGTATTTCCTAAATTTTTAAGGTATTATTTCCTCTGATGCTCATAAAGAGATACTTACCTAGTAAGAGAGTTGTGAACTGACATGCATCCTCAGTGCATCTCTTTCCTGTATATCATGAAAGTAAAAGTGAGATTTTTCTTAGATCTTACTTTTTTCCAATATTAGCTGTTGCTAGTCATTTCTTCAAACTATCTTGTGTGGGATTTATGTAGCATTATGCATGACTTAATTAACCCATAAAGAGAGCTACAGAGGGAGACCCTGTATGAACTTACCCCACACACATGCTTTTATACACTGAGATTACATTTATTCATTTTCACAGTTTGAAAAAATGAAATGACCCAGCAGCAAGCATGGAAAATCTGTTAAAACAGGATAATCTTGATTATCAAGAAATCTTGATTGTATTTACTGTATCTCTTGAACTGCAGGCTTAGGAACTCATGAAATGCAAATGATGAATGAAACATCACTACTGTGATTATTTATTGAGAACAGCAAAATACAATATAAATAGTGCTCCTGCAAGAATTTTGATTCTGACCTGGATTATACTGCCATTAATCTAAAGATCCTGAGCAAAGGAATGTTTTTGGAATAGCAAAACTGATGCATTCCATTACTGCTGCAACAACCCTTAATTAACGGGTGCCATAGTACCACATACACAAATCACCTCATCAAGCTTGGTAAAGGTTTTCCCTTCTAAAGAGGACATACATTCTCTGCAATCACTAGTATGAACATCAGGCCTGGTTTAGAGAAGTATTTGAAATTAAATTCTAAATGCTCTTTGATCTTGTCATGGTTTAATCCCAGCCAGCAACTCAGTCCCATGCAGCCGTTTGCTCACTCACACCCAGTGGGATAGGGAAGAGAGTCATAAGGGTAAAAGGGAAAAAACTCATGAGTCAAGATAAAGACAGTTTAATAGATAAAGCAAAAACTGCACATGCAAGCCAAGGAAAACAAGAAGTTCATTTACCCCTTTCCTATTGGCAGGCAGGTGTTCAGTCATCCTCAGGAGAGCAGAGCCCCATCATGCGTAACACAGCTCGATCAATTCTGTCACTCTAAACACTGCCACTCCAAACGTTCCCCCTTTCCTTCTTCTCCTCCCTGCCCTCCAGCTTTGTATGCTGAGCATGATGCCATATGGTCTGGAGTACCTGGGGTCAGCTGTCCTGGCTATCTTACAACTTCTTGTGCACCCTCAGTGTCCTTGCTGGTGGGATGGGTTGAGGCTCAGAAATGGCCTTTACTCTGTGTAAGGACTGCTCAGAAATAGCTAAAACATTCCTGTGTTATCTGCACTGTTTTCAGGACAAATTCAAAACACAGCCCCATACCACCTACTATGAAGAATATTAGTTCTATCCCAGACAAAACCAGTGCAGATCTGTATGAAGTAGCTTAGCTACTTGGATCAGACCACAGATGCACTATACATAGTCACATGCAGACAAGCAAGAAACACTAAAGCTCCATGATGCACTCAAAACTGTCATCAGTCAGCAAGGCTGATAATTGCACCTCCATGAACAGAGGCAAATTGCTTACTGACAAAGCATCTATTATGCACTGATGGTGGAAACATTTGCACAGTCACCTTAACCGTAAATCTATCAGCATAGAGAATTCTTTTGCTATGTGAAATAAGAGCTAATGTAAAACAACCACCTTCCTACCCATAAAGAGGTTGGAAAAAGCTTGGTGGTACTGTAAGATCATGCCAGAAGGAAAGCCAGATAAGATCTATAACTATGGATACAATGTAATAGCTGACCACCTAACCTTGCCAGTCTGCAATATTTTCAGAAAAGAAAATAAAACAACAGGGGAAAAAAAGTTTATGCTGTTGGTATCTATTAAAATCAACTGCTAAAGCATTTGAGACAATATATCTTCTGGCTAAAGAAATGTTAAAATGATATGGTAAACCTCAGTTCACCTATCATATTGTTCATATGTTTTCTTTCTCTTAGTTTAGGCAAATTAGGTGAATATCCTCAAAGTTATTTAATTAAAGAAATCCCATTTGATTAGACTTAAGATGTCCATCTCTCTTTGTGAGTTTGACTTTCTCAAACTTCACAACCTATCTAGACACTTTGGAAATAAAATTCTTCCTTTTTCCTTTTGGTCTTTTTCAGTTAGTGTAGGAAATACTTGGTAACATCAAAAAAGGGGTTAGGAGGGAGATTACAAATAAACAGATTACAAACCTCAAACTATCAAGGAGTTTAATTCTCAATCTGTCCATCCTACAAGTCAGAAGACTCAACAGATTAAACAAGTCCCATGTGTGCAGCTAAAAAATCCACTTGGTAAGGGTAACATCTGGAATCCATGCTAGGTAACTCTCATGAGGGAAAAAAAATAAATCAGTGTTTCTACCTGATGGAGTCTTAACATGATCCAAACCAGTTTCTCCTTTATCTCTCTTTGTGTAAGATTCAGTAAGCTGTATAAACTGTCCTGGTTTAACCTTTGTCATCAACTAAGCACCATACAGCTGCTCACTCACTCTCCCTGCCAGCAGGATGGGGTCAAGAGAATTAGAAGAATAAAACTGAAAAAAAATTTGGGTTCAGAAAGAACAGTTTTTGAACAGTAATTCAACAGTAATTGAAATACTTATTATTGTTGTTGCATTATTGTTACTATTATACTATTATTATCAGCAGCAACAAAACAATATAGTAATAAAAAATAAAATAATAAACCTCAAGAAAGACAAGTGATGCAAATGAAAATAATTGCTCACCACCAATAAATTGATGCCCAGACAGTCCCCAGACAGCAGTCCCATGGCCAGCCTTCCCCCTAGTTTATTGCTGAGCATGACTCTGCATATTATGGAACATGCCTTTGGTCCGTTGGGGTCAGCTGTCCTGGCTATGTCATCTTCCCAGTTCTTGCACACCCCTACCTATTTGCTGATGGGGTGGTGTGAGAAGCAGAAAAGGCCTCGTGTCTGTGTTAACACTGCTCATCAATAAATAAAATATTCCTGTATTATCAATACTGTTTCCAGCACAAAACCAAAACACAGCCCCATACCAGCTCCTATGAAGACAACTAACTCTGTTCCAGCCAAAAACAGTACAGAAGTCTAGGGTGGCTCTCTGGCTGTACAGATTGAATCCTCACAAAGATGAAAATCTAAATCTCAGTTCACCTACTTCAGTCGTTGTTCATATGAAATTGCTGAAGATGGAGAACAGGTATCAAATCACCTAAGTCAACCCCAAGTATTCTGTAGTTTAGTGATGAGAGCACTGATTAAACATGACAAATATGTGCAGGAAATGCACAAATGGAAGCTGAATCTTGGTATTTCTGGAAGATATGTGATCATATAGATGAAAACCTTAGGGTGAGCTACTAAATAACAAACAGATGACAGCAGTTCTCCTGTAGTAAGGTGACTTTAGCTGTCTTTTTGTTAAATGCTATTACTAAAGCCCCCAAATCTTAGTATTTCATGTCAAATATTTTGCTTGATATGAAGTTATTAATTATTCAGCTTGATAAGAATAATATGAACTTGACTAAGGCTGTGATTTTTGGATCTGACTGTCAAATCCACTCCCGCTCTCTATTCAGTCATTCTCTGCAGAGTTGTATTTTCTCTACTGAGTTACAAGATCAATTCTGATGTCAGTTGTGCCTACAGATATCAGGAGTGATACCAATATGAATCTGGACTTCTCTATTGAGTTTTTATTGGCATAAAACCAAAGTGAGATGAGAATGATGTCCCCCATCTTTGAGTATGACTGCCCTTGTAAGCACATTCTTAGGAAGGCTGCCACAATGATATATTACAGCACAAAAAACCATGTGATATACTCTATCAATACCCAGTATACATACTTAAGAAGTGCCTAGCATCAGAGAGGAGTCTACTTATGTTTGGCATTTCTAAGCCTTAAAATAACAATAATATAGTTGCACATACATGCTTTAATAACTGCCTTTTTAGCATATAAAAAAAGTGATTATTTCAGAGGGTTTGGTAACATAACAAAAATCAAATGCTACATAATACCAAAAAAAAAAAAAAAATAAGTGGCTGTACAATGCTGAGGCTTACTGAAAAATTGATGAAGAGGAGAAATAAAAAATAATCTGTGCGAGTGCAAAATGAAAAACTGTTCCGTATGCAACTATTTACACATATTGTGTTAGATTTGTCATCATTAGCAATACTTTTAGGACACCATTTATGACTTAAATACAAGCCTCTGAGCCACCATCCTCTACCTGCGCAATTATCATCTCTAACTCACAAATATGCAGAAGAATATCAGGGAGATAATTAAAATAAAAAAAAAAAGGGGGGGAGAAAAAAAAGCACCGAAACTTTAATTATAAAAATGATAATACATCAGTAAATGCACAAGTCTCCATGGTTCACTGAACTCTTGAAAGTTAACTCAGGTAAAATGAAATTTTCACTCCAGGTTAATAATTAATGTTTATTTTGGTGAGATCCAAATCCAAGCCAGTACTATTCTGTAAATACACAATGCAGCTCTACAGTTTAATCATTAGCTAAAAAAGAAGAAACAAAAGGTTTTAGAGTAGAAAAAAAATTTCCATTACAAAGATGGTCAGGTGATGAAGTGTCATCAATTTTATTTTTATTATGTTTTGTGTCATGTTTGTCTCAGAAAAATACTATGGTGAATCTATAAGTACTTTGTCAATGATCTAGAATCTTTATTTTTGATAAATTACAAACATTTTCATTTCTGCTAGGAATCTGTCAATGTCAATGTTAAAGCATGGACAACCAGGAAACCATCCTTCAATCTATTGTCCTTCTATGCTTTTTGAATAAATATATGAAATGGGGGAAAGGACAGAAAGGCAAATAAATCAAAACATTTCTACACATTAGCAATATATGTAACGGAAGAATTGACAAATCTCAGGTTGTAACTCGCGTATATTTATAATTTTGTACATAACATGGGACACTGAAATGAATGTGAGCACATTTTAGTGTTCTCTGCAACATATTATTTTGTTACTCCTTAGCGTATATCTGTTTTTCCCAGCTGGTCAAGAATTCTATCAATTACTCCAGATTGCAAACATACTTTTGTTAGGATTTCATTACTAAAAGATTTTCTACTATTGGTCAGACTCTGATTATAATAAATTTGAATCAATTTATTATAGTTTCTTGTATTAGAATGACTATATGAATATAGTAAATTACAAAACTAACTCAAAGATAGGTATTTTGAAGTGAGTTCTTTGAGGCATTTGTTTGCTTACTGTAGATATAATGGCCCAGTTGTTGCCTAAGATAAACTTGGTGCATAACCCGTGACACTTAAAACTGAAAATATAGGTCTCCAACTGCCAATTATTGCAACTTCGATAACATAGATTTAAATGTCTCTGTCTTCCTCAATATAGTATTAAGAAGTAATAATCCCTAATACTCCTTTTCGTATTAGATTGTGGTAATCTGTAGTCCAACTTTCAGACTTTTAGTCTTCTGAAAGGTTAATAGATTTGTTCTAGCAGTACTGACTTACGTAATTTCGAAGGATGATACCGCCTCAGGAAAGAAATGGCAGACATCAGTTTTGACCAACAGATTTCTAGCCATTAATCTTGTGAATTTAAACAGGTAGGCCCAGAGACAACAGGTGTGAGAGATAACCCATCAATTTTCTTAACTGTGAGAACAGCAGCTCAGGCCTTACTCCAGCATGGGCTTACTCCAATGCTCAGTAATAAATAACTCCTACACTTAGTAATTTATCCCTTTTCACAACTTATTTTGACTTTTTCTCACCCTACCTATATTTGCTGGTAGAACCAACAATTGTAAAGAGCCAATGACTCTTTTCTGATCAATGATGGACTAAAAAAAAAGAAAAAATCCTTCATGACTTTTAAAATATCAGAAATAGACTTTAGAGCTTCTATTCAGATTCTTTAAAACAGTCTTCTTTGTTTTGCCCACCATTACTGCACAAGGATATAGGGTCTTCGGAGTAACAGAGGCAAGGTATAGTTAGACTGGCATCAGCTATTCTAACTGGAGAGTACAACCATCTATAAATTACTTCAGCCAAAGTAATCCTCATTTGTATTTTTGTTCAGAACCAGATGTGTTTCATGAAAACTCACCAAATATCAGACCTGTATGTGAATAACTAGTCTCTCACCAGAAAACCTTTCACTCAAGTCTACGTGGGAGTGCTCCCAACCTAAGTCAGTGATTAAACTTGATGTTAAAATAAATCAGGAGACATTTGTGTACAATTTCTGAAAAAGATTAAACAATATTCCTGCCGCGTTTTCGTCATTATAAATCCTCATGTCTCTTGTGTGTGATTGTTCATTTCCCAAATTCAAGGGTAATGAATTGAGTAATTTTATAACAGATGCCTGCTGTGAATTTCAGCAATTATGGCCCAGCACAGCGAATAGATGAGGGGGTGCAGAAGGAAATAAAGGGCTCATTTCAGTGATACTTACTACTGCAACCCTATCTGTCTTGTCCAGAGAAATAAATGTAAATCTTATTGGTGAAAATAATTTTCCTTTTAGATTCTTTTGTACCCTTCTAAATTTTTAATTAAAAGAACAAGAAAAAAGCTTATTAGAAAAGAGTCAGGTCTTGTCATCTGTATAACACCCACAGTCAGCAAGATCAATTATTGGAGGTTTCCTCTCGCTGATCTTTTTTTCCTATGTGGTACAAAAGTGGGCCTTTATTAACTAGTGTG
>JAYRBT010000082.1:74462549-74492646 GCA_036023395.1 Myiotriccus ornatus | reverse complement strand
CAGCGAATAGATGAGGGGGTGCAGAAGGAAATAAAGGGCTCATTTCAGTGATACTTACTACTGCAACCCTATCTGTCCTGTCCAGAGAAATAAATGTAAATCTTATCGGTGAAAATAATTTTCCTTTTAGATTCTTTTGTACCCTTCTAAATTTTTAGTTAAAAGAACAAGAAAAAAGCTTATTAGAAAAGAGTCAGGTCTTGTCATCTATGTAACACCCACAGTCAGCAATATCAATTATTGGAGGTTTCCTCTCGCTGATCTTTTTTTCCTATGTGGTACAAAAGTGGGCCTTTATTAACTAGTGTGAATATATTTCCATAACTTCATTCACTAACATATCTGTTTTAAATTAACAAAGTTTTGTCTCTGTTCTGTTGTTCATACACACGTGCCCTTTCTCATATCATTACAGAAAATACAGGAAATGGAAAAATTTAAATGTAGAATGCAAAATCTCATCAATTTTTTTAAGTCTATTTACAATTTCAAAAACACTTTTTTTCTTAATAAAGGTTTCTATAGAGTCATAAGCCATTTTCAGTTAGCACTGATAACTTAGAATTGCAACCATATCATCTTACTATGTTTCACCCTTAACACCCTGCTTTGAATTGCTTCAATTAGATAAACAAATATTAATTAAAAAAAAGCACAAATTTTCAGAAACTATTAAAGTCAATATCCTCATTCTTCATAAAAGACAGTGGTTTGTTTTACTTTTGTGTTTGCAATTTAAGTGAAGGTTTTCCTTTATTTCTGTCTGAACTCCTTCTACATGACAGTTAAAATGTAATCGTGTGGTGGAAAGGTGGTTTATGATTTATATAACTTACCTCAAGACATGTAATGAGCAGCTTGTTTATTGCATATATTGCATATGTTTTTGGTTTTTATAATAAACATAAATTTGTCCAGTTATTGCAGTTTGCAAAACTGTGGTTTAGATAGGAAATCAATAACGTCTTTTTAAGGTTAAGCTCAGTGAAACAAAGTGCTGAAATAGTCTCTGATGAAATCGCACCTCAGCTGAACTCACAAAGAGCAGCATTATGGCAAGAGGATAATGTCAT
Organism: Myiotriccus ornatus; assembly: GCA_036023395.1. Lineage (NCBI taxonomy): Eukaryota > Metazoa > Chordata > Aves > Passeriformes > Tyrannidae > Myiotriccus > Myiotriccus ornatus. Next base: position 74,491,573 of record JAYRBT010000082.1, on the reverse strand, counting down.
ACCTGCAGTATTATAGATTGCAGCCAATCAATCAGACATATTGTGATCGCTAAGGGCAAAGTCCTATTGTACTAAAAAACATATTTTCAGGTCTCAAGGTAGAAAGATTGACACATTTAATCTGAAGCAACCTAAATCAAATACTTCCCTAAAAATGGTGAATTAACCTTTCTAGAGGACACAGCCCAGAGATACCCACATTTTGTCCAGGTAGAAACAGAGTACTGGGCCAAAAAGTAGGCTGGAAGAAAGGTTAATACTCTGCACTGAAAAACCACAGAGGGAGCTATTGCTTTGATGGAAATAAACGTGTTTCCCTTGATGTAACTTCTGGTGTGTGGTGAAGTGTGACCCACTCTGTGGTTCTTCTAATCACAGAATCACAGAAACACAGAAACAAACACAGAATAGTTGAGGTTCAATGGTTCTTCTGGAGTTCATCTAGTCCAATCCCCCAGCCTAATTAGGGTCAGCTACAGCAAGTAGCTGTATCTACATGGACAAAACCATGTCTAGACAGGTTTCTTTTCCACAGACAGAGACTCTGCAGCCTCTCTGGGCAACCTGTTCCAGTGACCTGGCCATTCTGCAAGTTTTTGATCCACCTCTCTATCCACTTAACCAATCAGTGCTTCACCAGTTTCTCTATGAGATTGTTTTGCAGCCGGTATGAAAAGCTGTTTTAAAATCAAGGTAAACAACATTCACTACTCTTCCCTCATCCACCAAGCTAGTTGCCTTGTTATGGAAGGCTAACAGGCTGGTTAAGCATGATTTCTTCTTTGTAAATCCATTCTGACTATTCTCAGGTACTTTCTTGTCCACCACATTTTTGGAAATAATATCCAGGGCTTTATTACTTTCCCAAGGACTTAAGTGAAGCTGACTAGCCTGTATTTCCCCAGATCTTCCTGCTTTCTCTTCTTGAAGATACAGGTGATATTTGCTGTTTTGAAGTCCTCAGGAACCTCTCGTGATAGTCATGACCTTTCGAAGACACCTGAGAGTGGCCTTGCAATGACAACAGCCAGCTCCCACATCATCCACAGATGCAACACTTCAGGCCCCATGGATTTGTGTATGTGCCGATTGCTAAAGAGCTCCTAACCTGGTCCTCACTCACTGAGAGCAAATGTTCCTTGCTCTATTCATCAGCAGCAGGTACTTCTGTTTTCCTGGAATTTCAAAACCTCATCCACATGCACTAGGACCAAGTCTCTTCATGGAGATAGCTTTTTGTTCTTTATGTTAAGCCAGTAAGTGAGTCAAAATAGGAAAGGACTCCTTCCTTCTAGGAAAGGAGTCTTTGAAAGGCCCAGGGACTTTTAGAGAAGATTATAATTAATTTTTCAATTAAATTCCCAATTTCTCCCTTATTAATGGATTATCCTCTTTTTATAACTATTACTTATTACAGTTGTTAACATGGGAGCCCATGCTCCATGTTCTCTGCTCCTAAATAAAGTATTTTGATTTTTCAGAGTTATTATAGACTTCAAATTCCTGCTGAAACCCTTAGAATGCTTTCAGGGAACAAGGTATGCTCTGTACTCTTAAAACTTACACACAAATAACAATAAACATGCAGATACCTAAAATACATTAAATACACTAAATAAATGCTATTTGGAAGGCAGAATTTTAATGTAATGGATAAAAAGATTAGCTTACCTATGACACCTAAAATATTTACACAAAAAGTATTTTTTTTCATACAAAGATCTAAATTTGATGGTTTGCAGCCACATTTTATTGTAAACATAATGAAAAAAATATTTTTTTTTTCTACTGAACAAACTGTTTAGTGACAGAATTGTTACCTGGAAAATCTTCATATGTAAGTCAAGAAAGCTCAGTTTGCACAGTGAGTTTTAAAAAATATATCTGTAAATTAATTAATTTATATTATTAATATTCTTTAAAAATTTACTCAGCTTCCTACATTTCTCTAACAGAGATGGTAAAATTATTTCTCATTTTTGATGACATAATTCAGAAATATGAACATTTCACTATAAAATCAAGTATTTGCTTTGCTGGGTGTAAGAAGGTGTTAAAAGCAATTGATGATATGAAAGACAGTAAAATCTTATTGCTTTGAAAAATTCCAACTGAACTGCTTTTATGACTTTACCTCAATTTAGCTAAAATTTTCTCTGATGTTAAAGCTTTAGAAATTTCTGGGAGGGTTTTATACCCAGGAGGGGTCTTATTTTAATTTCCAAAAGAGCTAAAACAATTCTTTGTTTTACTCCTTTTGATACACATTCACTTTTTTTTTATGGTTTGTGGCCCTAAAGAGCATTAAAACCCAAGCCCTGCAACTTGGAAACTGAATAAAGTTTTACTTCTTAGACAGTGTCAACCATTATTGGCTTTGGTACTCCTTTGGATTTGCAGACAGAGCATAATGCAGAAAACACGTGTGAGCAACGAGAATTTTTCATTGCTTCACTACTTGTAACTCTGTATACCTCAGCATCTGCTAAACTGTCAGATGTGTTTCCATCTATTTACCTGTTAGCTTCATTTAGACATAAAGAAAAACTTTCAGGTAAAGACCAAAGGAAGAGGGAGACAAGACAGGAGCTCAGCAGATACACCTCTCACCTGATGTGTGTGAAACAGAATCCTTGTTGAGCACTTCAAAACCTGGACTGGCACTAAGATAACCCATCTGAGACCCCTAACTATATTTTGACAGTGCTGGGAAAGGGGGCTATCCCTGTATGTATGAGTATATATCATGGAGTTTCTGCTAAATTTAACTGAGCAATAATGGGAAGTGTAGAAACAAATCTATTGCCACAAAAGGACATGAAAAACAAGTTTCCAAGATTCAGTTTGCCATTAGCACAGAATAAGCAATTAATTCTATAGGATACATAACCCCCAAATACAGAAAGTACTATGCCTTCTAAAGGCTCTTTCCAGCTCAGTAAAAAAGGCTGCACTTCTCTGTTACCTGTGTTAGCCATCATTACGGTATTCAAGCATCACTAATTATAATTAAATATTTAGCTAGTTAGCATATGGGGCAATAGTTGTCAGCCTGGCTGGGCAGTAGTTCCTGTGAGCAGAAGACAGTCAGAGCAGAAAGAATTGTTGTGATTATTTCTTAATAAGGTGGTTAAAATGGATCTCAGCTAATCAGTGAAAAAGACTTAGCCCTTGTTCAGAAATAAGCTGAATAATAGTTATGCAAATAAAAACTTTCAGCCATCTTGCAGAGACTTTAATATTTTACTATTACTGAGAAATAACCATACCACAGTTATATAAGAAAGCCTGCAGATGAGGTGCAGGGAATTGCTAATTGCTCCATAAATACACAGATGAATGTCAGCAACTATGCAGCATCCCAATTGTCATATTGGCTCAAGTTATAAAAATTAAGAATAAAATACTTTGCCAGCATTCCAGCATGTCAACACATGGACTAACTCATCCACTTGCTGCTCACTTACTAATCGCCTTCCCTATCTCTCTCTCTTCACCACTGTTTTTTCTCTTAGCAAATTTTAGGACTGGTATTTAGAAGATGGAAAAGGGAAAAGACGGGACTCTTTGTTGTTAGAATACAATCACATTTTAACACAAGACATTAAATTTTTTACTTAGACACATAAAGAGGTCTGCTTCAGAGGTTGTGTGTGCAGAGTACTTTGAAAAATTAGGTCAAGTTTTTAGATACATATTAGCATAGGGCACAATATATTTTTTCATGATCAGTTTGTAAAGAAAGTTGGACTGTATGCCTTGTTAAAACTCAGAGTTTACTTGTGTGAGTAATGGAAACATTTACAGCGTCCTTGATGCTTTAGTTCACATTTCCTTGTCTGATGGGATCTTTGAAATAGCGACAAACTGTGACCAATCCGATTTTGAGGAACACTATTTTTTTCAAGTATTTGCAGTAAAACTAAGATTTATTTTTTTTAATTGACTTTCAGAGCTGATGTCCCTTTCAGCCTAGGGGGGTAGTTTGACATTCCAGACAACCCTTTTGTTCTGCAAAGGTTAAGCATTCCACCTGCCAAAGAAAAAACCAAAAGTTTATTTTTCTCAGAGCAAAGCCAAAGCCAAGTAGTACAAATTCTCCTAACAAACTCTTACTGATTTCTTTTTTCTCCTCAAAAATCAAGACAAAATCTTCAGGTCTCTAATTTTCTCTAATTTATTTTAAAAATAAAATAATCTTCAGTCATTAATATTATACAAACTCCCCACTAAGTGAGACAGAGCTTTCATGACAACTACATTTGTTTTGGTTTTCAGGCCAGAAAATTCAGGACAATAAATTCCCTTTTATTTCGTGTTTTTTCTATGTGTATATGTATAAATAAATAATAACACACACTTTATATATATATATGTATATATACCTCAGGAAAATGAAATTGTTTTCTTTGCCTAAAAGTGATAAATTCTCAGAAAACCATCAAATATGTTTGCTACTGGATAACATAAATTAACCTTTCCAATACAGTGTAAAAATCCTTTCCACTCCTAATTTATGTACAGAGAAAGTATTTCTGAAGGATGCTGCCAATAATATGACTTCCTCAGGTTTTTTTAAGGTGCAATTTCCCTTCCCATACCGTATAGCCTCCAAGGAAAAACGTTGCAATTTGCCAGCAAAGAAAGAAAGAAACAAAGTAGCCCTTTGGTACATATTCCTCTTTCCACAAAGTGCAGTGGTCCAGTGCTCAGATGTAAAAAAAAAAAAGAAAATTAAATGTATTCTTCCACTGGGAAAAAAAAAAATCAAACCTGAAAATAATGCATTATTCCAAAGAGTATAATCTCCCCATACAAAACTCACATAGACTTTCTATTATTTTGACTGTGTTCCAGTGACATTTATTTTTTAGATTTAAAGCCCTTGCTGTAGCAATTTTACATTCCACACTTCAGTTTTAAATTTTCTCTTGTCAAAAGTAAAACCATGGATTTAATTATGACACAAAAGAGAAATAAAATATATCCTAATGTGGCCAAGAAGCTTCTTGAGCTTACAGAGGATGGTGCAGGAGGAATAACATGATGAAAATTTAAGACTGAATGGATAAATTGTAAAAACAATAGATCCTAGTACACATTTTGAATTCTTGCAAAGTAAGTTATTAAGGAACAAATAGTCTTTGCTTAAAAAGTACAGCACAACTAGAAAAACCAGAAAACTTTCAAGTTATGAAAAATAGAATTGGATGCTTACTGAGAAAAAAAAATGAGAAATTTCAAAAGGAAACATTACAAAAGCAGAAAAGACAAGTAGCAACTTGAAATGGCCAGTGTTTTAATACACTCTTCCATGATATTTTCTCTTTTGATACTGCTTTAGTAGTAATGTAGTGATAAATACAATTTAAAAATTGACTACTTCCAAAGACAAGTTTGGTATATCTCCTAAAAAAAAAACCAAAACAAACAAACAAAAAAAAAAAACAAAAACAAAACAAAATTTGTCTTTCAACACCCAAGTAGTGATTTTTCATTCAATAGTGATGCAGTAGTGAATATTCTGCTAGCCATATGGATGTGTTCGAGCGCTACTGTTACGTGCCGGGAGCTGAATGTCTGCAGTTCCTGCAAACAGGAGCTTGCCAGAAAGACCAAGACCTGTAACAAGCTGATGTACCTCCTGAAATCGGAAACTTTCTGACCATAAAAACATCTCAGCCCTGACACCAGTCCATCAGCAGCTATGGATTTCAGAAAATGGTTATTCCCAGGGAAATTTTAGCAGTCAAATCGTTACTTTGATTTCTGGTCACAACAGAGAAGCTTAAGGCTAACCACTGTGGTGGACTTTCTATCAACACAATGCAAGTCCTCTTACATGAAAAATTTAATCACTAGCCCCAGGATTTCAGGGCAGGCAGGAATGTACCTCCCACGTGACACTACAACTTACTGATAATGTAGAGAGCTATGTCTATACGGTGGAATTCTGGGACTCACTGGAAGAGTTAATTTGATAAGTCTTCACAGAAGATTTACCAAATTAATATTAAAATATTTTTCCTTTTTAGTTTGTATGAAATAGAATCAAAGTAAGAGAAGAGACATGCACAGACTAGAAAAATAATGGAATTAGATTTAGATTAGGCCTATATGAAGAAGGAAACTTTGTGAAGTGGAAAACTCTGTCTTTTTGAACTTCTAGATCTGAACAGTCCTTTAGTTTTTTGATGAATGGTAAATGTGACTGACAATTTCTGTGAAAAACTTCCTATCAGAAATGGTACTTTTGGTTGAACTAAGTTAGACCACATGAAAATAAAGAAAAGCTATTTTAGAAACAAAATGAGGTAGTATTTCTTAAGACATATTTATATTTCAGAGTTTTCCAAAATAGATTTTTTCAGACATAAAATATCATTTAGGATTAAAACATTTTGGAGTTAAAATGGTCATAAGGAAAAAATGTCTATTGACCTCAAAACTAAAAAAGTAAAAAAAACCCTACAAAACAAAAACTTTTCACTAATATAACAGTTTGAAATGTCATCTTTTGTTTGTAAACTGTGCTTTATTTCTATCTAAAAAAACAAACCAACCAACAGCAGATTGCTTCTCTTTTAGGATTATCAGCTTTTTAGAGCAATCTTAATTTAAAATCAAGAACAATTGTAAAACAAGGTTTGTTTAAAAAGGGTGTTTTAAACAGGAAAGATATAAAAAGCCTAATTTTAATACAATAGAGTAAAACCAGTATGTTGCAGTGTTATATAACAATTGGTTTTGACAATTTTTTGTCTTTTAATGGTAGAAAGTCTGAAAATCTTCATAAACAAAAACACCACCTAAAAAACCAAATTAAATAACCCAAGCAGTATCTCTGTATCCTGAAATCACTGCTATCATAAATTAAACGGAGTAGATTCCAATTGGAGTTATAAGTGGTGGGAGGTAAAAGCAGAAGAGAAAGAAGATTACAAGGTGTCATCCTATAAAGCAAAGGCAGGGAACTATAAAGGTAATTTTCAATATAAAACACAAACCAGAATTCCGCCCAGATGGTTTAACATGTCATATTAACATAGAGGTAATGTCCCCATGATGGTCAATGGCATTAAGAGTTGGATTCTCCAGAAATTTGGCAATTACATGCACAAAAGATTCAATCACAAGAAAGAGTTACTCAAAGGATGCCACAGTATTCCTGGAACTCAGCAGGAAGAGCAAGGACCTGGAAGGAAAGATTTTGAAGGCAGCCCTTACCTATATTCACATGATTGAACATTAGACAGAGTAGCTCTAAATATTTCTCTCCATAAAATGACAGTTTAATTCTATAAAATCAACATAATTTTCACTACTAAATGCTAAGTTGTGACATGAAACACTTATTTGCATGAATTTCCATCCTTCCGTCAGCACAAAGTTTCCTGGCAGACCTCTATGCTTTCACCTGCTCTCTCTCTCAAGGCTGGCAAACCAACCTCCATGGGGTCCGTAAGACTGGCTTTGCTTTATCCCCCCACTTTTGTCACTTGTGTTCTTCTCTCATCTTTCCTCATAACATACAGTAACAGTAATTCCTTGCTTTGTGTCAAAAGCCGCAAAATCAATTAAGATTTCTGTCTTACCAGATCACTGCCCCCCAAATTCTGGCATTTCTAATTTAAGGAAGGGAAACAATAAATTAGGTTAAACAGATTACCCTTCAGTCTGTACTAAAAAAATAATGAAAAATCCTTAACAGAATTTAGCTTTTATTGCATTTGACTTTGGGGGTTGTTTATTTTTTTTAAAAATACTTTATCCATATTGTGTCCCATAGGGCTCTGTCTTAGGACCGGTGCTCTTTATTATCTTTATCAATGACATAGACTCAAGATCGAATGCACTCAGCAAGTTTGTGGATAACACCAAGCTGAGTGGTGTGGCTGACACACCTGAAGGACAGGATGCCATTCAGAGGGACCTGGAAAAACTTGACAAGTAGGCCCAAAGGAAACTCATGAGGTTCAACAAGCCCAAGTGCAAGGTGCTGCACCTGGGTCAGAGCAACCACCATTATCAATACAGGCTGGGAGACGAAGGCATTGAGAATAGCCAAAGGACTTGGAAATGCTGGTGGATCAGGAGCTGGACATGAGCAGGCAATGTGCACTTGCAGCCCAGAAAGCCAGCTGTGTCCTGGGCTGCATCAAAAGCAGCGTAGCCAGCAGGTTGAGGGAGGTGATTCTGCCCCTCTTACTCTGCTTTTGTGAGACCCCGCTTAGAGTGTTGCATTTAGGTCTGGGGCCCTCAACACAAGGAGGGTCTTGGTCTGTTGGAGCAAGCCCAGAGTAAGACCATGAAGATGACCAGAGGGCTGAAACAGCTCTCTTATGAAGACGGGTTGAGAGAGTCAGAATTCTTCATCCTGGAGAAGAGAAGGTTCTGGAGAAACCTTATTAGTAGCCTTCCAGTACTTACAGAAACCCTATAGGAAAGATCTAGAGAAACTTTTTACATGGGCAGATTGTGATAGGAGAAGGCAAAATGGTTCTGAAGTAAAAGAGGTGAGATTTAGATTGGATGAATTACTTTACTCAAAGAGTAGTGAGGAACAGGGTGCACAGAGAAGTGATGGATGCCCCACCCCTCAAAGTGTTCAAGGCCAGAATGGACAGGGCCCTGGGCAACCTGGTGTAGTAGAAAGTATTCCTGCAAGTAGCAGAGTGGTTGCAACTAGATGATTTTTAGGGTCCTTTTGAACTCAAACCATTCTATGATTCTATAATTCTAAGAATAGTTTTTAAAGGAAAACAGGAAGAAAAGAGATTTTTCTTCTAAATGACCTATTCAAATGTCTAGAAATATTTTCAAGTCCATTATGCATATTCATGTGTCCTAGTCAGAGCAGGCCAGACCAGTCCATCACTGTGTGGGTGTAACCCAAACTGTGTATTCTACACCCTCTATGTCATTTCCCAGAAACTGTTAACAATAGACCATTTGCAGCAGCTGCCCAGAGCGCACCTGACCCCTCAGGCTACAAGCTGGGTGTTAAGAGGCCTGTGAGATAGGAGGATGTTCCTATCCTCACACCCAAAACTCACAATCACCCATTGTGGAACTCCCCACCCTGGGGAGGTGCTGAGCATTCCTGCCTGAACCTGAGTGTGTATAATCTTGGGGTCTTGGGACTTCTGGTACCACTCGTGGGATCCAGAGGAGGACAAGAACCTCAACCAGACTGCGACCACCACTCCCTACCCGACTGTGACCATCACTCACACCAACAGGTTCTTCCTCTCCTTTTGCATTTGGACTCAGGGGGCCCATGCGGGATTCAGCACGGGGGCCAACAAGCATCATCCTGTTCATGCCTCAGGGTGCCGGGTTATACATCTGGGGTTTTTTGTGGGTTAAAACCAATTGTTCATCTGTATAATTGTATTTATTTTATAATTTTTATTAAATTTTAATTCTGATTTATAATCTCTTTTGAGTTGGGTTAATTTCTCCTGCCAGTTTGCTTTTAAACCAGCACATCATGTAATTTTAATTGTTCTTTAGAATAACGTGATACAGTCAAATTTTAAAGATTACCTGGTCTAGCAGATTGCTTTCCATTTCCATCGAGAGACAACCCACAAGTTCACAGATATACTATATACCTATATTTTCCTTTTTATTCAACTATGTGCTTGCAGATATGATATCTATTAAGGGTCAGGTTGCCTATTTCAAGCTGAGAGATTTTACATTCGGATGGATAAAAGACACTGTTGCAGAACACAGTACATGCACATAGTATAGGGATGATTTTGATCCTAAACTATTTTTCATTCATGACAGACTTACATGACCAAATAATTTTGGTGGAAGGTTTGAATTTTTTTTGTTGGATGGTTGTTTTTTTTTTTTAACAGAAAAAATTACAGAAGTAGTAACATCCCTGTAGGTATGTTTAGCATTTCAGGACTACATAAACTACAGGTTCCTTAGCGAGGTCTGCTCTTGGTCTATTCAGATTCCAAAAACTGAAGCTTGCCACAATACTTGCACATCATCTTTATTCAGCAGAGAAAGACAGGATTCTTGAACGCTGTCTAGGATGAAAAGCGTGATCACTTACCCTGAAGTTGCTTACACTCACTCATTCTGCTTGTAACAATAGAGCAGATTTGCCCTGTTGAATAGAAACAGCTTAAACAAGTTCTTCACCATACTTCAGTTTCTCCAATAGAGTCTAAGGTTAAATCTGTGATTTGACATTTTTGTACTGACAGTAAACATTTTTTGCTGTCTACATAAACATGCATGAAAATTATAGTAACTATTTATAACTTCAAGTACTCATACCAAAACATTTTACCAAATTAATACAAAATGATTATTGCTCTGTATTGCTGGTGGTACAAGTCAGTCAGTAAAGTATTAAAAAGTAATTTCTTTACACTGTGTCATCCATGTTTTATTTCATTCTGAGAGCATCCTTTAGTATCTGTGTACCTACTGGGATTCTGAAATCTTCTGTAAGATCATTTTACTACAAAAAAGACTCACTTGGATATCAACAACCTGCCATCAAGCTGACAGCAGAGCTTTCATCAGTCACTATTCTCTCTACCTCTATCTCCAACATTTTCAGAAGTGAAAATTCAACTATGTCATGGTTTACATATGTTGCATGAGAGCAATTACTATTCTGATATTCTGCATGAGATAGTCAGCTCTTTCCCTTAGGAGGAGAGGTACCTGTGATTACCATATGTCATGCCAAAGAGCTGGTCTGAAAGGTCTGACCTTGTGCTGCTTTGTGATTCCGTGAGCAGAAGCCTGACAGGACACTTACACATCACCATTAATAATCTGAGAAAGCTGAGCTCCTGAAGCACTGGCTTGGATGAAGAACAAGATTAAAGATGGTTACAGAGTTCCACATGAGTTATTAGCTATTAGCCTGATGTAAACATGACTAACAGATAGTGGAATAAGCTTGGCTGAGCAGAAATCACCCGGAGGATCTAAACACTTCTTCTTCCATCGTAAAATGTTCACAGAGGAGAAAGAGGGTAAGGAAAGTCTTGCATGTCACTTTGAGAGCTTGGGTGGGTTATTACACTGATTAAAACAGAATCCTCTCAAGGAGGCAGATATGTCTTTGCCTTTGCACAGACATTTTGGAGCTCAAAGTAAAATAAAATCAGTGTGGGGAATGGGGCAAACCAATAGAAAATGTCTCTTTTGCTGTTTTGTTCTGGTTTGCTGGTTTGTTTTCTTCTTTTTTTTTTTTTAGTAACACCATTTAACTCGATAAACAGCAACCGACTTCTGTGACTTTCATTTTTTGCTAGGCACGAAGCAAACTGAATCTAGGATCTAGCAAACTAGCCTGCAGGATCTGACAACATATTTTCTCCTGAGCAGTGATCAGACCCTAAAAATTAAAAAAAGATAAAAGATTCTCAGTTTCAGGTACACAGATAGACAACTAGACAAGCACCAAGGACAAGCAAGGCATTTGTGTAAATGACACAAAAATCTGCTTAGGCTTATTAAAAAGCCTGGAAACATGCAGTTGAAAAGTACAGTATTCACACAGTCTGGAACAATAGCACGAAAAAAAAAAAAAAAAGAAAGGGTGGATGAGGAAGAGTCACAGAATCACAGAGTATGCTGAGTTGGAACAGACCCACAAGGATCATCGAGTCCAATCCTCAGCCCTGCACAGGACCATCCCCAAGAGTCACCCTGTGTTAATGAGAGTATCAACCAAATGCTTCTTGAACTCCGGCAAGCATAGTGCTGTGACCACTTCCCTGGAGAGCCAGTGGCCAACCACTTTCTGGGTGAAGAACCTTTTTCTAGTAACCATCCTAAAACTCCCCTGACACAACTTCAGACCATTTCCTCAGCTTCTGTCACTGGTCAACACAAAGAAGAGATCATTGCCTGCCCCTTGTCTTCCCCTCACGAGGAAGTTGTAGACTGTGATGAGGTCTCCCCTCAGTCTCCTCTTCTCTAGGCTGAACGGACCAAGTGCCCTCAGCCACTCCTCATACAGCTTCTCCTCTAGACCCTTCATCATTCACATGGCCCTCCTTTCTCCACAGCTTAATATCCTTCTTATATTGTGGTGTCCAAAAACTGCACACAATATTCAAGTTAAGGCAGCACCAGTGCAGAGCAGAACAATCCCCACCCTCGACTGCCTGGTGATGTTTTGCCTGATGCCCCCCAGGACATGGTTGGCCCTCCTGCTGCCAGGGCACTGCTGACTCATATTCAAAGTGCTGTTAAGCAGGTCCCTTTCCACAGCACTGCTTTCCAGCATCTCGTTCTGCAATCTGTACATACATCCAGGATTAACGAATCCCAGGTGCAGAACCCAGCACTTTCCCTTTCAGCTTCATATGGTTGTTGACTGACCAGTCATCTAAGAAGAAGAATCATAGACTAAACTGTAATCCCACCTTCACCGTCCATTTTTTCTTATGAAGAACAAAAAAAGGATGGGCAAACATCAGGAAAAAGAAGAACAGAAGAACTGCATGCTAGTGAAAAATCTAAATTTCTGTTGCACCTAGATAAGGAATGAAGTTAACAGCATGTCAGTTGTTTATAATCCATTTCTGTGATTTCTTTAACTCTCTTGTTTTGCTAAAGTTGATCAGGGAAAAGGATGAACAGCAGAGAGGGGGAATGTTTGTGAAAATGATGCTGAAAAAGTTCAACAAATTATTTAATACTTTTCTTTCCACTTTTGTGGAATGCATTTTACAGCAATTATATGGATGAGAAAACACTTTGTGATCACAGGATCTGGAGGCATTTAAAAATTTCATTTCAGAAGAAGAAAATGTAGCTTGCAGGAAATATTAAAAAAAAAATAAAAAAATCAGTATACACCGGTTCGACCTGAAATGAACTCCTCACGTCCCTAATATCCTGAAAAACTGATACTTTAGTTTTCTCTTTCTTATACTAGAAAGACTGAAAAACATTATAAGCAGTCAGTGCTGCAAATTTCAGTAATTTAATCAATGATTTGGGGAAATTTACTTATAGAATATAGTGCAATTGCAATTCTGTGAACACTTCTTATAAAGCCTCTAAATTTCTTATGACTCCTCTTTCTGCATATGGTCACTGTAGATAGCACATTTTAGGACAGTTAGTGTATCTTCCATTCAGAACAGCTGCAAAGCACAGTGGGCTGTGAGCACACAGTGCCCTGGGTAAACAGCATGACATTCCTTTGGTCACTAGGGACCATTTTTCCTGATGGTGCTTTTCATTCTGCTTTTTCCTCTGTTCAAAAGCAAGTGTTCACTCATTACACCAAACTATTTCTCAGTTAGAAGCTGAAACACTGGAAACAGTCTTTTCCAAGCACTAGAGTCAACTAGGGAAAAGACAAGTAGAAAAGAGAAGAGAGGGAGAAAAGGAAGAGAGAAAAAAGGTAAAAATATGCTTCTAAAAAACCTGTCAATCACAAAGTAACTAAAACTTCATTCTTTGACATTCATACTGTAGTCTTTTGCATCCACCAAAAATAATATAATAAAGGAGAATTTTTCTGAAAGCTTTTCAAAGTTGAGGAAACAAAAATGAATAAAACCCCATTCAGTTTTGCATTGCAGTAAGAAATAGGTAACACTTTCTTTTCTGTGTGGTATAATGTCCTTCCATGGACCTTCTCAATATGCTGTTCTTTAAAAGCCTGTTCATAATATTTATCATACAAGGTTTTTGGCAGAGCTTACATTAAAAGGAGTAAGAGTTTATGTCCTCTGCATCTGACACACTTAGTATGCACCTTCTGAAGATATTGACGCAAGTGAAATTCTACTGTAAGATTTACAGCTACAATGTTAATAGATATCTTAATACTGTTATCCTCAACTCTATTCCTGAATATTTCATTTAAAATACCCCGAAACTGACACAGCGTGGTAACGTTAAGGCAGGTGGACCAATGAAAATATTCATTACAAACCAAAAAAATTGGTTTTCAAAATTTTTTGTTTTGTTTGGGAAGAAAAAAACAAATGACCTCACAAATAAGAACACATCTGTGGAACTAATAACTAAAAAAAAAAACCACAATTGGAAGAGACTTATAATATAGCAGTATGATTATTTATAGCACAGTTTGATGGTGATTAACAATAACCACATGAATCTTTTTAAGATTATGGAAAAAGATACATTTACTACATAAAAAGCTACTTTCATAATCTGCCAAAGACAAAAAACCCACCTAAATAGCAATGCAAATAATACTAAGTAGTGTATATAGTAGGACTGTTAATCGATACACCCATATATATAATATTAAAAAAATGCTTCAGCCTGTAGCACATGACTTTCTAGGCATTGTTGAATAAAACGTCTTGACAGATGTTCATGGAATATGAATGCCAGCAACTACATTTCACAAAGAAGGAATCAAAAGTAGAGAGAAGTGATCTGAAAAAAATCCACTGAGGCAAGCAGAACTAGGATTTGTACTAAATGCAGCACTGTTTAACATTAACTTAATCTTTCTTGGCTTTATGTGATAAATTGAAAAATCAAAAGGTTCTTATGTAAAAGGCAATGTAATTTTTAAAAACTGCATTCTAAGATTACAACACTGATTCAGTAGATCTCAGTGTTACTTAAAAACTACGTGACTTGTTGATGCCTTCATGTTGCAGGGAGTCACATACACAGAACATGCAACATGCATTTAGTTTTAAGAGCTATCACACGTGTAACCTTAAAATGCCCCACCTTAATCAAAAAGAAAGCATCCAAAAGACGACCAATTTCTTTAATATCTTAGAAGCTGTATAAGAAAACAAATCCATGAGACTTTGATGAAGGAAAGCCATCCAGGGGAGGGGGGAGGGAAGGGGAAAAGAAAATAAAAAGGAAAAAGTAGAAAAGCTATACTTCATTTCATTTTTTCAGGCTGATCTCAGTCTATGGAAAATGCATAGCAATTTATTTGTTGAGTTATAATTTGTGGCTATTCTAGATTGTGCAGTGTTCAAAGCCAAGTTGTTCTGTATAAAAAAGATTAAGAAACTTGATTATTCAAGTGCACTGTGTCATGAATACTATTGATCTCTTCTTCTCCCTACAGAGAGTAGATAACTATGCTACATAAAACCTGTGTTTATAACAATTGCATCTTAATAACACTGTACGTAATTCACTATTTTTGGTTAATTTATACTGCTCTTTTCTACCCTACAGAATATGTGCCATTATTTTCAAGCTGACCTGGTACTCTGGATATTTTAACTACCAGTAACGTGATAATCACTAGGAAGTATAGATAGCTGAAAGGAAAAAAAAAAAACCACAAATGATTTGTAGGCACCAAAGTAAATTTCTTGTATGAGGTCACACCTGCTTTTATGATCTTTATGGTGCCTGGTCTATGGAGATGAAATGGAGACTCACTCTATTGGATGCTCCAAACACTGTTGGAGAGATAATGTTTAGGTTCATCCTGTCCTTATGTTCGTAATACCTTAGTGGCAAGCAGTTACTAACACATTTAAAAATCCCTTTAACTGAATCCAAGTTAAAGTAAAATGCATAATATCCCCCTTTCATTTTTTTTTTCTCTTTTCAACTCTACTACTTCTAAATGTGTTCACAAGAGAAACTTGGTCTATTCAGAGAAGGTTAAACCAGAATGTTCCTTTTCCTCCTCTCAGAACCAGATATAGCTGCTATGCTGTTGCAGAGAGGATGGCAGATGCATTCATAATCTCTTTCTTACTTTACATCCCAGACAGCACCCTTGCAGAGAACCTCTGTTTTACCACCTTCATGAAAAATCAGTACATTTTGGTGAAATGTCACATTCCTATAGCCATGTTCCCCCATCAAATCTCTCAACGCACCCAGGCAGAATCAGTCTTTCTCCTGAAAACTTACTATACCTGGTACCTACACAGAAAATCAACTGACTCTGGGTTTTGAGTAAAATAAAAACTTTTGTGCTTCCTTAGATATGTGTGTTTTTTATATCTTGTGCTGGATTGACCATTAAACAATGTTTTACTCAGTCAGAGAGAAAAGCCATCTCCTCTCTTCCTTTGGTGAACCACTGATATATTTTTTGTGATATACAATCAATAAACACTACTAATTTTGTATCTTTTTTCTTCTATATTAAAAAATATAACCGACAAACATTTCAATGGTATACAGATATGTAGCTCATTACTATTATTAAGATAAAATATGGTAGTAATTAGTCATACTCAGGTGACTGATTTTCAATATCTTTTTCTAAGCCACATTTACCTGTACAATGATAAGCAGACCTAGATCATTTGCCTTCATCAAGCATGCTGCTACTGTCACTCTGGGTTTTTTTGTGAATTATGCTGATTACTGACTCCTACAGAAGCCTACTGTCAACTTTTATTTTTTTAACACAAGACCTTCAGTACTTCACTGCAGGAAATCTTAAACTGAAGTGTCAAAATACTTTTTCAATTCCCATAATACCAAATGGAAAAGATCATAGCAATATAGAAGTGTGTGCTGGTTTGGGCTGGGGTGGTGTTACCTTTCTCCAGAGTAGCTAGTATGGGACTATGTCTTGGATTTGTACTGGAAAAATGTTGATAAACACAAGGATGTTTTTGTTGATGATGATCAGTGCTTACACAGAATCAAGGCCTTTTTTGCTTCTCACAGCAGCCCACCAGTGAATAGGCTAAGGGTGCACAGGGAGTTTGGAAGGGACACAGCTGGGACAGCTGATCCCAACAACCAAAGGGATATTCTATGTCATATGGCATCACACTCAGCAATAAACATGGGGGAAGGTTGGCCATGGGAACTGAGTGGGCTCAGGGACTGGGTGGGAATCAGTTGGTTTGTGGTGAGCAACTTCTCATTGCATCACTTTTCTTTCCTGGGTTTTATTTCACTATCTCTGTTATTTTCTTTTTCATTAAACAATAATAACAATAAAAATAAGAGTTGCTGTTATTATATTTCAATTATTCAATTTTTCTAGTCTAAATCCATGATTTTTCTTTCTTTTACCCTTCAAATTCTCTTCCCCTCATCCTGCAGTGGGGAGTGCAAGTGAGCAGCTGTGTGGTACTTAGTTGCTGCTTAGGGTTCAACCAACAGAGAGAGTGAGAGTAATTTTTTCAGACTAAGAAGGTAATGAGTAAAAATCTACATTTTGAGCATTACTTTCCTGTCTGTTTTGTGTCAGCCTTTCAAAGGAGTCAGATTTTTCATAAAATATAACTACCTAGTTTGTGGTTTTGTTTTTTTTTTTCCTAATTAGGAGTCATCTAGCTACACACTTTGCATTACCAGGAGAAGACACAGTCCAACAAATGAACTCCATCTTTCTTCATAGTGCTCATGCTGTCCTAGAATGTGTTTATTTCAGTTATATTGGCAATCTGTCATTTTGCTAATTCAGTATATGACAGTACAGGATAGCAGCTGAAAACTGCAACATTTTCCTTCCTTGCAGGTTGCTGGATTTCTGTTTACATCCCTGTGATCTCTGCTTGTGGATGGGGTAAAGAAAAACTTTATTTTTATTAAGAAAAACATCTTTTATAAGATCTCATTACAGAGTGATTCTTCCATACCATGAATGAAACAGAAACAGTTTCCAGGAAGTTGGTAAGGAGCGTTTTTTACAAATTTAAGACAGTCACTGTTCCTTTGGAAGCAAGGAGTGTTACAATTGCTGAGTAAGAGGCATTATTTGATTTACTAACCACTATTTTAGGCTCTGTAATCTGTAGCTTGTACTGTTACCCTATGCAATGGGCTTTTACAGCTTGTTCTATTTCCTTGTGCAGCTAAGGCTCATATAAATAAGTCAAACTTTTCTTCTTCTAAGTCAAGTAACCTTCATGAACTGTTAAAAAAATTTGTTTTTCGAGAGTGACCAAGAGTAACAAGTCTGCTGTTTTTGTTCAAAATCCTAGTTTGTAGTAACAGTGACATATGGTGTAACTCTGAAAGGGAATGTATATAAAATCCTAGGCTGTAATGGCTTAACTACGGCCTGCAGTGTCTCGTGCTCGGTTCCTGCTGGACTGCACTGTACTGAATGACAGGTCTGTAATCAAATTCCTGTCTTTCCTCCATGAACATCTAAAATGTTGTAAAGAGTGGTCTTTATGATTTGTGCAGCATCTCACACTCTGAAAGATCTTTTCACGAACCTACTAGTGGAAAGATCAATAACAGTCAATTTCAGCAATCCTTAATATCCTTTTGTAAAATTATATATTTATACATTCCCATGGATCATGGCTGAAATATCTTTCTTATTTTGAAAATATTTCATTTTAGCTTTTGTTCATATTTTATTTACCAAAGCAGAGTCTTCTCTTTGATGTTATTACTGCAAAATACCAGGCAAAACATGTGTACCAGTATCCTACTTGGAAGAATCAGCAGACAACCTGACCATTTGCTTCCTATAAAAATATTCCAGGGCTTGACCTCTTTAATAGAAACTCTTCCAGTTTCTCAAAATTCTAAAAGTTACATTTTATTTATCTTCTAGAGTCAAACATAAAATCAAAACACGGGGACTTCCCCTGTATTTACCAAACCATGTATATGTTGCACTCATATACTGCTAAAGCACATATTCCAGAGATAGACATAAATATCTTTAGATATATTTGTACACTTTTTTTATTTACTATTTTCCTTATTACTTTTTCCTCTGTATTCCCTAGTTATTCTTCCCCTGTTTACTATTTTTCCTATCTTTGTTTTTTATGTTTCTTATAGTCTAAATATTTAGCTCTTCCCAGTGTTGCTTAGAATCTCTGGTCATCCTCCTTTATTTGTTTCTTCCCCTCAGATTAAATGCCCAATATGTTTTCTATTACATCACTCATCCATAGAAGTGTTCAAGACCAGGATGGATGAGGCTCTGAGCAACCTGTTCTAGTGAAAGGTGGCCCTGCCCATTGTAGGGGGGTTGGAACTAGGTGGTCTTTGAAGTCCCTTCTAACCCGAGACATTCTGATTCAATTATATCAAAAAAGTCTTCTTTCTCAAAAGATATCCTAGATGCCAAAAGCAATCCAAGAACTAATCTGAGAGTATATCTTGTTTTATTAGAAGCATTAAAAGAGCATGTCTGCTAAAATTTTTTCTTTCTTATCAGGAAGAAGTCTTATTCACATTTCTTTAATTATTTGTCTTCCTAGATATGAAAAGAATTCTATCATAATTTTGTCTTGGAGGTACAGGTGTTTTGGTGGTTGGTTTTATTTGTTGGGGTTTATACTTAAAATATGTCGTCTGCCCATTATTAAAAAAATTTAAGTATGGAATTTCAATTTTCTTGAGGAAAAGGAAAATCTCCTAGTTACATGAATCATAGATAAGGTTGGAGTCTTTCTTTGACTGTGAACTCTGAAGTACTTCACATCTCCTAAAATGCAATAAAAACAGTCTCTTGACAATTTCAGGTCTTTTACCAAGACTTTATCACCAGCTGTCACTCTTTTTCCACTTTATTAACCTACACATGTAGTTCAAATACTGTAATAATATGGGTAAAATTGGTGCTACATATGATGAATTTTACCTTATTACTCCCTTGTCACCTTCTTGGTAACTATATCACTGTTTCTAATGTAGAAGTGCCCAGTCTGAAATTAATAAGTGTTTTCCCTATGCAGATAACCTATTCTTGTTTAGCTGTAATATTCATCAGTTGCAGCTCTTCAGAACTTTTATCTTGTCAAAGTATTACCCTTTTTCCAGACTCTAAACACCACTAACCTTTGCAAAGCAGTAGACTATTACAGCGCTTACTTTGTTTTCCACATAGGCTTGCATTCACTCATGTCTGTAGACTAAATACTAGGGATTTATTATTCCCAGAACTGAACTGTGTGCATACTTCTTCTACATGTATCTTTTCTGGGCTTGTTGGTATAGTGATCTGAATTCTGTTTGGTGGTTTCCTAGCCAGAATTTTTGCCTTTTGAAAAAAATATAACAAATCTCATAGCCAGGTGCATATAACCAGATTATGTGCAAAATAGCCTGTAGGAAAAAGCAAGGAACAAGTGATAGAAATGTTTTGAAATCCAAGCAGAGCACTCTGGCATGTGTATTTAATAAGTTTAGATAGCATCTCAAAGTGCCTGGCTTATTCTTTTGTATCTCTTCCATACACTTATGGATTCATTTAAATTGTCATTAATCCATCCCAGTTCCTTGGGCCTTGAAGTCATATATCTAAGAAAAGAACTAAAAATGGCATTTTTCAAGTTCTACAGTAGATCTGGTTACATCAGACTGACTCAAGGACACCTAAAAGTAAATTCAGGTAAGAGTGATTTTCTGTCTCAGAAAAGTTCAGGCCATTAGTGTTTCTAGCTAACTTTAGTGTATTGAGATGCAACAATAATGAAAATTCAAATAATTGATTGTAAGTTGTTTCTACTTTTCGTTCTATTTTAAATTCCTAGTTAAAGCTATCAGTCCAAAGTCAGATGCAAATGGAGCAGAACACAAATTTCCACGTGTTCATTTTCTATCTCATTTCTTTTTGGTAAGAATCTACTTTGTGGGTTTTGAGTAGTAAGTATCATAACATGGCATCTCTTTCAAATACTGTTCTTTCAGTTATGAACACAATATCATACATACTGAAAAGTGACCTAGTTTTGTATCAGTCCATAAAGTTACAGATCATAAATTAGATGATTTATGACTAGCTAGACTATGCCTGAGAATTTTTTTAAATGCACATTGATAGGAAAGTAACATTAAAACAAAAAGAAGTATGTCTGGATTTAATTACACATAGATTTAGTAACAAGGTTCAGATTTCAATTCAAGGTGTATGATTTCTTCAATATACACTACTGAATTATATAATAATGAGCTCCATTATTATTTCAGCCTTTTTTTTTTCATGTCTTCTGATGTTTTCTCCATCATCCGTGTTAGATTCAGCTGCAAAATTCCTCATATACAGACCTTTTATATAGCTCAGGAAGCCACATATCTTCTTATACTAATATTCAAGGAAATAATTCTTGATCTTTTACTTGACCAGGGAGCCAATTTCATAACACAAAAAAATCAGGCTGACCTGTCTTTCACATGGTGGATATTCAGATGATGTCTCTGCTTATGTGACTGGATGCACAAAACTTATAAAATATGACATGATGTAATCAAGTCTATGCAATGCCATTGCACAAACTATTCTGAATGTGCCCACATGACAGACATGCTGTTGCCATATTAGAGGCAAGAGGCAAAAGAAAACACAGGAAAAAAGGCCATAAGGAGCAGACCACTGTGACAATGAAGTCAACACTGCTCATGTCTAAGGGGCTATTAAGTGAAGAAAGACACAGACTACACTTGTTGGACATATCTGTCCATACAGGGGGTATTATTGTTTTAATTTATAGCCTTAATAAATATATAGGTCTTCCTATTATATGAGGTAATGTAGAGAAACACTATCAAGGAGGTGAGGTAAGCATAAAGCACACCACCTCAGAATCTATTGGTTGGGAAAAAAAAAAAAAGTTATGTTATGACTTATATTTTGTAGAGTATATAAGTGGTGAGGACATTAAAATATACATGCGAATGAGAGGGTTCACGTCAGAAGCTGCTAGGAACTTGTTTGTATATTTTTCCAGAGATTTTTAATTAGATTTTGAAGGTCAAACAATTGTCAAGAAAAACAATTGGGGCTGTAGGCTGTAGATTCTAAACTGTGCCCCCACAAAGAGATAGCTTTGCCAACAATTGGTATACAACAGGAGCTCAGTTCTGATTATTACCGCTCATGCTCAAAAAAGAAAACAAGATTGTTCTAACAAATAATCCCTTTAGACAGTAATGTTAAACAAAAGCATACATGCATGTATAGCATAGTTGTCTTATTAAGGCAATAAAGACAAAACTTTAGCAATCCCCTTCTGATACTGAGTCACAGTAGGTAGCTAATTCCTAGTTAATTACATATGCAGCAACTGGCTAATGCAGTGTGTAAAACTCTTATCTTCTTTGAACTGCACATCTCCATAAGACCTGAATTTCCCTCCAAAGTGAATACAACAAAAAGGAGACATTGAAAAGGAATGAGGACAGAAAGAGAGTTTATGAAATTAAAACCAAAAATGAGCAGCACTTTGTTTAGACACCATTATATTACAGTGTTCTTAATCAGTCTGCACAGTGCAATGCATCTCCAACCTTCTACACTTTGGGCCCTGACTCTGTGATGGAAACTGAGCCCAGATTAAAAAAAATAATATATGAGAATTATTTTATTATTTATTTTAATTTTTTGTGAATCTTTGTATTACAAGATTTCATAAAAGCCCTGGTAAAATGAAAATCACCAGCTTTCAGAATTGTTTGCTTACTCAGCTGTAATTTCCAGAATCATGTTTTATTTCACTTTTCTCAGAAAGGAGTACTAGTGGCTTCTGATGTTCTCTCAATACACTCTCTTTGTTGATGAGTGAAATATAAAATATAAAACCATATAAAATAACCAAATTATGAGACTGAACATTTTAATGACTGAGAAGGGAATCACAGTTGCACACAACTTGTTTCATCACTTCTACAAGAAGTTTAAAAAATTTACTTTCAGCTCTTGAAATATAAGTTTCCATCAGCCTTACTGCATTTTTGAGGGGCAGAGGATAAAGAGCATATTTAGAGCACTTCAAAGAATCCTGGATCTGCTTCACTGTAACTGTTCTGCTTCACATACATGGGAAAACTTATTTTGTAATGTTTTCTAGTTCACCAAAACCACAATCTAAACTTCATTTTGAATATTGTATATACATTTAATATGTGTACATATATGCCAAATGTATCATAATGAAAACCAAATGCATCTAACGTATGTAGACTAATGGTTAGCTTCATTCAGGTGAGACCTCCAGCTTCAAAGAGGCAGAGAAAATGTCCTGGTACACTTGAATTGTTGACAGCAGTGGCTTTAATTAGGCTTCACTTCGGTTCATGTCATCGCTACTGCTCTTTCTGGCTGTATACTCTCAGAAGTAGACAGAGAACTGTCTAGTCAGTCTTAAAACCTAAAGTCAATTGTCATTCATTCATCCCAGAGCCATGGATCTCTGGATTGCATCTGACACATATTTCTGTATCAAGGTTGTCATTATTGATAAGGAAAGTGCTGATAACTTTTTTTTTAATAAGAAAATGCTGCCCTGGTGAAACACCCACTCTTCAACATATTAAAAAAAAACTTCTGAGAAAGAGCAAAAATTCTTTATCAGAGACAGAAACACACAAAACAGGCCATGCAGCACTAACCAATGAAGCAAAATAGAAATTACTATTAAGAATTCAAATTAATCTCCTTAGCATCAATAAAATTGTTTGCACCATTCAAATTCCCTACCTTCCCTTGTTACCAACCTTTGTTGGTGAAACAGATTTTGCCTTTAACCAAAGGCTTGCGTTCCTTTTCCTGTTGCTTCATTACAAAATCAAATAAAAGAAGGCTTTTATCATCTTAAAGGTCTATCTAGATGAATTAAAAAACAAAACCATAAAACAAAACTCTTTTCTAGGAATTACATTTGTGCTCTTGTGTTATGTAATCATTTGACCACATGAGTGCTGGAACTGTTTACTTTGAAATCCTGCTTGAGTATTTGGAGCTGAAAACAGAGCCATAAGTCATTGGAAATTTAATTTCCCTTAGATTTACAGTGAAAGCTCAGCTTTGAACTATGATATCTATGTCCCAACAAACTGGCCATTCTTAATGTTATCACACTTCAGACACATACTTCCATCACTGAAATATAAGGTATAAGAGATATTTGCAACACTGGTACAGGACTACAATAATGAATTAACAAACTAAAAGTGACAGAGAAAGCTTTGTTGAATGGAGCTATGATGAACAGACATCAGTCAGCATACTTGCTAAGTCTCTGATGCACCAGTGAGCTTCTGTCAAAGCCCTAACTTCAAGCATGGGAGCAGTCTCACTGATCTGAGCCAGCCTCAGACCTGGCACAGTAAGGTGTATTGGAAGAACAGGATGTTGCTCCAAAAACACAAGCCTGAAACACTTTTGCTCCCATAAGAAACAAGTCAGACCCATGTGATGGTAGTTGCAGCAGCAGATCACCTGTAGAGTGAGGGCTTTGAGGGAGCATGAGGTTTCCTCATGCTTTCAAACTCACAGACTTTGCCCTTGGGAACATCCTGTGGATATGTGGTTATGGCCACCCTCCTATTCAAATTGCACAGGGCTTTATTTCTTTGTTTGATAGGGTTTTTTTAGTTATTGTGGGTTTCACTTTTTTAGCATTTTAATATATTTTAACTTTAAAAGTGCACAGGTACATTCTTGAGTCCATCATGAGCATAGCTAACAGATCTGCTGTTCATCTCAGAGCCGACCACATATTAAATTCTACAAAGACTGTGAAATCTACCTGTCCTGCACAAGTCACCACGGTCGTCAGAGTTATAAAACAGAAAACAAAGAAACAAAAGTTTTATGCAGCAATATCTAATCCTGGGGTATTTAAAGGAAGACTCCTGTATTTTACATCCACATAAATTAGTAACGATACAGCAAAATAAGAAAGCAAAATTAAGCCTCACATATGAATAAGGTAGTAAGGTATAGGGAATTATATTACAAAATTAAAAAAAAAAGTGGGAGAAAGAGAGGGAGAAATAGTGAAAGAAGGGAGGACAGGAAGTAGGACAGACCTCCTTCAGAAGCAACTGTGTTTGAAGCTCCCAGCAGAATGGGAAATGCCATTTTTTCTCATGACTGGGAAAACTAGATCTACAAAGTATATTGCCCTGACTACAGAACTGGTCTTGGACCAGGATTTGTGACAAGACAGGGCTTTTGTAGCCTGCATTCCGCTTACCAATGAAAGCACTCTCTTAAGGCAAATTCCAGCTATCCAGCTATCCACTTCAACTAAGGCCTGCATGTATTTCTAGTCCTTCAAAAAAGCCCCATGAAGTCTTCATCAAAATCACTAGACTTTCACTGCTTCTAACCCAACATTATTTTACAATAAAGCAACATGCTTTAATTTACTTTTCTTTTCAAATATCTGGTATCCATCCCTGCCTGACCTATGTCAGACCACGACTCAGTATACCACTAGAATACTCACAATTCCTAATACCAAAAAAAAAACAAAAAACAAAAAACAAAAAACAAAAAAACAAAAAACAAAACAAAAAAAAAAAAAAAAAACACAACAACAAAACAAAACAAAACAAAACAAAACTTAGCCTAGGAAGAATCTTTAAAAAAGTATCCTTCAAGGATCATGTTGTGGTTCTTCACCCTTCCCCCCTCCTCCTTCTTGGGCTTCACTATTATCTCAGAAATGCTAGTTAGGCCATGGCCTTGAACAGCACCTGGGCTTGTCAGAAGCACTGTCTGCTCCCAGGAGCTAGTGCTGTCTAACAAGCTCCTGGTTTTCGACTAACAGCCTTAGAAACATATTTGTCTTGCCCGAGTAACAACACAAGTGGAACAATGTTTTTGTTATTGAAGTTTCAAAGAAAGTTACTGATTCAAATTGTGGCCAGAACGGAAAATTACTATGACTAAAGCCAGCTCTCTTGCGACTCTATAAACAGTGATCCTAAGTGAGACCCTTTGAGCATAACTGGACTGCAGTGGGCTGTGACCAGCAATCTCTCTCTGAGTGGGGCACCTCTCAGAGCCAGGGAACTCTCAAATTTCCTATACTTGGAGGACTGCCACCAATGGAACCTGGACTGATACCCCATCTCTCAAGGCTCAACCCTTCGTCTGTTGAGAATATGCAAAGGCATCCGACATGAATACTTCATGGAACTCGAGGGGAATTTTTCACAGGTATTTACCTTGTATGTAATCCTTTTGTTCTGTGTGTATGCAAGTGTAAATAGTCTATAGAAAATGTACTATGAATGTTGCTCTCTTAGATTCTAAAATACATTAGATTCCTAAGTAAGTCAGGCCCATAAGTGAGTTACTGTTGTGCTTACAGTAAACTGTTTAGAAATTTTTTTAATTGATTAAATTAAGCTACTGATGAAGTGTTAAGTTTAAGTGCTGTTAAAACCTTTAGGCCTCAGCATTTCTCTTTTTGTGTCTCTTTTTCTGATCATGGAAAATTCTCATGTGAGTAGAAATTTTCAGGCACCAATTGCTCCGTTTTTCTGGTTCCCATCTAAGTAAGTTACATCTAGAATTTAGCTGTTTGAACCACAGAGTCAATTATAAATCTAGTTTAAGTTAAGAAATCACCCATCATGCTATTGTGAATGTTCTGTATTATCTCTTTCAAAAATTAATGTGCATTATAACCTAATATAGCTTTTAACTTTGTCTGAAGATTTCACATTTCCTTTAAAACAGTCATTAAGTACCTGATTTATAAACACTGAAATACCAATATGTAGGCAGTCCAAACTGTATCCCTTAAAAAGAACATGGCATGAAAAATGAGGGACTTTTTAGACTGAGGAAAAGAAAAACATGCTGGCTCCTAGACTGTGTGCCAATCACAAGCTGAACTATTCTATTCATTGTTATTTTTTGTGGGATTTTTTAAAGATATAAAGAACTAAAGGAATAATGTTGAATGAAAAATAACCTTACCATTTATAAAGCTCATCTTATTGCCATCACTGAAGCAGCAGGAAATTCAGCTGCTAATGAACACCTCTAACCTTAACACATCTATGAAAAAAATTGCTTTGCCTGAGTAAGAATAACTGAGAGGAAAAAGCAGGCTTGCAGTATAAGAAAAATGTCATCTTTAGAAATATTATAACCAAATGATCTAATTCCACAAATGAAGTTTGTATGAACATATTTTTTGCACTATTTTTAAGAAGACTGAAGCTTGTCTTCTATACAGCCAGAAGGAATTTATCGATCGGATTGCAGAATGGTAATTAAAGCATTAGTGTAAGATTAGGAAATGATAAAATTTCCATTGAATCTAAAACACTACATATGATATATTACAGAGAAAAAATAGTTAAAAAAAAATCTAAACCCCCTTTCTCCTGCCTTTCTAAGGTTTTACTCTCATTTAAAAGTATAAACAATTATTAAACCTTTCACAAGCCTTCATATTGATCTATATCCATCTTCATTTTAACAAAACCAACCATAAATACATTCTTGAATTTTTCATTTTCTTCAATGACATCTCACAATTCATCTTGTTAGCAGCATGTTTTTCCTGTACCAGCACAAATACTGAAATGAGCCAGCATTTAACAGAAATAGAAACCTTATGTTCTATCTTAAAAAAAAAAAAAAATCAATTTACAATCTCCCACGTGAGCCTGTCTCATTCTGTTTTTCTTTGTCCTTGTTTTCTCCTTATTAAAGGAAAATTGTAAAAGTTACATTTTTGCCACTGGTTTATTTTGGTCAATTAATGAAACATACATATTTGTTTTAAGAGATAGGATTAAATGAAATCGTTTTAATAAATTATATGCATAGTTGGATAGGAATTTATTTCTCTAGAATCTACAGCATGTTCACAGCTTTGCCTGACTTAAATTCCTGGAAGAAGACAAGTTTCCACATTATATAGAAAAATATTTGAGAGTAGAATTACAATATGAGAAAAAGACTATAATAAAACATTATGCTCATTTTCATTTGGCCTGGTTGGTTTTTTTGTTGGTTTGGGTTTTTTCTCAGCATCAGAAAAGAACTTATATGTGTGTTTACAGTCTAACTTAGCTTTATTCCTCTTCTTCCTTGTAATTCCCAGACAAAATCAGCCCTACCGTACACTTTCTGTAATCATAAATGAAAATCTGCAGAGGCTGGCTACAGGTTGCCTTCAGGAATACAATAGTAGAGAGTTGGAACTACCTAAAAGCAGACCTGAAGTAGGAAGTGAGGGAAGATGCTGACAGCCCACCAGCCCAGCAAGCATGTTTAATCAGCTGAGATGCTCCTGAGATGTCCCTGGTGCAGAAGACAGCCTTTTCCATATGGGGGGATTCAGCAGCACTGAACACCTCATTCACAAGGCAAGGGGAAGTACTTCGTGCCTCATCTTCATCTTAACTAATTAATCTTGGTTTTAATTGGTTGACCCTGTAAAACAAAACTGTCACTCCTCTTTGTCATTCTCATTCTTGCTAAACCTGAATTACTTCAAAGATCTCTTCTCTAAGCTGCAACCAGCTCTGACACATTTCCAGGAAACACACATTACAAAACCTGCAGTTTTACTCACTGGTTTTTTCCAACTAAAGATAAATTCCCCAACATGATATTCACATCCCATCAAAGTGATGGATTTTTTTTTTTTTTCGTTTTTCCTCTGGCAGCACACATTCTAAACCTCTATAGAAAAGTAACTGGTTTGGTTTTGGATCACACAGTGTCGAAGCAATTAATGACTATGTTGTAAGTGTGTATTATTCACTTCTTTGTGCACTAAGGTTTTAATCACAGTTTTTGAAGTGATTAAGATGGACAGTGACCTTCTCAAATGCCTATGAAGCACTGTAAAAACCCTAAATTCTGTTCTTCACCTTAATTAGATCCCAAACCTTTCAAAATTGTCTAGATAACTTTGGTATATAACAAATTATATTGTTTCAAGTTACAAGCTGGGCTAAGTTAAAGTGAAGAAGCATTACTTCATTGTGCATCTTTCTGATCAGAAACACATGAAAGACCTCCTTCCCTCACTGGCAAGTTCAGAGTATGTTCACAAAGTAAGGTAATTGCCAAAGGGTAAACCCAATCTGAAGGCACCTCTGAAGTAACTGAGACCTTGACTGAACTGCTACATAAGTGTGATATGTGCTACAAAACCAAACTAAGGCCAGAAAACTGTCATGGAGAGCCTTATCTCAAAGCTCTGGGCTACAACTGACCTGCTCTAATGATTAGGTATGCACAGAAAAGAAAGAAAGAAGCACAGATGAACTCATAACAAATTTGTGCCCAGGTAAGACATTTGAAACAGGAAGCCAGGATGTAGTAGTAACTGTCGTGGTTTTGCCCTGGGTCA
>JAYRBT010000082.1:74429156-74450390 GCA_036023395.1 Myiotriccus ornatus | reverse complement strand
CAAGGCAAAACCACGACAAATAACAATGAATTTGGGGGGGGGGGTGTTAGTAGAAAAGAGGGAATCATGAGCTGTAATTACTATCCCCTTCCTCTTCAGTGATATATTTGCAGTTACTCCCAATCTGTGCTGTTGATGTGTATAATAAGGTGTGCTTTACTTTCTTCCTAGTTGCTTCACTAGGCATTAGAGAACCAAAGTTAGAAGGACTGACTCAATCCACCTCACCGGGAAGTCAGTAAGAAAACTCCTGTTCACGTCACTGAGATTTGAATTATTCCTAAATACACAGAAGAAAACCCAGCTAATAGTATAGTTCTTATGTTAAGTTTAGAATTCAAACAGAATCCTTATGAGCATGGGAAATTTAGAACCAGCAATAGAAATTCCCTTTTACTTATTCTGAAGTTAAAGTTACTCTAAGCAAATAGGAGGAGAAGCTAGAAACTGAAGAGATACTATGAATAATGAGGACTTCTATTAATAATAACACAGAGAAAGTTATGGCCAAATATTAACACAAGCAGTACAGAAACCATTTGATTTTCAATATCAGTAAACTATTTATTCAAAATAAATTACGAAAATGAATGCCTATAGGAACTGTGGAATAAACATATTTATGTCCAATATGTTATTTTTATACAGCTTATTGAAAGAAGCTAAAAAGGTCTCTTTCAGTAACAGCTTCACATAATGAAATCAAATCAAGTTATTAAAGTTAGTGCAGTTATAGCAGTGCAGTATGAGGGATAGTCTTCACTTCATGTATAGAAAGTTATAGAGTATAAAAAGAATGATCAGTGTCCTCCATACTATGTCCAGAACTTGATTTTTGTACACACAAGAATAGTGCTTGCTTCTTTGTGTCTTATGAAATATAATGTGTCTCAGAGAGAATAAGCACTGTAATTTTCTTCTACTGCAAAACTGGATTGATGCTCTCTCTTGTCTGACTTGTTCCTGACCCGAAGGAGTCTGGAGAAAAAAAACTCAGCTCAGTAAAGCAAAAGTCCAAAGACAATCCTTGCTGGAGCATGGTGTAACAGGGTGATTGGTTTACATTTTCTTCATCCTAGCCTACTGGGTAAATCACCAGCTAACTTCTACTACATTTACTGTTCACCTTCTATATTTTAATACAGGTTACATAAGAATTACACAGCTACTGAATATCAGTGCAGGACACTATAAAATCAGTTCCTTCTTAGTGGTCACATATTTTAGAAGCAGAAGTAAATTGACATAAAATAGTCTACACCAATTAAAATAGCAGCATATTGCTCTGCCATGATTAGCATTATTTTGTTTTTGCCGGGAAAGTTATATTTTACATTAAAAGGTTTATGCTGTCTTTAACACTCAATGCTTTCTGCATCAATGTGCTGTTGTCTCAAGGTTATTGGTAAAAAAAATTCAACTACAGAGGAATACAAGAAGACAATTGCCATAAACACAGAGAGCACATGATACATTTAAATTTTCAAGAATCTGTATCTGTGTTTTTTATGACTGTTTTTGCTTCACAGCAGTGATTGTGACATTGATGAACATAGCATGGAGTGAGATGCTGTCAAGATATGCTACAAAGGAAGCTCCTCCTGTGTTCTTAAGACTTGGTTCTGCTTTTTTTAGCTTTTGAAAGAGTATCAGATCTTCCTCCAGTACAACAGGAATCAGTGACAGATGTTTCACTGCATCAAGATCTGATAATCTTTTTTACAGTATAATGTAAAATTAAATAGCTATTCTAAAGTCATCACACTTGATAAAACCTAATTTAAGGATTTGTCTCAGCAAATGTGTCATTGACCTCAGTGTGAACAGGTTTTAGTGATGAGGTGTAAACAACAGCATGTCTAGACACCTAGGCATATGACTTTTTATAGTTTCTTTTATTTATATGACAATATCAATTCAACTCGAAGTAGCAGAAAATGCCAATGTGATTCTACTAGACAGATACTGACATTATCTGTTCTTGTGGAAACTTATAACATTCTGGAAT
Organism: Myiotriccus ornatus; assembly: GCA_036023395.1. Classification (NCBI taxonomy): domain Eukaryota; kingdom Metazoa; phylum Chordata; class Aves; order Passeriformes; family Tyrannidae; genus Myiotriccus; species Myiotriccus ornatus. The sequence goes on along the minus strand of JAYRBT010000082.1, from coordinate 74,448,382 downwards.
AATCTCACTGAGATTACCTAATTTATTTGCTATGTTTGAGACATGATGCATTTATTGAGAGAAGAGTTTACATGCTGCATGCAGTTTCAAAATGTACTTTCGAACTGCAACTGCTAATGTAACCTAAGTGGTCTTTATGGAGAAAGCACTGAAAGAAATGACAATTTGAACATAACAGAGTAAAATTAGAAGAAATCAATAATTTGGTTTTGGAAGAAATTATTTAAACAAATACCATCTTACTAAAATGAAGCTGTCAGACTGAATGCTCTGTCTACTCTATTTTACCTCATTTGTTTTAGGTAAAAGGAAGTATTTCATTGCAAAGAAAAATGTAAAATGCTTGAAACACACGGAACATAGCAGTTTGATTTTGAGACAAGGTCTAACTTGGCACAATTTTTACCCACAAATGTGTTATATATGTACAGGTATACATCCCAGAAAATTGCACAAGCTGGGGAAGGGGTGTTAGATAAAGAGTTATTCTAGCCTGGTTTACATGAAACATTATTTCAGCATGTAGGATGGAACAGCAGCAAAGGAAACATTATCTCCATCTGTGATCAGAGTATCACAGATTTGTTACTTTCAGGCCCCTGCAGTTTCAACAGAGTTGAGCTAGTCTTGCAGGCACTCTACAGTCAGTCATCTACAAGATTATAGATTAGGCATTTTAAAATTTTGTTCTTATTATAGGCAAATGTCAAGCCATCTCCAAAAAAATCATTGTTACTCACTTTTATTACGTTTCCTGCATTAGCAAATGATAGGATGGGAAATGAAGAAAAAAATGTATTATTTCTAGTTCTTTTTGCCTGAATACTTCGCTATATTAGAGGTGTCTGCAAACCCAATAAACAAGAATCAGTTTTCAGACATAACTTAATATTCTATGATCACAGTAACAGCTTCCACTCTCTTTTTATTCCATGCAGTTAAGGGAGTTAAACAAAAGAGAGATGAAGTATTTCCTTTGCTTATAGACTGAAATATTTGCTTTCAAAATCCTTCATAACAAACCCAAGTCAAAGTATGTAGTCTGATTATCTGATGTTCAGTCACTCTTTGTCTTCATGGGATGACTGTGAACACCATTTCTAAGGTGCTGTTTCCCTGCATTCAGGAGTCCATTTTGACCCCAAAAGCATTAACTCAGCCAGGTTGCATTTCTTTCTGTACTGTCATGTAAGATGTACTCAACACAAAATAGGGAACATTGACCTTGAAAGGAAAGGGGCAGGTGTGTGGGGGAAATAATAAATCCCACAACCAAACCCATTCAACAGCTCAGACCAAGATCTAAGCTCTGTCAAAATGATTTCTTATTCCATTTTACTGAAGCAGTGCCATGCTTTATCACTTTTGAGTTCAAGCCTTACAGCTGAGGCAGCCCACTTGAATTAGCAAGTTGTTTAGTTACAATATACACATACTATTCACATTGTCAGTATGATTTAAAAGGAAAGAACATTTTGCAGGTGAAATACATCCACAGCTGCAACAGGAAGCTGAAATCAAAAGCATTAAAGCACGGGGAATTAATTGTTGTGACTCTCACTATCCTCCTTCTTTTCCCCACTTAAAGAAACATTATAGTCAGACTTGTGGCACTGGTGACTCACTAGTGGAGGTGGCAGCTTTGGGTCTTCCAGGAGCTTCTGCTGAATTCTCACTAACAGAAGGAAAATCAGTCAGCTAATCTGAACTAAATGTAATGTACTACTACTTTCTATTTCATTACATCACTGTACACACAATTATACATAAATTGCAATATAATGTAAAAAACTGCTGAATTTGTCTTGTGACTATACTGATATTGAAAATCCTAAATTAATTGTGAGCATAAAAAAGATGTTTTCCAAATTGCAAAAGTCCTCCATTTTACAACCACTAAAATTTACACTCCATTACACCTGTTCAGAAGTAGTTGTGTTTATTTATAGATATTTTTATAGAAGTAGGTTGAGTTCCTCGGCTTCTGTGGTCCAGTCAGACTCCAGCTCTAATAGAATAGATCAAGTATTGCTATATGGGCATAGACTTCCTTTTAAAGCAAAAGGCTCTGTATTAAAGTGCAAACATTACCTCAAAAGAGCTCTTTGCTCAAACAGCAAGGAAATCAAAACCTTTCCCTTCTTGTAGTTTTCAGATCAGGAAACATGGATCCAGAATTCTTAAAATGCCCTGGAACTCGGCTTCATTTTATTTTAATGTAATTGAAAATTCTTGTGAAGGTAATCTTGAAAGTTGAGCTAATTTTCTATTACACTGCAGTACAGTACCAAACTCTATGCATTTCATGTAAATTAACAACATTATCAGACTACAATGAATCTAAACACTCCTCCATCTGTACTTTGTGATATGTGAATAAATAAAAACTTGAAAGTAATGCAAATTAAGTCACTGACAAAAGATCCATAACATTCCGAACTAGGTCATAAGTGAATGCATTAGTGTTCAATATAATTCCATCTTAGGTTTTAATGTTCACTTTCTTCTTTTGTTCTTGCTGACAATTGATTATCTTTCAGTAAAGTTTACACGTTACCATTAAATGTTAATAATGCATAAATATTAAACACACCATTGTAAAGTTAGCAGCACTATTAAAATCCTCAATCTCTGTAGGTGATACTAGAAATTACTAAGACCAGTATCACTAGTCAGAATCATAAAAATCCAGTCTTTCTGGAACTGATAGCAATAAGCAATAGGCAAGGTACAACAGATATTTAATATGGCCACATCTTCCTACAAAAGTGGTGTTAAGAAAGAAAAGACAGTACTTTTTCAATATGACATTCCTCTTAATATTTCACTATTTTCTATCCTTCTATCTGTATTTAATACTCTTAAAATGCTGTAACATCTTAAGGCTCTGCATATTCTGAACAACTTAGTAATATTTTGTTCTCTTGCTTGTTCAAGAAAAAAATCTTAAACTAACCCTCTGGAACACTAGCGGGCAGAAATACCACTGTCAAATTCCCCACTGTGGATCCAGGTCATGCAGGACATTGTTTAAAAAGCAGGTGAAGACTTAAATGTCCATAATTGCTCTAGATTTCAGTTCCACTAGGTGACAATAGCTAGCTAAAATATACATGCGCGAATAGCTTTAGGCCCTCCCAAGGGTGCTAAATCATTGTGTTGGCTCAAATTCATTTTTTAAGAGCTTTGTTGACTACACAGCTGGTGAGTTGACACTTTCCATCACTTTACCACTTGGCAACAGATGCCTCTTACTTATGCACAGATGCTGAGTATCCACCCAACCCTAACATTAGCCTTGTGTTTTGAACTAATTGGGCCAACACAGTTGTAATTAAGATTTGAATAATTAGAAAACTAACATGATTACTTTCACAATTAATCCTTGTATTGTACCATTACATTCTCTTTTGGGCTATCCTGAAAAACTCTAATTTCTTTGGGTCGTGTAAACGCATTAGGCTCCTAAACAGTGGAATAAAAATGTATTTTGAAGATAATATGATTAACATTTTAAAGAGATGCTTTCACCCTGATTTTAAAGAGTTATAGTGTATAATTAGACTGTTATTTCCTTTCATTCCATTTGCCCATTACATGGATCCCTTTACAACAACCACACAGGAAAGATAACCACACACAAGAAAGAAAAAAGATTTTTAAGAAATCTTTTTCTTATGTGAACATAAATGGATTCAGTTCAATATAAAAGATCTTTAAGATTAGCTGATCTGACATATCCTCTTTTTTCCCTTTGACTTGGTGTCTGTTTTAAAATTGGTGCTGAGCAGTAACTGTTAAGCAAAGGAATATAGCTGAGGGGAAAGAAAGAGTCTTTTAAGTAGGAAGTCTGTCCTGGGGAAACAGTAACATTAGTACTTGCAAAGAACAGCAGATAGTCTGACTTCAGAGAAAGGAAATAATGGGAAATGAACAATTAAAAATTGAAAATTATTAGGAAGTGTCTATTCAGAGCTTGAGGGGTATGCAAAGTATATAAGGACTGGATAAATATGTCAACATCTCATGCTTTGGGTATTAGAAACTAATTTTAAACAATGTTCAATCTGACAGTAAGATGCAAAATTAAGATGTTCATGTATGTGCATGCTCACAGAAATGCCACTTTTTTTCCTCAGATGTATTTACTAACATATACATACAATAGGAACTGTTTTATCTGCCAATAAAAGTCAAAATTAGTTAAATTTTAATTCTTTGGCATTAGAAAGACAGAACGATAGAGCAGAAACATTATAGCTGTACATGAATATTAATAAGAATCAGAATTTAGAAAATGTATATGCTGTTTATAGAAAGTAAAAGCTAAGTCATTTTTTTCTTTGGCATTCTAGATAATCTAAACAGTTCTTGGAACTCTACAGGAGGCCTGGTATTTCTGAGTTAAAGAGATCACTCTTAAATGTAAGAATATTGTTTCATATGATATAATAAGAAATAGTTCTAATCTCAAGTGTATTAGGGAAAAAAAAGAAATGCATATTAACTCTGTTTAATACAGTACATCTAGTTATGGAGAGGAGAGGGAATTTGTTGTAGACAGACTCTCTTGAACTAAAGATTTATCTTTGCTAGTCTCGTCCAGGTATTTAAAACATATTATTCACACAGATATCCTTGCTTTAAAAGGTATTTCAGGAACATATTTGTCAGGGAAAGCAAAGAAACAGGAGCAAGGAAGGAGAAGTGGTTCACAAACCAGTTCAGGAGAATATTAAGTGTTAAATGGCAGCACCCAGTAGCAGCTCAGTCTCTCCTGAGGCAGCAGTGGTTCAGTTCCCCTAAGGCAGGAGAATGAGCAAAGGTTGTAATTACTGTCTACCACTGCTGTTGAAAATAAATATACTGCTTCCATATTCAAGAAGATATATAGCCTCAATCCCTCTTGCCCTACCAATTCCTTAAACCAAACTACTAATGCTTCTGTTTATGGCTATGATAATCCCCAGGGTTAATATCTGACATGATGGCAATTTGTGATCACAAGCCAATCTCTTATAAAAGTTTGAGTTTGGTCTTGAGACAATGACTCATTATTTCCTTTGGAACAGGAAAGGGAACATGATGCTAAGGACCTATGAAGGGAAACATGACTCCCAGAAAGAAGTTATACTAGCCACTACCCTTGGTTTGCTAGGTGGGGATAAAATAAAAAAAAGAAACAGACTCCTGACCTTTATGTTGGGCAGATGGAGTATTTCCAAAAGCTGGGAACAGAAGCCTCTTTGTGGGCAACAAGGATGAGGAAAAGGAGACAAGCCAAGTTTGTCTTTTTTTTTTTTTTCCCCTCTTTATTTAAAGGCAAAGGAATATTGGCAGACAACAAAAATAATTTCTGCAAACTTCAATTTGTCCAGAAGAAAAAGCTCAACAACTGTTGATAGCATCACAGAAGACATCACAGAAGTAATCACATCCTCACCCTGTCCCAAAAATTCAGAGCTGCTGCACTGGTTGACACAGGGCACTTCTTTGGTTTAATGACCAAAGAAAGAACTTTGGTTCTGATTACTCAGCATCCTGGCCACTGAATGACACTTCAACCCCAGATACAGCAGTACAGTACAAATCAAGATTTGATATCTCTGAGACTTTGGCTTTGTTCAGACATTCCACGAAAGTTTAAAGCTCTCCTGAGTGCTTATCAAACCTACCTGCTCAATTAGACTTCCTAGTTCTATCAATCATATCCAGTGTACTTCACAGTCACAACCTGATCCAGTTCCTGATGAAGTAATAGAAGGTTAAATCAATTCTCCATCCAGGTTTGACTCCTCTGTAAAACAGGCTTTTCTGGATACTTCTGTTGCTGTAGGGGTTTTAAGTGCAAGGCAACGTACTGAGCAGACGCTAAAACTTCCTTCCATTGTGTGGTCGGTAAACATGATATCCATTTTAATGAAATTAAAGCTAGGTTATAGCTTTACCACAGCAGGGATGCTTTCACAATTCCTTCCATAAAACATAGTTTAATGCCTCAAAAAGGGATGATTAAGATTATCCAATTATAAATCTCTTGACAATGATTATCAAATAACATTTGGTTTCACAGAGAGCTTGAGAATTTTTACCATTTTAGAATATCAAATTCCAAAGTATATGAGATTATATACTCATGTAGAATTATAAAACGGTACTTCAAGTTATTACTTAGAATAAGTTTTTGTTCCTGTGGCTGTGTTTTGCTTCACTAACAGAGCTATAGATTTTCACATTATAAAGAAAATAAGTATTATTAATTTAATTTCTATTTTTAATTATTTTCAGAATGCAAATAAAAATTTAAAATGTTTTAAAAGTAATTACAAGGAAAAAGAACTCTTAATATTGAAAAAACCCCAATGCCTCACATATTTCCAAAGAAAATTAAAAATGGAACAATAATTTTGATTACTAATACTTCCTTTTTTTGACAGGAGATACTTCTCTATTTACTTGGATTATGTTTTGATTCTATCCTTCTCACAACATTTATCTCTGTGCTATGGTGCTCTCTGCCTTTTCAAATGTTTGCCTTCAGGGGTATTGATGCTACTAAAGAGCATCATATTTCATAGATCTGCATTAAAAATCACTTCTTTTTCCTGACAAGCTATTTTAAGCATCACATTTATGCCTTATGAATTGCACTTGAAAAAAATATATCTACATATCCCATGAAAACTAAACCTATCTGGCCCAAATTTGTTTCAATCCAAGAAGGGCAATTTTTTTCTGGGAACATTACCACTAAAGAGGTATGAAAGGGACATTTTCCAAAGCAAGTATTATTCTTTACTTTTACTGGGGAAGGGAAAATATCCTATGAAAAAAAAAAGAAGAATGACCCTTAAAATGGCTACTTTTAATATGAACATCAGTAATATCAGACCATTTTTCTCAAAATTAAAATCTGAAAACAAGAAGGGTGAGTAAATCACACAGCACACATAGATTTAACCTCCAGCACTTGTATGTTTTATAATTTTAGATGGCATAAGACCACATCCTAATTAATCTTTTTTGCACAAGACATACAGGCAGAAAGTTAGAGGTAAAGAGTGAAAGAATGATACATGTTAAAGTATGCTTTGAAAGGATAAGAAACTATTTCTTTACTATGGTATTTGTCCAAAGAAAACCTAAAGAAAACTGGTAGAAAGGGAAAGGTCTGACGCACTTCTTAAACAACGGGTTCAAAAGGTTTTAGGTAGATCAGCTTATGTTTTGGCTGCTACAACCTGTACTAATAGAAACAATGGAGATAAAGTGCATGGCAACCAGCTCTACATATTCTTTATCAAATAAATAAGATTATATACAGTTAGATTTATTAAATATTAGCTCAGTAAAAATCATCGTCTGTCACTAGGTATGTGAATAACATGAATTGAGTTTATACCTTGACTAGACAGAAGATGTGCATTTATTTAGAAATAGTTGAGAGACCTTTCATTCATGAGAAAATTAAAACACAGCACCTTCCTATTTTTACCTGAATTACCATCCCTGGGCATGTATCACAGAAAGGACTATATAGACATTAGGCAATGAGAAAAAACTGGTAATTTTGGTTTTTCAGCAGCCTCCTTCCAACCTCTCCACAGAATTGTAACAATATTTAGAAAGATAGTTAAATGTGTGAGTTTTCTATTTAAAATATTCATGCTCTTTGATCACAAATAGGGCAAAAAAATGTCACACAGTTATTATAGAAAAAGTGAGTTGATTAAAAAAGAGTGACCTTTAGAAAACATTTGCAAAAAGTGTCCATTGTTTGATGGAAGATAATGCTCCAAGGAGTTACAGGCAAAGTAAAAAATAAGCGTGCCAAATAAGCAAACTCACCCAGTTTAAATAACAAGCTTGGAGAAAAAATACTTCTACAAGTCCAAACAAAAAGAGAAATCAAAACCCACCACCACCAAAAAAACAAAACCCCACAAACAAACAAAAATTGGCCAGTTTCTAATATTTCCTGTGTTGTTTTTAGGATTTAAAAAAAAAATCTTTAACTATTAGAATCATCTAGTTGCTTGCCCTGATGTCTCTGCTCTATCCTGCCATACATAGTATCTCCTCTACACCCAGCCTAGCACTGCTCACATTCTTGGCTGCTGAAACTCAAATATGTCCTTGACAATTGAATTTTGGCTCTCAGGGTGAGAAAGAGTGACAGGTAATTGCTGTGTGCTACATCTGATGAGTAATACAGAGTGGGATTGAAGTCAATTGATGGGCCTGAGTATAGTTGCTTACGCAGTCTGTACATCAGACAAAGGACATTTCCATTCCAAATAATAATAAAAAAGGAGGGGAGAGAAATGAGATGAGTAGACATGAGGCCAAATGCAGAAGAAAATGATGGTGTCTGAAAATTTTATTAGATTTATATGCAGTGAGGAACAAAAAATGGGACAGAAATCTTTACACTGAATCATAAAAACATAAGATAGAAGTCCTACTCTTCAAAAAGCATTTTAATTAGCAAATTCATTTGAGTGTTTTCCTTATTAGCACTTACCTTTTCAACACCATCTCTCAAGCTCTGCATTTATTCTGACATATGCACACTTTCAAGGAGAATCCAGGTATATCACATTTTCTCTATTTATTTGACACGTGTTCCTTCAAGCAGCAGTGCAGAGGTGGAAGGGCCAAATTACCAAAAGGTTTTGTTTATAGAAAATCTGAATCCCGCTACCTAGGAGGTCAGATTTAAAAAAACTCCAACCAAACAAAAAAGCAACAACACCAACAAACTATTTAAATATGGTAATAGGAAGCAGCTGTATTGAGAGGACTGTTCTTCACATAGTGATAGAAAAACAGGGACCTCTACTGAAAGGCACAGGGCTGGGGGTTTTTTCAATCTTTTTCTTCTACCAGTGTAAATCAGGACTTCTGTAACATCTATTTGGAATTATAGTGAGGCAGATCTACACTTCATAGGTTTACTTATGCCCTAAATTATTATTATTTATGTAGAAAAGGAATAAAAAGTGTTACTTGTGACAGGCAATGCAATGAATATATATTCCATTTACCTTTTTTAAGAGATATAGTTATCTATTTAAAACTATGGTAATCAAGTACCATGAATACTATTAATAATTTAAGAAGAATTGAAAAGACAGTTAACAGGCAAACATACAAGTTTCCTAAATGGCAATTAAATGGCTTTACAATTTTTTTAATATGTAAATATTACTCCAGTTTAATGAATGAAATATTGCTTGAACTTGAAGAGTTTTTATAGAAAGTTTGTTGCAACTAAATTTGAGTGAATTTGGCAGAATTTAACAGAATGGCTTCATGATCAAATCCTTAGCAGAAGTATTGAGTAAAAGTCAGTTCAGACTGTTCAAGACAATAAAAATCTAGTCAAGATATATTATTTTTTAACTTTTCTTCATCCTACTATTATTCTTAGAAATCTGTCATTAAATTTTACTATTTGGTATATTTGTTCCATTTAACAACATAGATTTTATTTGCATCATTTTTTAAAAAAGGAAAAAATTAACCATGTCATGGAGCCTTTTTTTTTCCCTTTTAGATTATGTATTAAACTAAATATAAATCAGATACATGAAAGTTTGTAACATACACATAGAGTCAGTATGCCCGAGAACAGAATGCCAAGAAGGTGTCTCTTAATAAATGTACTTTGTGATCTTCATAGTGGTTTTTAACAGAGTTGCTTAAACTATCATCTCAGCTTTATATACAGAAACACTTCAGTGTAAATATATATATATATATATATATAAAAGATCCAAGGAGACTGAAGAACATAAGGGAATGATAAAGCAAGTCAGAATCTGGGTCACCAGTTCAAACCATGTCCTGTGGATAGTGGTTGAACTACATAAACAAACCAAAACCTTTGTGAACTGAATAAATGACCACAGACAAGTGTTTGGCAAATGTGTGTCTGCATTTACAATTAAATTTAGCACTTGCTGGCAGTCTTCAGAGAATAGCAGCCAAAAACCTATGTAATCTTATAGAGTCTAAATGACCTAGGTCAAAAGGCTAGATTATGGGATCATTCCAGAAGCACATTGTTGATCAAGAAAAGTCAAGTCTTAACTGTTTTCTGGAAAAGGAGTGGGTTTGCATACCTATGTACCTTCACTGGGAAAAAAAATTAATTGCAAGCATTATACTAACTAAGTAAGTCGCAATGGTATTTTGTAAGTATATTTGTCGTGCTGGACAAAGCATTAGAACAGTAAATACATGCATGAGAAGAATAATAAATCTAAATTTGGACCTACACTTGGAAACTACTTATCCAAATCATTTGACTGAGTATTTATCATCAGTTTTGGAAACTGTTCTAAATTTACTTTAGTCTGAAAGTTGATGGACAATATAATTCTGTTACCTAAATATACTACTTTAAAACTTAACGTGGGAGACAGCACTTTTTTGTGAGTTAAACACTTGCATACTTTCTTATTTTGAATCTCAGAACTATAAATTTCTTATGACTGTCTCCATAACGTTTTCCAGCCTGAGTTGTGATTACAGGTCTGGGCCATTTAGCACAACAGCACAGAGATGGAGTTCAACACCCAGAGACCCCAAATCACACTCTGCTGGGACACAGGACAGTAAACATAGCTTACATCATACATATGTCAACCAATGCAGTCATTGCCTTAAAAAGTATTGACGGTTGAGACATTTACAACAGAAAGATGCCCCGCCAGCCTAGAACTGTCTGGTGCACATCAACAAGTCTGATCCTCACAGGAAGATTCTCTTCACCCTCAAAACTGAAGTGATACAGTTGACAGAAACTGAACCACAGCTGCTCCTAAAGCCATTGGACCAAGTCTCATGATGCAATATCTTAGCTCTCATTTGGTGGGGATAAAATGAGCCTCTTTAAATGATCCATTGCAATATTAGTATTGTAAAACATATATTGGAGCATTTGAAAACATATGTTTTTGACTTATGCTAAATACAAAGTCCAGTAATCAACATGGCAAGGTAAGTTTGTATTTTATTTTGATGTAGAATTTTTCTACCTGGAAGATTTTTCAAACCACTAGGCTTGAAGGTTCAACAAGAAAGCAGACTGAAGCTTTCTCCCTCCCAAAACAGCACTGTAGCCTCCAAGGTTGATAGAAAATAATTACCTCAACAAATATTTGGTGATACGTGCCAAATCTAATGCCTTCAGTGAGTTACATTTCTACAGAACAAGTGGACCTTGGTGAAAGTTTCTATCAATACAAACGAAAACAAGGTTTGAGATTCATTCTTTAATATGCTGCATCTATGACAAGGAGAAATAAAAAAAGAAGCCAGGAAAAAGTAGTAGCAAACATTATATTAGCCTTTAAATCAACTGATTATAAGTTGGAGAAGATATTCAGGAAGTGCAACTTTCACAGTGGCTTGAAAATAACAATCTCCGAAAATATGCTCAAAACTTAAACATTTGAAAGCATAATATATGAGTATATACCTTGTAATAGGTGTTTCTTTTTAACTGTAAGGTATGATTTTTCAAAAACAATGAAATTCTGAGGTATATGAATTAAACCTTACTGAGTCTGTTTCCATGAACCAGTTAAGAGCATGGGATTTCTGCAGCGTAGACACACACATAGGCTCCAAAGCTAGAAACAGAACCACCTCTTACTGTGCTAGCTACTTACTGTACAGTGTACAGAGGTACAGACCTTGATGCAAAGGGTGTGCAATCAAAAAAAAAAATTAAAAAATAAAGAAAAAGAGATGGTAGAGTGTTGGAGCACACACATCCCGTTCTTGTGAGCACTGGAGTGTTTTCAGAGGGTGTTTACTGTTTCAGTTAAAAATGAAAAGTTTATACAATGTGTAAGTGATGTTCCTGTGGCATAGGAAGAAAGAGGATCATGGTAGATGAGGAAAAGGAAAGAAAGGAAAGAGGGAGAACTTTGTGAAGAACAGAATGAAAGAAACACATATCATTAGGAAGAAACAGAACCTACATAAAGAGGAAGGTTTTCTCCAGCGGTGCAGGAATAAGCGTCCAGGAAACAAATTATGAAAATAACAGAAGAAGGAGAGACAACAAAAGTCTGGTGGGACACAACGGTCTTGCCAGGAAAGCTGATGTTAGTTCTTCAACAGATGTTAATAACATGGGGTTTGAAAAGCCTCCCTTTCAGGTAAAGAAAATTCCCCATACAACTTCGAGAAAGGAAACTGTGGAACCTCATTAACCCCTAAAGCTTATTCTATCTCACTCTCACCCTATCCTCTTGAAATGATATATCTCTTTATTTTACATTATCTGGATTATGAAATTAGTTGTTAACAGTTGTATTCTCTTTCACGTATTACTATCTCTGTTTTAGCAGAACTGTTCCTTGCTGTTCTGTGCTTGGTTTTATGTCTGCTTTCATAGAGGTCTCTTTGATTTACCTATTTCCAAAACTCATTTTAATAAATTCCCCTAAAAATCTCCTAAAATATTAAAGCAATAGCATCAAACACTAATTTTTAATGGAGTTGGGCCAGATAGTAATTGTACGCGTCTGTCAGTAATAAGGAGACATAGCTTTAGGCAAAAAAATTAATACTGACCTCATTCAAAGAACTTGAAATATCTGAAATAAAGTGGAACTCTCCATACAGTTATATATTTAATAGTATTTGATATGGTCCTAGAGTAAGAAAAAAGTTCAAGACGGGGAACTAGGCTATACTGGCATGTCTTCCAGTGCCTTCTTGTGCAATCTGTCTTCTATGTTTAACAAATCTGAAAAACTTCAGTAAGTCAGATGACCCAAAATATTTGTTTAATGAGGAATATTATTTCCCATATTGCTGAGGTCACTTTTAGGACCATAACTACATATGAAGAAGCCCACATTTCATCAGTGGAAATGATCAGAAAATAATTATAGCATTATTGTGTGTTTCTCTCAAAACATGAGGCAAAACAGCATTTTCCTGTGTTAGGTAAACTATCATGTCATAAAATGTCTGAGGCTGGCACACTGGAAAATATGCGCTCTTAGAAGAAGATAGAACATGCGATCTTGTAAAATAATAATAGAGATGTAAGTGTATCTGTAAGACTTGTTTAGAAACCCACAGACACACTGTTATGAAAGCGTGATTTATTTATTTTTTAACTTACAGCAACAGCTTTGTGAGACAAAAGGAGAACAAAGCCATCATGTCAAACATTGTTTGTAGTCAGACCTTGTGAAAAGACTGGAATGGAACTTCCAGTTATTTTTATTTAACCTGAATGTCTTCATCTGCAATTCTTTTAAACTTGAATTTCTTTTCCATGCATTGCATTAGGTTACTGTATTTTGACCCTTTTTATAACGAATACTCTGAAGTATATGAACGAATATTAATTATGCTGAGAAACCACTGATTATTTATGAAAAAAAAAAAGTGAAGACACATAATGGAACCTCATTTATGCATTGAAATATTTCTACCCTGGTCAAGACTTGTACCTCTGGGTGGGAGAAGCACAAAATTCAGTAAATTTCATATGAATGTAACACAAAAAAAGAAGTGAACCACAAACTACAACAAAACAAGGATCAGCGCCTGTAACTATTTCCAAAACTATCTTCTTTTCCAAGAAAAGTTATAAAAAACATAGCCTTCAAAAATAATTTTCAAGAAGAAGAATACACTGATAGATAGTTAAAACTGTCAGTATTCTTTGAATATTCCCCCAAAATCTCAGGTCTTTTTCTCCTATGTTAAGGTTTTTCAAGAAAGAGAACTGGTATTTCTCACTGGAAAAACTAATGGAATCAGTAACAAACTGGAATTAATCAACATTTCCCTGAATTTTTTTTTTTTCCAAATCTTTTTTTCCTTTTGGGGAGTGGGCTGGAGTGTGTGGTAGGGTGGAGTGGAGAGATGGAGTGGAGCAGGGCAGAGGCTTGAAAGGTGTATCTCCATATTGAGTAGCTTGAGTTTTTAATGCAAGACATAGTGCTATGAATTGTATTTCCAACAATAGAAGATAACCATTTAATAACAATAAACAGCATTGGCTAAAAAAAAAAAAAAAGAAGTGCAATTAATTCACACTTTCATAAACTGCCTAGGAGTTATACATTTATCTAAGCCATGAAGATTTGAAATCACTTAACTTTCTATCAATCTTTTCTTCCTATTATGACAGAGTTTTAAACACGGTGTGTTAACTTTTGTAGGTAACAGAGAGAACACTGACATGTTTAATACAACAGATCTTAATTTGGTCCTTTACAGTATTAAAAGTTTGAGCTCTTTACAAGCTCCTTACTTACATCCCTTGACAGCATAGCTATCAAGTGTGGACTTGACTGAGACTATCCAACTCAGTTCAATTTAGATGTTTCAGGGTGGATATGCCATAAGTTCATAGATAGCTAACTCCTGGCTGTGTAAGAAACTCTGAGTCTTTTTTATTACTCATTTAATCTTTCAAGACAGCCTTTCTCATCTTCTCTCTTTTTTCTTTCCAGATAAGGATCTTCAAGCATCAGTCTATTTCTTTTGATATGCCTCACTTTCTATCACCCCATGAAAAAATACATCCTCTCTCTCTTCAATCAACCACCAGTCTCCCCTCTAACAACCAATTTGATTTTCTGCCCACTCATATTGAAACAGCACACCTACTCACCCTTTTCCACACACACACCAGAACTGCTAATCCTGAGAAAGCAACTATCCAAATCTGAGAGCATAACATTCCAGATGCTAGTCACAGTCCTCAGCCTGATGGTAGCCTGAAAAGCTGCATGCATATTCTTGACTCACATTTCAAAAATCCCTTTCTGTCTCGTTTAAATGCCATGGGACCTTGAAACCCTGCGTCTACGAGTTCCTGCTGGCGAAGGAATGACACTCCTTATTCAGAATGAAGTTTTACCATAATGTACTTTTGCTTTCTAGCTGCTATGATTCCTCAAATACACGTACAAAGGGAGAAAGCGTGCTTGCCTTTGCTCCTGCCTTCTCACACCCCTGAATGCTTCTAACAGTTGGTTTGGAGGGTTTTGTTTGCCTTTTTTTTTTTTTTTTTTTTTTCCCTCTAAGCTTGGTAGCACTACCGGATCGGAAATAACTGCAGCCATTCATAAGATGCTGCTTAAAACTCGAATCCCTCCAGAGAGGCGTTCCAAGCTGGGACACTCGCCTCTGCCCCCAGCCCTCTCCCGCCGGGCGGCGCGGGCTCCCTTGCTGCAGTGCAGGCTGGCAGTTCACTCCGCTCCAACTTTCAATGCAGAAATCCGGCACGATGCAGTCAGACAGACAAAGCAGCACTTACCTTAATTGAAATCTTTTCTCTGGTAATGCTGGAGCATCAGTCCAATCAACAGCGATCTGAGGGGGAATCCTAAGTTTCAATCAACACCCTCCGGGTAGCTGCATGCTGCTCTGCCTTTTTTTCGTTGAACTCCTCACTGTCTAGAGGAGAGAGAGAGAGATCAGCTGAAATCCTCAGAGGCTCCTAGGGAGTGAGAGAAGAGGCACCAAAGCAATGTTTCTTAACAGGAGATTCTCAGCAAGCGTGCTCAGGTCTGGAAGATCCTGTAACTGCTGTGATAGGCTCCTGTCATGTCCCCTGAGCCGTGAGATGATCATTGACCTGATTAGCTCTGAACACTCCCTACATGCAGAGAAAGCGCTGAGAGGATTGGCGGGTCGCGAGGGAATTGGGAAAGGCACCAGGGCCGCTTGGGAATCTTCATTCTTCCAGACTAATGGATGTGCTGCAGCTGAGGCTGTAATTTGTGAGGAGGTTATGCACAATGTTAACCATCTGAGGACTTAAACAAATGTGCTTTTGCATGCTGTTTCTCAAGGTACACCAGCATTCAACGGACGGTAAAGCTGAGTAATTAGAGGCTGATGTAGCCGTTTTGTCATACAAGGCTCACTGTATGAGATATTCTGTAAGCTGAGAGATAAAGTGGATTCATACATTTGTCTCTGACCCTGGAGACAATAACAGTTAATGGGTAGAATAAGTGAAATTAGCATGGTGGGCTCATGTTGGCCCCCAGATGGCAATCAATCACCATGGAAAGGAAAAGAAGAGAACAACAAAACCCAAACAGATTAGAATTATTTAAGAAGTGTATGTATGTGGCAATTAAATACAATGTAGAGAAAGAATGCCAAATTAGTACAGAAAAGACACTTCAGTGAGGATATAAAATCAGTAGCAAAGCACAACAACACAGCAATGTTCTTCCCTCTTTTACAGCGGAGGGGAAAAACCAACAAGGTTTAAGAATTTAAAGAATCTAGCTCGCCTTTCACTTATACTGGTACAAATAAATCTATTAAAGATGACAGTTTAAATCTAGATGGGAAAAGAAAAAGCAGAGTGAAAGAAGAGTGAGGTGTATTAATTTCTTTATTTTTGTTTCAAGGGTATTAGAGAAACTAGACTTTTGTGTACCAAGTATTCAGGCTTACATGGTCAAAGTGTGTCACCTTTGTGAATGTCCTCATCTGCTTTTTCCTGTTCTTGGATGACAATACGGCACTAGCCAGTTAACTCAATTTTCCATTCATATTTATCTATGGAAATACCATTTCTAACATATTTAGAAATGGTGATCTGAAGCACCCATATAAAAGGGAAAATAGATGTTTTGGTAGCAACTAAAGAAGAAGATTTGGAACCTATAGTAGAATTGCTAGTTCATATGTAGTTATCATAAGTTACTCCATGAATGCTGAAACAGCTAATCTTAAATATATACTGGAATTCTTAATCATTTTTATTTACTTTTGGTCAGGTTTTATACATCTTTCAGGTAAAGTTATGTCATTGTATTTTAGTAGAATAAAGAGTGAAGAAAGCAAATTTTAACTTGTTAAGCAAATGGCAAAGAAAATGGATTACATATTTACTTTCTGAAGGCATTCACTTCAGAAATCTCGTTATTACAGGGAAAAGAGTATCGTGGTTTAGATCACTCAGAAGAAACCATGAAGATTTGAAACTCCAGTTTATTTAGCATGACAGAAGACAATGATCTCTCACTCTAATTGTAATGCCTGAGAAACAATAATCTAAGTACAATAATTTTAAGTTCCCCATGTTCCCACTACATTATCAGTAGTAAGAAATCAGTTTTTCTCCCCTAGAGGTGGTAGCCATATAATTTTCAGTATCCTCCTCTGGAAGTGTCTCTCTCTTCCACAGATCAAAAGCTCCTCCATGTGCAAAATCTGGATAAAAAGATTGGCAATATTTCATATTCAGACAGCAAATTTTTTAGAACACGGGTTACCTTTTAGTGTGATTTACTGAATATCTATCAGCCTGAGATTCACGTTTGCCCTGGGACTAATGGTAACAGACTAATAATTAATCAAATAATTAATTAAATTAGAAGGTTTTTACACATGTTAATATGAAGCATAAACACATTCTTGATCTTGACTAGAAGGCTTCATGTGTCAAGACTACAGTGATTTGCTGCTACAGCCCTCACTGAAAAAGAGTCTGCTTTACTTACCCATACATGTGTATGGGTAAGTACACCAGGGAATGGATGGCAAGTCATGCCAACACTTACAATGTCAGATGTTCTGACATGGCATCCCTCATGAAACATGTAATCCACAGACACTCATTGTATCATTTATGATTTCAAATACAAAGAAAGAAATTAAATATGAAAAAGACCTTATTAAGACTATATACTTGCCATTCTTTTAAGTTTCCAATTTCAGCTTTCTTGCTGTTTTATTTAATTGAATCCTAACTCTCACCAGACCTGGATTTTTCAACACTTCTATTAAACTGGTGTTCTGCAACCCACGAGATCTCCATATCAGGAATACTTTTCCTGTTAGTTCCCCCTTTTCAAATATATTTCAGTAATTTTTTACTTAATGTTTCACTCCAATAATATAAAGGGTAGTCTTTCACACAGTGATTTTCTTTTAAGGTTTAAAAGTCAACATTCATTAGAAGTTCATACTATGTGACTGAAAAATTTTAATTGTTTCTCACCACAAGTCTGTAAAAGTAAACAGCAGATCCAGAAGAGGGACTGAAGCATGAAGGAAAAAAATTTGAAGTGACAACATGATTTAAGTTTGTGCAGAAACATCTGGGACTTACTGTACTATTAGACAATTGTGTAAGACACTGGCATTTTAAATTTAGTGTTAACTAAAGGAAACAATAATTTGAATCACTCATAAATCTTGTTACAGTCTAAATAAGCAAAGTCTGTTGTCTTGGGTCCTATTCCCAACCCTAAATATAACTTAAAATTTTGAATGCAATTCCTATCAGTCATCTCAGTAAATGAACAAGAGTTTGTTCTGTGCGAGGAAATCAGTAATGTCTTCAATAGGACATCGTATAATTACTTATATGGATAAAAAAATTTAGAGACTCCACTTGGCACATCATTCTTATACAAAGGGGGTACTATATTAAACCAGCAACCTTTTGAGTTCATTACCCCATGATTACAGCCATGGCTACAGCAAAGAATTAATATGTACACATGTGATAGTATTTTAAAATCATAACAGAATTTAAAATGAAGGCAGAAGAAAAATTTCTTTGTTCAGTACTGTCCCTCAGTGAGAAGTGAAAACATGACATCATGGACAAGATAGTAATCATGGGGGAAAAAAACCCAAACAAACAAAAAAAACAACATTTGGACCATTTGAACTTTCACAACCATTGTATTTTCTGTATTTTGGCAACTAATTTTTCCCTATGGCATCCGTGAACAATGAGACTAGTTAACTCTTAGTAGTACCCGACAATTCTCATGTACTTTAGCACTGAAATTTTACTCTCATCCTCATTAATTCCAAAAGTACAAACTGAGCAGATCCAATTCCAGATTCTCATCTGGTTTATGTCAGCATAACTGCATTGATTTAAGTGGAACTGTACAGCAGATTTATTATTAGTGAGATCTTATGTAAAGAAATGCAATTTGTCATCAATGAATACTAGAGGGAATCTCGAGATCAACCTTATTTCCAAACTTTCTGGCCACAGTGAGTACAGACAACACAGGAAACTTCTCTGAATCTAGAGTTTAATCTTCAGCATTCAGTGCTGCAGTTCAGCACCTTATTCAACAGGTTCTTGATGTTAAGGTAAAGATGTGATCTGAATAGAAGGAGACAGCTGAATCCCAGTCATACTCATCGGAAAACTGCTGACTTATCAGGCTTCCCCTTTTGTTACC
>JAYRBT010000082.1:74356556-74429056 GCA_036023395.1 Myiotriccus ornatus | reverse complement strand
GAATAGAAGGAGACAGCTGAATCCCAGTCATACTCATCGGAAAACTGCTGACTTATCAGGCTTCCCCTTTTGTTACCTCTAGGGGCTCAGACAAAACCTAAGTGCTTTCTCTTATCTGATCGCTGCTCTCACTCCCAGTTTAGCAACAATAATAGGTAGCATTCTTTTTACTTAGGCCAGACTTCCAAATATAAGAAAACTAGCATAGGACACTGCTGTCAGACATTTCTGATTATGTTATGCAAAGTGCAGTTTGAATTTTGTTGTACGCTGTTATTAAGCTAGCCTTGTATACTGAGACATTTCAATGTTAGTGGTCTCTGTTTCCCTGGAGGAATTCCTACAGTGTTTGAGATATTTAGGAGGCATAAGTAACCCTGGATTTAAATGTCCACCCGTATTTAAGTAAAGGTCCACAAAATGCCTAAACAAATGAAAATTATGGCATCCTAATGCCACAGTAGAATGGTTCCAAACACACAATGACAGCAGACAAGCAGGTGGTCACTAAATACTCTACAGTTCAGTCCTGGAAGCTATTCAAGAACATTATGCTTTGCAAGAGAAGGGAATTTATAGGTAGAGAGTGCACAGAGCCTTGTAAGTTAAAAGAAACGCAGAGAGACAATGTTTTTAAGGATGTATTCAGATCTAGTAGAGGAAAAAAAATAAAGGTAGAAAAAAGATGTGAGATGGAAACAGGTCACAGCTGTTTTGATTATGCCTCTTCAGTCTTACTACCATCTGAGAAAAACGTAGAGTTCATGTTCAAGCACCAAGTAAGTTATTGTTGTCCGTAATTATAAAGAAGGAAACAGAATGGACAACTATTTGTATATTATGCATGCTTGCAATACTATTTATTCAGATTCTGTTCAGTCTCTTTGGTGTGTCTTTCTGTATGAACTGAGAACCTCAGGACTATTAGAATGTACTCTATATGACAAAGGAAACTTTGAATTTGAATGTAGTTTTTTTCTGCTGAAAATTTCTGTCAGTAATATACCTATACGGTTCAGCTGGAAAAGTTAAACAGCTGTAACCAAGGGCATTGTTTTGCAGCAAAGTGTGATGTGCAGTTTCTGATTTGAGTCTCCTTTTTGCTGTAGGCTATAGACCTCCTTTAGGCATAACAGTAAAAATAGGAGCACCCTGCAAGTCGCACCACAGGAGCAGTGTGGGAGACAGAATGACTCAGGGACATCCTTTCTAAAGTACAGTTCCTCCCTCACATCCTTCTTGTTCAGGTGAAGGGAACAGTGTGATTCGTGGTATGATCCATCTCAGCAGCAATTTACAACTTCCCAGTAAAATCTCTTTGCTCACTCCCTTTTGCCATCAACTTGTTTTAGCATGCAGGGACAGGGGAGAGAGGATAGTGCAGAAGTCTTGTGCAGGGATGCAATGTACTGCTTGTAACCACATAAATATCTTACACCCATCCATTAGCTTCCATGTTCCTGTCTCTGTGCATAAGGAGGGGTTGCTTGTCCCCTCGAAGGAGACAAAACTGAACTGCAATTTAGTCTTGGGATTCTCCCTGGCATTTTTATAGCTGAAGCCTGTCTGCTACTTACTCAGACTAACACTATAAATCTCACACACTTTAAGGGCCACATTTTCAGTGTCATAAAACATCATATCTGTCCATTTTTTAGGGGAACCACAGGGCTTTTATAATACCTAGAGAAAATCGGATCTTAGGAAGTGACAGCATCTCTGCCTAAGACTGTTCAGATGTTATTGGTTTCTGGAAAAGCTTAGAAAAATATGGTAACTAATACAAACATTAACTAAAATGAACTTTCCAGCAATCCTAACTTGCATGTCTCTGACTAGATTTTAGTCTTCTAACTACGGGGAATTTGGTTTTGGTTTTTTTGTTGTTTTTTTTTTTTTTTTTGATTGTTCTGGTTTGTTTTTACTTTTAATTGCAGCCTTGACTCTTTTTCCTTATGTGCTGCTTCTTTTCTTCTTTTCAGTTTTTCCACTCCAGAGTCATCTTTTAATCTGGTTTTTTTCATTTTTTTTTTTTAAATCTCCTTTTTCTCTTCAGATTATTTTTATGTACTTGTTCTCTAGGCATAGAAATCATCCTGTTTCTTACCTTAATCTTCTCTCTTTCTACTTACTCATTCCTTAATGTTTCTTCTTACACAGTTTCACTACAAGCACTTTCTGTCTTTCTTCTCCAAGAATTATTTTCCTGATCTCTTTCTGTATTCCTCTTTCCTTGTTTTCTTGCTCTCTTTTTTTGTCAGTGTTAGAATGGATAGGTATAGAGAGATAGCTGCATTTTTTTCCACATACACATAAAAAATTTTCCTCCTAAACTTCTGTTTAGGAGGAAATGCTGTAAAGAAGCACAACTGGAAATGTTTTAATTCCTCCTTATCTCTCGTTCTTCATAGTCTGAAGCAAGTTTTCTCTCACATAACAGACACCAGCCCATTGTCTGTAAAGGAAAACTTCCAAGAAGGCTAGACTACAATATAGAGAGTGCCCGTGGCATTATTATGCCAAACGCTGAAAGCATAGGCTGATGGGAATAGCAGTCAGTAAGACAAGCTTTCATTTGGAATCAGCATTCTCCCTTCACATGGACCATGCTGGTGAGCGCTTAGGTTAGGTTTTGCTGTTGGAATACTCAAACTACACCAGCAAGGTGACAGTGAACAGAGAGTAAGGCAGTCACTCATCCAAGGTTCTTCAGAGCCTATCAGGAATGTAAGTTTAGTTCCTTCCGTGTGCCTAATGGCAAGACCATTACTTCCAAAAGCATTGTACTGCATCCAAGTGCCTAATAAGTTAAGTGGCTTTCATGACATAAAGAAGCTGAACTGTGTAATGTATATAGATCTTATGTTTAGGTACCAAGGAACATAAAGATTTCAGTCTTGTACAAAGACACTGACACTGATTAGCAGCTGTAAAGTTTTCTTATTGTTTGTACCACTCACATCATTAACCCTTCTAACACCCTCCTACTACAAACAGCATTCTACATATTACTCCCCCATTAATTTGCTTACCCATAGTCAAAATTCAGAAAAAAATTATTATTTCCTTTTGCAGACCTGCATGTTATTCCTCATTAGCCTGCTTTTGATTGTACCCTGCACTTCAAAAACATCAGTCTCATGAGCCTTTGTTTCCTAAGGTTTACGTTATAGATGATCAGCAGGAAAAAAAAGAATGAAGAGGCAATAATATATAAAGATGTCGTCTTAATTTTTCCATCCTGTAGTAATTATTTCCAATTGGATCTATCAATGCCAACATTTTAGAAGCTCAGAAGACACAGAATCGGATCACAATATGAAATGTGACATTCTGTTCTAGCCAGCAGGAAACTGAAGGGGGCAGGAGGAGAACAGAGAAAAAACCCAACCTCCTTAGCTTAGGCAGCCCAAGAAAAAGTCATGTTTCAGCTGCAGCCTCTTCACTCAGGGAAACAGAAGCAATGGTCTCTCATCATAAACTTGGGCATTGTATCCTGAAAAGGGAATTAAGCAGTGGCATCTTAAACTCTATTTCACTGCAGCTTGATGCCAAAAACCAGTACAGAGAATGCTGAAACAGTTTCTTTAATATGATCTTGCTCTGGAAACATATTGGAAGAGAACATGCTTCCACAAAGCATAGCCACCTGTTATCTCTTTTGAAAATGATATGATTTGAGACAGTGGCTAAGTAATAAAATTTCGGCTCCACTGGTTAAACTGAACAGAATTCTCTAGCCACATTAGACGGATTAATCATATCATATATTAAAAAAACTGTTCAGCTTAATAATTATATCTTTTCTGGACTGGATGTATCATTATGTGACCATACTCATTTTGAGCCATTAGCCTCTCTTTCCCCTTTTTCTGAATATGGAGGAATGAAAGATGGCTTAATTATAGCAGTAGGAAATTACCTGCCTTTTGGTGGGAGTTGGAGAAGATGGTCTTATAATCACAATACAAAGCTGAGACTGTAGGATATTACCTTAAAATATTTATTCTCAGTTACTCTCTCAGTTCTATCTGCATCTGTAATAAGTAACATGTCTAAAACACACTCACATATCTGGAGTGAGAGTAGAAGAATGTGGCAGCTGGAAGGTAACAGGCCCTGCTACCTAAATACAGTTGCATTTTCTCTCACGATTGCAGGCTGGAGTTCACGATTGATGTGAAAATGTGTAATATTAAATGTGTAGTATTAAAAATAGTGGATAAAGAATGCAAACACTACATATTAATTCATGTTAATTTGTTGCTTTACTAGCATAGCCAACTAGCCTGTGTTCATCTATCTCCAGAACCATCTATACTGATTATTAATCAGAGTTCGCCGAAATCCTGCATATTTTTTTTTCCTCCCCTATTCATGAAGGCACTTCTGAGAATAATAATTACACTACTTAGCCTTTATCTAGTGCTTCTCATCTTTCAAGTGCTTTACAAATATTAATTCACTAATTAATCTTCCCAACAACTCAGATTACTCCCATTTTACAGATGGAGAAGCATTAGCAGAGAGGGCAAGTGACCTGCCTGAGGCCATGGAGAGTAGAGAAAGGGGAAAGGACTAAGACGAAAGATGCTTATAACTAGAAAGAAATGGAGGCAGATGGGACAATTATGGTGATTGTTCAGCAAATAATCATGAGATTCAAGTGAAGAATTTAATATATCACCGGAGGGCAGGCAGTGCTAGCCCTACCATGTGTTATACAGCCACTCAGTATGCCAAAGGATACACAAATAAAAAAAATGGAACTGAGAAATAAAACACATTGCACTTTCACCATTTTTTTTTTTTTAATACACAGTCTGTTCTTAGATACTGGCAAAAATTTTAAAAGTAATCATAAGCACAAAACTAGTGTCAGGAAACTAGAAAATTCTGATTAATTTGATATCTCATTTGATCTGCACTCAAAATTGGATCAATGGAATGAAAAGACTGCCAAATACTAGGCATAAATTCCGTTATGATTTCTATGCTGGATTCATTTTACATCTGGGGAGACTGATAAAAAAAAATAGGTAAATAAACTTCCCTCTTAAACCTTCCTTTTCTGCTCTCCAAATAGTCTCTGTTTAATCACAATTAGGTTTCTTTTTGTTCATTTCGGCTTGATTTTGCTTTGGTTTACAACAAAACCTTTTTTTTTTTTTTTTTTTTTAATCCAGATCTCCCAAATGATTGCAGGAAAACAGATACTTGTACATTAGGACCAAGGGAGAAAATGGGATAATACTACCGTGTGATACTGCTGGCAGGGAGACTTTCGTTAAGGCTGTAAGAGATATATCATTACCTGGAATTTAGAACAGCGATTGGGGATGAGAGATATCCAAGCTAAACCCATGAGGTGAATGACCTAAGAGCAAAAACCATTCCCTATGTCACAACTGATAGAAACATGGGAATTGTTTTTGGATTGTGGTAGAATCCTACCAGCAAGTACAGTACACATAAGTACTGACAGCAAAAACTTCAAATGATTACACAAATATTCAAAGTACTTTATGCTCCATGCAGACTGGGAAAGTAAAAAAGAAGTGAAAGCTATACAGTATCTGCCAGATATTGAGTCAAATTGAGATTGCTTTTTCCCCTCTTTGAGAAGTTTTGTTTTCTGCTTTACTGATGTGATAGATATTCCAGTTATACCTTATGCAGACATTGATATTTTGTATACACTACTGCAGTGTGCTGACCAGTGATGGCAGTATAAAGGTGGTAAACAATCCAAGACTAGAGAAAGCAGTGAGAATGACGAGGAGAGAAAAGGGATGCAAAAAACCCTCTGATAATTTCGAACATCATAGCAAGATATGTGCTGTAATGCTCAGTGCAGTACTAAAAGGTCCCAGTCCTGTACCCTGTGCATTTTTCTCTCGAATTATCCCCTTGCCTAGAGATGCCCTTAAAATGAAATTTATTTACCTACAAAATAGCTAGACCTCTTCAGGTTCTTAGAGCTTGGGAAGCAGATAATTTTCCAAGACACAGAATAGGTGTATCTATTCCATATCTTGGAAAATTATCTACTTCCCTGGCTCTAAGTAGCTAAGAGAAAACTAGTATTTCAAAAAAGAATAATCAAAATATATCTTTCTTTGCTTCTGTAAGATTCTGAAAGTAAAGATCACTACTTTCTCTCTGTGTTCTATATCCTCTTAAAATTAATTGTCCCTAAAACTTTATTTAAGACATATATTCAGGGAAAGATTTCCTGGAAAGGACAAGGTAGAAAAAAGCCTTTAATGGCACTATTTTGATGTTAATAACACAACTTTATGGCTTCAGTATTTGTATGCTTTGCAGTCAGTACTCATGATTACCAACCCAATCACTGACAACAGCAAGTGACTTACCACTTATGACCTCAAATGTTGTAGCAGTGAGAAACAAATTGACTGGGTAGAGCTCCTGCAGCACACTGTGGTCAGGATGAAACTATTAAATTTTTTATTTCATCCAGTGAATAAATTTTTGTTTAGCTCCTGTGATACAATATTTTTTATGTTATTAAAAAAAAAGTAACAAACACAAAACTTTCACAACAGATCACTTACATAAGTACAGGACTATTGAGAAGAATGCTCATGGTGACATGACGGTATCACACCAGAAAGGAACGCTGCATTTTGCCTGAGAAGTTTAGTTAGGTTTGCTTTGCTTAGGGAAGCCTGTTGGAGGTCTGGGTAAGGCTACAGACTGCTCTCACTGAAATTCAGAGCACTATTCAGAAAGGACTTAAAGCATATAGGAAAAGTGGCAAAGAAAACAAAAAATGTCCCACCTGTGATGTGACTCAGCAGGGAGAAGAAAAGCTTTGTTTATGCAACAGACATAAAAATGACAAGTACACAGACCAGAAGCCATGAGTTTCTTATCAAGTGCTGCTGCGTTACATATAAGCTGCTGCAGCTTAATTTTGTGTTCCCCTTCTTCAACATATTTAAACTCTAAAAGGAAGATATGGATTTTATTTACTTGTCTCCATAACTTTATTTGGATGCTGTTGAGCAAGGATCGAATTAATAAGTGCTGTTGATATAAACTTAATTACTGTTCTAGGAACCAAGTTCTTTTAACCAATAATTTTACTTTTTTTTACCTAAATCTGTGTCCAAAAACTAGGCAGTACTATGTAATTCAATGCTGTAAGTTAAATCAGTAGTTATCAAGGTAAGGCAAATACCGGTTCTTAGATGTTGGGATCTACAGATAAACTAAGCTTTACATATCAGCTCATTTTTAATTAAAATTTATTAATATATTCTGAATGTTGCTGATGCTAATATTTTAAAGTACCTAAGATTATTCTAGGCTAAGCAGGAAAGTGTCAGTTTTCTTCCTCTAGCATACTTTATGTTCACCTAGGCTTTAGCTTTATATTGTTCAACCAGGAAACTGTATGTAATTATTTTGGATGTCTTCTTTAATTGCTTAATTAAAACTATAGAAAATGGCATAAAGTAAACTCTCTCTATCACATTGACATTTGCACAGCAGAACATTTGCAATCAACCCAAAGCATATTTGTCCTATGTCATTAATGATAAAAAGGCACAAATCATTTATTTAGGATAATATTAATAATAAAATATTAATTTGTTCAAGAAAACACTGTATTAATAATAAATAGTCATGACCTTCATGAAAATGATACCAGGATAAAATTGCTTTAATTTGGTTTAAAGAATAATTAAATACAGTCATACATTCATAGAAAAAACCTCTACTGCCTTGTAATCAGTGGTAAAATATGTCTCAGAACAACCTCTAAGCAAGAACTTGCATAAGAAATGTGCTGCAATAATAATTTATTGTACTGTATCACTGATCATTAATTCTGAAAGTCCTACTTTTTCAAGAGAAAGTTCTGAATAAATAAAAGACGTGTGAAGTCTAGAATTCACAACCAACACCTGAAAACAAAAGAAAAGAAAACATCTGTACTTTGCACCATTTGGTTCCTAATTCAGGAAAATACACATATGAGATTGCAGTTTTGAGCACCATAATCTAAGAAAAATATTAAGCTATTACAGAGCATCCAAAGAAGGGCAATGAAGATGGTGAAGGGCCTTGAGGGAAAGTGGTATGAGGAATGGTTGAGATCACTTGGTCTATTCAGCCTGGAGAAGAAGAAACTGAGGGGAGACCTCACTGCAGTTACAACTTCCTTGTGAGGGGAAGGAGGGGCAGGCACTGATCTCTTCTTTGTGGTGACCAGTGACAGCACCTGAGGAAACAGTCTGAAGTTGTGTCGGGGGAGGTTTAGGATGGATATTAGAAAGAGGTTCTTCGCCCAGAGTGGTTGGACACTGTCACCCAAGGAAAGTGGTCACAACACCAAGCCTGATGAAGTTCAAAAAGCATTTCGATCATCCTCTCAGGCACATGGTATGACTCTTGGGGATGGTCCTGTGCAGAGCTAATGGTTGGACTTGATGATCCTTGTGGGTCCCTTCCACCTTGGCCTATTCTATGATTCCGTGAATCAAAACCCTGAATCCTCAAAAGAGGAAAACAAAGAATAATGAAATAATGGCAAGAATGGGTCAGGAAAAAATCCTATATCTAACTATGGATCTAACACAACAGAGACGGGCAATGTTGATTGCAACTGAGAATTTCTAAAAATAAGTCTACTTTGTTATTCCAACTGTTCTTTCCAGTGTTTCAGTCAGTCTCCCAGTAATTAAAATACTTGTGGAAGTGGTCTTTCTAAATAGTTGTCCGCTTTTCAAGTGACTAGGGCCTCTCTATTGTTTAGGTCTACTTTCACCTCAACTTTTCATCCTTTATATTTGCACTTGCTCAGATAGTAAATTATCTTCCTCTTTGTATGCATCTTTTCTTCAGACTGTTTTTTTGAAGCAGACAGGAAAGCTATGGCAACTGTGATGATGTCTGTACCCTTTAATTTGTAGCACAATGCTGTCTCTCTCTATGCCTCATTCTCAATACTAATAGGTATATTTCCAGTTACTTCACTTCTATTTGGTATTGTATACATTAGTAATCTTTTCATGCAGGTCCCATAGCACAAAGCTCAGGAGTATCACATTTTGTAAAACATCAGACACAAATATTCATGTTCCAGAACTTATGAGCGATTTTATCCTCAACAGCAAGCACACTGGGAATGGTTGCAACTCACACAGAACTATATGAGTTAGTCCTAATTAGCTGAAATACTAGGAGCAGCATAGCAGGGCTCAGAGAATAAATGCAAGCAAGTTGCCCAAATATGTTCATTACAACATAATGTCCAGCAGACAGTAAGTATGAGAGACCAAAGGAACAATGCAGAATATATTCCTCACAAAGCATAAAAAAAAAAATCCACTTCATACTTTGACTTGTTTCACTGCATTCTCACAGAAAGTTATTCCAGTGAGCTAAGTGAGATTATTTACATGAAATTTATAAGCCACCAGATTGTGAGCCAGACCTTGCATACATATCTTCAAGAAATTATCCTTACTTGTGCAGGTAAGAGACAAGAGAAAAAGGCATTGTTATATATATATATATATATACACACATATAATTAATTTAAGAAAGGTCTTACTAACACATTGCTAAAATATATGATACATACACATAGATGCAAAACCAAAGCTTTCAGAATTTCAGAATTTCACAACTAAAAGTCACATTTCAAAAATGCACTAAAATCCAAGGCTCTCATGAGTAGTTTATTTAATTAAGTTTGTACTCTAATTTAGGCTACTGGTGCTCCATTATTAGAATAGCATGTCAGCAAATTTTCTTCCACCTGAATGCAAATATCTTTCTCAAAATGAGATTTAGCATTCTTGTTTGGCATCTAACCCTTCCCGCTTCAGTTATGAAAACATCATAGACAATATGTTAAGATCAGATGCCTAAAATTTAGCCAGTTAAAATTAGGTGAGTAGAATCTAGAATCCTACCATTCTTTGCCACAAGCTTACTTTAGTAGATGTGTGCAGAAAAAAATATGATTTTTTTAAAAGACACATTCTGATAATGCTTTGTCTTTCCCTCTCAAGCTTTTACAGCTGCATTCCCCAGCTTCTCAAATAGATATTCACACAATCTTGCAAGTTATTATTGTGCCATGACACTTTACTACAGTAATGATCACATAATACATCTACAGCACAAACTAACTTCAGCTAATCAAAACAATACCTAGTAAATGAATTTTTAAAAATTCCACACATAAGTATTCTTCTTTAGGATCTGAAATGCACATTGCAAGCTACCAACATAGAGCATGTCATTTAATTAGACAGATATAAATCTTTTACAGAGAGGAACTTCAGCATAAAGTTTTTTAAGTTAGTTAATATTACCTAAGTGTATGGTCAAACTTTTAAGTAAACAGTCCGCTTTTACTTTAAGAAATGACTGTTTTTATCAAAGCAGCCTAATTCAGATTCTGATTATTTTGCAAATATTTTTCATCTGTGATCCAAGCTGAGGAATGGAGTAGAAGATGAGAATAAAATTGCATGAAGTTTGCTTTCACTGAGATATGTTACTTTACTCATCGTTAAGTCTTTTCTCATAGATTTACAGGATACATTTTCAGTGTAAGAAATTGGTCATACAGTCCCTACTAGTTATGCCTTCTGAAGCCATGAAGTCCTGCTCTGGGTGAGGTAAACTGAAAGGTAGGACTGATCAGTGCACAGAGAACAGACACAACCAGAGTAAGTTGCTGTGTTACTAACAGAAAGAGGCTTATCAAGCAATACCATTGCGATACCATTGCAGTCAAAATCTGTTCATTTCATAAATGGAAAAAAACCCACATAAAAATTAGCTACTACAATTTCACAGCTAAAAGTGCATGACAATCAGATGTAGATGTATGGTAGCTGGTCCTATAAACAATATGGGCATTCTATGTTCATTTTTTCAAATTACACTTTAAAAACCTTATCCTTAATTCAGTATACAGCGCAACTCTCTGAATTTATCATTAACACAGTTAACACCTAAGATTGTAAGGAAAATATTGAGTAGCTACCTAAATGAATATTATTTGATACACGGATTTCTGACCATCTACAAATTGATATAAAACTCAGAATAGCAATTTGAACTAAAGGAACTTTTAGGTATAGACAATGGACCTTAAATTTATACAATCAGAAGGAAGAAATCTGGTCTATAACTTCATTATTTACTGTTGCCAATATAAGATATACAAATAGCGGAAAGAAATACTGGAATTCTGATAGGTTTTCTTGTTTTTAAAAGGCAAGTAACCTGTCTTGAATATTTCAAGAAACATTCAGCAAAGAAGAAAGAGAGGAGAACCTCTGTGTGGAAAAGAAATGAGGAATATGGCATATTTCTTCATTATTCAAGAGCTGAGAAAGATGGACAAGCCAGGTAGTGAAAACAGGAGAAGAGATGTTTAAACAATATCTCATCAATATCTTATCTAAATTATCCATACCAACTATGTGAAAGAGAAGCCTCAGAAAAAAGGTGGTATGCCTGATTTGTCATTATGTCAGCTGTTAGCTTTTCTGAAACTAACATAGGTTTATTTTTATGCTATTTTGTAAAGTAAATTTTGTCCTCCTTGGGAATATAGGTTACAAGTTAAAAGTGTATCTGAATATTAAATATTCCCATCTTAGCATTATTATTTTTAAAAAATATATTTTATGCTTTGTTCTGCATTATGTTTTAATTCCAACATAAATAAAGAAACCAAAATAAAAGTCAATTTAGGGTTTGGGGGGTTCTTTTAGAATTTCTTTTAAAACCAATTGCCAAGTTTGTCTCATTAATCAATTCCTAAGTAAGCATAATACAAAATCTGAATGGTTTTTAGCTTGATTTAATTTAAGATTTTTCCTTTTGTATCTGCATTGCCCTGAAATAACAGAAACAATTTTGACTATAAATATAACCATGGCTAAATTCCCCTTCACTTAAATAAGGTCAGACTTTTACCTTCTGAAATTATGCTGGTTTATGTTCTTATGCCCTTCACTGTAAGCACTAGGCACTGGACAGATAAAGTCAGCAGAATTAAACAGAGATGGAATTGGCATTAACATTGTTTGCTTTTGTTTACCCCAACAATACAGTGTGGTTATGTGGAAATAAAAAGGTTATAATGATGGCAGAGTATGGAACAACATGAATTCATTCTCATAACAGTCACTGTAATGTTAATGGGACATTGTGCAAACACAACCCCTGCCCTTACAATTCAAGGAATTTAATAATGTGTCCATTTCCAGTTGCAATTTACTTTTCTCCTCACTGTAATAAATAAATTCCCATACTATGTGTAAATTAAAGAGAAAACCCCTTCCCACCAATCACTATCTCTAATCTCCCAATCTGTCACTGTGCAATGTGTGAAACAACAGATGTAATATCACTTCTGCATTTAACCCTAGCTTCATACCAATAACTTTGTTTGCAGTTCCCAGTGTTCCATTTCCAGACACATGAAGAACAAGTAGGTCATCAGGAAGAGTCCAGGAGGGATTTAAAAAGGGCTTTGAAGTCATGCTTGATCAACTTGATAAACATCTGTGGTGAAATTATTGGTTTGACAGATGAGAGGAGAGCAGTGGATATTGTCTAACTTGACTTCAGCAGAGATCCCACAAGATCATCATAGAGAAGCTGTTGAACTAAGGGCTTTATGAGCAGATGGTGAGGTGAACCAAAAACTTGCAAAACAGCCATACCCAAAGGGTAGTGATCAGCGGCAAAAAGTCTAGTTGAAGGTTATTAGCTACCCTCCATAACATTAACCAATGTACCCCATGGGTCAAGGCAGGATCCAACCCTGATCAACACCTTCATTCATGATCTGAATGATGGGGCAGATTGTACTGTTAGCAAGTTTGCAGATGATACAAAACTGGGAGGAGTGGTTGATACACCAGAGGGTCATCCTGCCATCCATAGGGACATGGACAGCCTGGAGAAATGGGCAGGCAGGAGCATTGCAAAGTTCAATCAAGAGAAATGCAATTTCTTCACCTAGGGAGGAACAACCCCAGGCACCAGTATGTGCTGGTAGTCAACCGGCTTTGCAGAAAGGACAGCTGGGGAAACTAGCTTTGCAGAAAAGAACCTGAGAACCCTGGTGGACACCAAGGAAACATGAAGCAGCAATATGCCCTTTGCAGTGAGAAAGGATAATAGTATCCTGAGATGTTTTACAATAAATATTGCAGGCAAATAGAAGGAATTGATCCATCCTCACTTGGAGGACTTGGCACAGCTTAAGGCCACATCTGGATTGCTGCATCCAGTTCTGGGCTCTCCAGCACAGGAATAACATAGAGTTATTGGAGAGAGTTCAGTGAAGGGCCACAAAGATGATTAAAGAAATGAAACATCTTTCATATGAGGACAGGCTAAGAGACCTGTGAAAGAAGGCTCAGGGGGATTTTAGCAATGCTCATAAATACCCAAAGGAAGAGTTTAAATAAGATGAAGCCAACACCTTCTCAGTGGTGTCCAGTGACAGGACCAGAGGCAATGAGCACAAACAGAAACAGAGGAGGTTCCCTCTGAATATAAGAAAAAACTTTTCCACTGTGAAAGCAACAACACTGGCATGGAATGCACAGAGAACTTGTCAAGTCCCCATAGTTGGAGATATATGAAAGCTGTCCATATTTAGTCCTGGACAACTGGCTCTAGGTGGCCCTACTCAAGAAGGATTGACCTCCAGAGGTTACTTCCAACCTCAACCATTTTACAGTTTTATGAATTTTAAGTATTTGTAACAATTTTCCAACAGCTGTCACCTAAGAAATTTGAGGATCAGAATGCCAAGATGCTTCCATTTTGCTGATATACACACACACAAAAAAATATTCCACTTGCTTCATTTAATGTTGATTATGACAGAATGAAGGACCTCAGGTTTTGGTTCTATAAAAACTGAGATTTAGAAAGACCATTTGTACCAGTACAATCACTTCCAACAAAGGGATACAGCAATTACCAAAAATAATACTGAAAGGATGATTACCAAAAATAATACTGAAAGGATGATTGCCAAAAAGCACACAGAAAATTTACATTTAAAAATACTGTTATACATAATAGTATGTAATCAAAGAGTTTGTTGTTTATATATCCATAGAGCAGAGATATCTTAAAGCAGACATTTATTACAGAATCAAAATACAGCAGGGTTAGAATGCTAGGAACTGAAGGAAGAATATTAAATTTGAAGATTCTGCCAGTTGTGGCCCAGAAACAATATGTGAATTACATCATTCAGATTTGTGACTTTCTACAGCAGGAAGAGATGACAACATGACATTTTTTAATAACACGGTAAAAGTGGCAAGCATAAAGTATTCAAACACAGGACTGGTTTAGGTCTTGAGGCATCAGCATAACTAAAAACAAGAACAAGATGCTGTTTGAACACATTTTCAGTGTATTTCAAAACCATTATTTCCTATCCAGTAGAATACCTGCGCCAGTCTCCTGCAGGTTTACTGAATCATTTTTTCATCTGATGTTTTGAAAAATTTGTTGTGCAGTAATCAAACCCCCCAAAATACGTGCATCATACAAAAGCTATCGATGTATAGGACAAAGGTATTTGATTTTATACTGTCTGCATTTCCCACAACACTCAATAATCTGTCAAATAGTCACCATCAAACCTTTCTTTCACTTTTTCAACTTTCTTAAGAGAAACTTACAGGACAGCCAAAGAGGGGAACTGACTAAACTGAGCTCTGTAGTTCTGCAGCTCAGCTTTCCATACGAAGACATGCATAATTTTCTACATCCCACTAAAGTGGCCTCAGGAGCAAGTACTAACTTTACTTTATTAGGCTAAATTTTAATTGTCTTACACTTCACCTTTGGTGGAATCAACTGCCTCGATTCTACTCCTAGTATTAACACTGATCTTGGTTTTAATCTGGTATCTTTACTTCTAGATGAGGGAACAGAGGGAACACGTTACACCTGAAGTTCGGGTCCACTGGTGATCCAGACAGGGAAGTGTCCTGACATTGTTTTCTAACCTGTATGTTACATGAAATCCCATAATTTAAAAATATAGTAAGCACTTGAAATTAACTTTAAACCTTTCAGCAGCCACAAAAGATGCCTATGCTGTTAAATTAACCAGAATTTGTCAGTGTTCCTGGGCACTGGGCTCAGTCATTCATACTACAAAATTATTAGTTTCCAATGCACTTGCAGCCCTAGTGTTTTCTTGCAAGTTATTCCTGTGGGAATGGTTAGGAGGTAGCAAAGAACAGCAGTGAGTTTATACGAAACCATCTTATTTTGGAAGTTAAGAGAGTTTACTTGCTGTTCTCTGCTTTGTAGCCTCAGTGCTACAAATGGTTTGGATGGGAAGGGACCTTTAAAGATCATACAGTCCAACCTCCCTGCAATGAGCTGGGACATCTTCAACTAGATCATATTGCTCACAGCCCCATGCAACCTGACTTTGAGTGTTTCCAGGGATGGGGCATCCACCACCTCTCTGGGCAACCTGTGCCAGTGTTTCACCACCAACATCATAATGATCCTGGTGTGTTTCATTTGTTGAAACAGACATAGCCAAAGTGACCAAGATCTGTAAGGAAGGCTTCTCCTATTGATGTCCCATCAGGATTCAAAGTCAGGCAAAAGGAGCTAAAATGGAGAATGCATTATCTATGTTATATAAATTTGGAATAAAATGTAAAAATCATCTGCCTTTCAGCGCTGTCAGTCAGGCATATATCTAAAGCCTTAGTATTACTCATGAAGAGAGGGAGACAAATTCAAAAGATTTTAATTTAAGATTTTAATTCTTAGAAATCCTGAACATATAAACCATCACTACTAGACAAAGATGCAAGCCTTCATGATTGAAAATCTAATTCTTGTAGCAAGTAACAAATTTGCATACTGTTTAATATAAGAAATCTGCCAGACAATAGAAAACTTATATCTAAAATACAAAGGAAAAAAAAGTGGTTTGTATCATTCAGATCATATGTCATGCATATTGGTCTGCTGAAGAGCTCTGAATGAACTCCAGTTCTGAATGGTCTTTCTGGAGGTAGACATTCTCAAAATACAATGGCTAAGGCCTTCCAAGTCCTTCATTTGTTTTTCACATAGACAAGTGCAGAGGTACCATTGAGACTTCAGTTCCCAAAATAGCTCATTTGCACAGTGGAATGAGGTGGGGGGGTTTTGTTTGTGGTTTTTTTTCTCTCAATCCAACCACAATCTATCGTTAGATGGCAAGTCCTGTGTCTGTTAGTCACTAAGGGAAAAATTACTAAAAAGATCAATTTCCTCTCTTTGTTTCTTGTTGCTATTTGTTTTGACATCTTCAAAGGATGCTACTTACTTGCTAACTGCTAATATTACTGATTTTCATCCCACTAGTCAATAGAGATGCCATGTCTCATAATGATACAGAGAAAAGCACAAAACCCTGCAACAGTTTAGTGTTTCAATGTGGCAGAGAGTATTGTGGAAAATGCTAAAACTTTTTTAGATGAGTAAGAGCCAGATCCAACTCTCCTTAATATAGGTCAGAAAACTGTCATTGATAGCAATTGATTTTGGATGTGATCCAAAGCAGGTTAAGAATACAACGAAGTGTCGACAGCCAAGATGCATTCACTATTTGCTAACTACTCTAAGATGGGAAATAACCAGATGCATCATTGAAACAATAACTATCAGGGAATTTTCAATTAACTTCTGGGTTTGCACTACAAAAAGTTCCAATGCTATTTGTTCATCTTAATTATTTGGAAACACCACTCACTGTAAAAAAATATTGCTTAGAGTTTATTGATTGCAGTCATGTCCTTGACAGCAGTAAGTACTTAAGTAAGTACTACACTAATGCTAGAAAATTGCTGGGAAAACTGATATTTTGCTAATCTATGTTGAAAACATTTCAATGCCAAACAATTCAAGGGACTCATATGTCATGATCAACATGTGTTTTAGTACACACTTTCACCTCACTCTAGAAATTGCTTGGGCCTTCCTGGTAGTAATCAATATATAAATATTGATTCATTTCACAAAAGTAATTTTATCATTCAAAATAATAGACATACGAGAATTAGAGTTATGCAAATCTCATTATTTCTGTGACATAGGAAACATGACCTTTCAACATTTATCTTTTCTACCATGACAAAGAAAGAAAGCTCCATTTTGTGAAACATGAAACAAGCTTTCAATTTGCAACAAACTAAAATTTTCTGAATTTTCCTAATAAGAACTTCCATCAGATTCAAGTATGCCTTGATACTATATTTTTTTTAAGTTCAACACAAGTTTTACTTGGTTGTGTTGAACTTAAAGTTGTGTTGAACACAACTCTACTCTTTTAAAATGTAACCAAGATCAATCAGTAGCATACACACATCCAACTCACATAAAGAGAGAGAATAGAATTAAATAATCTTGTTTAAATGGACCGCTTAGAATGCAATATTTTAGATTTTTTTTTTTAATGTACATGCTTGTGTCAAAAAGTAAAGCAGTATGCATGTTTGTAATTTTCAGTAAAAAATCTATTCCAATAGAATTTTTTTTCTTCAAAAAGTGATTTTTTTTTAAAATTCCTAACAGTGATATTACATATTTTTCAGAACTAGACTTCTAGAATGAGATGCTGAAAAGTCAGATCCTATTCCTGGATGTCCCCTTGGCTTCTTAAATAATCTGTGTGAGCTATTTTTCTGTATCTGACTTGGGATTTTTTACCATAATGAATATTTTACATAAAAATTACATATAATCATAAAAATAAAATAAATGTATTAAACTTGTCATCTGGTTAGGTCTACTGAAATGCAGAAATAGTTTTGCATTATGGTCTTTACTGATTTTTGTATCTTATTAACAATAGATTTTTTCTTATATGCTTACAAAATACATTTACTTCAAGCAGTTTTGTTTAACGCTTGACAAGAATCTTCCAACTAACAGAAAACATTGTTGAAAAAAAACAAACAAGTATGAGTGACTGCTATCACTCTTTGAATTCTGTACTCAAAGTATTATCCTCCCTATCAGTCTGAAAGTAACATATCTAACACTTTGAACAGCTGACACACTGTTCAGGTTCACTGCCAACCAAAATAGCCAATCTTCTATGGGAAACACTGTCAGCAGCCTGTTGATTATTTTCAGGAAATTCATGAGATAATCACACTAACAGTTTACAGAAAAAAACCCTCCTCTTTCTGTGCCCCTAGAGATATATGTATAGCGTAGTAGTTTCACAGCAATAGCTTCATTTCCAAACCACAACATCCACATAATGTCAGGCAAATTAGTTCACTAAGCTTTCTGAGATCCTTTTCTTTGATGATATTCCCCTCCCAACTGATAACTTAGTTTAAAATATTTATCAAGATACAAAAAAAAAAAAAAAAAAAACCAAAACCAACATTTCCAGTGTAAAAGAAATAATGTGAAGATTATATAAAATGTGAACTTTAAGAATATGCTGCCCTCGCTTTTACATAATTACAAGTTTCTTCTACTTGATCCTAGCTAAATCTCAATGGTCAATGTCACAAATTTTCCTGCAACATCATTTTCACCTGTACAGCTCCAGAGAATCAATTGTTACACACAGCACAAAAATAATACAGCTGCAATATATATATATAAATATAAAGCTATTTAGATATATATTTCTTGAATTAAAATATATTAAATGGAGCAGGTATAGAAAAAAGATAAATGAAAAAAAAATCTTTCCAATCTACAGAGACACATGCCCTATTCAGAGAAAGATTCCTAACCAAAGTCTGTTCCAGATGTTTTTAAAATTAATTTGAACTGTGTCTGCCTTGAAGCCAGCCATGTAATGGAGTTGAGGTGGAGTCATGAGGATTCTGGTAATTCTGATGCTACCTGCTACAGATTGCTCAATCCCTTCCTGCTCTGAAAGGAAAGGTAAAAATCAAATTTTGAACTACAGAAGGAAAATACAGTGTACATTTTTTCTCATGGATATATATTATCCTTCTGCTCTCAGCAAAACTCTATCTTGAAATACACGTGAACACTCAATTTTACTCTAATTTGCATATGCAGTACTTTAGATAGAAGAAAGATGTTTCTATTCTATCTGAGAAACTTAATAGACCTATGATTCAGAAAAGGACTGATTTACATGCTTACATCATCTTTTGTTCTGGATACAATGAGCCAAAAAACATTTTTGAATAACATATTTTTCAATTAAAAACAAATTGCCTCTTATAAATCTTAATAAGACTCCAGATATTTTAATAACTTGAAAGTAATCTTTGAAATGAAAGTAGGCTTAGGAACATCAAAACCCAGTAGTAAATAATGATTTTTAGGCCACCAACCAGAGTCTTTATAGTGATCAAAATTTCCCTCAGTGGGCAGAAATCTGGAATTTAGTGCTCCTAGAGCATTCAAAATGAGAAAATGTAAAACAAAACCCTAAACCACAAACAGTGAAGCCTTAAAAATTTTCTACTTATATGAAAACCTCCCCTTTGGGATGCAACTAGAAGTCTCAGTGTCACACTCAAAACAAAACTTATCCAATAAAAAGAATAGTATTATTTTATCTTACTTGTAATGCCAGCCAGCCTTATTATTCATTTTATGAAAATTATGGATCGTAAACTTCCTTAGTGAAGCACAGTCTTATTTTTACTCTGATTCCAAACTGATAAAAGTTTCAAAGTAACCACTTAAATTCTTACCCATCATGATTCTGAAACAAACCTACAGCAGTATAAGGAAAGCATTACAAGGATGTTCGTATGTAGAGATGAAGGTATTATCAGTGATCAATTGGATTTGACAAAACACCAGATGTAGGATTATCTTTGATATTTCAGAGGTTCTTAAAAGGATTCAATAAAAAGACATATTAGGCTAACAGAGCTATGTAAAAGCAGAGGATAAAAGCAAACCCCTAAATAAATAGAGCAGTTCCTTTTGCTTTTATAAGCTTTTATCCTAAAAGTATTTGTAAAGTCTAGAGGATGAAATACTCAAGCACTGATGAGAATTTGAAGAAAACGTGCAAGTCTGAAAACTGAGTATTGAGGATAACAGCCCTTGAGCAAGTACAAAGGTGTGCCGTCCTGCATATTTGCCATGAGCAAAAATCAAATGAAGACTACTTCAAAACTCCAAAAAGGAAAAACCAGGTAGATTTACAAACAGACCAAGTTCAAATTACAAAGTAGGAGAAGGATAAATTGTGTCATGCAAATAATGTAATCAGCTGTGGATTTTTTTTAGATTTTTCACCTCCAGTAATGGAAGAAATGAGTCCATACATCCTGTGCAAGTATCTGTTTCCCTCCCTGGTCTTTCAGCATTCTCACAAGTTTTATTACCTCTTTTTATGTTTCACAAAACTTTCTACATGCCCGTGGAAGATCAGAAGTCTAGATGAGGAATACGAAGTGTGGCTATTTAACAAGTGAACTCATACAGGAAGTTTATGGAAGCCAATATGTTATATTGTGTATCTGGATAAAATAATACAATGCATTCAATTCAAGACAGTGATTGAACAGATGGATCCATCCATGATAAGAAAAAAGCAAAATTCAGAGATTTTTAGAAGTTCAAATAGATGTAAAGTTCACATAGGTTGCACTCTTTGCTTTACTCCAACTCACGGAAGGTATCAGAGCAGCATTAATAGACCCTCAGCAAAATGACTACTCTGAAGCCAAAGATCACATTGATCATACAATGCAAGATGTATGCCAACACTTACAGTACAAACAGTCCACGTAAAGCTACCTTAGCTATTTAGCACATCCATTCATGAGAACTTAGTAGTCCACAAAGTGACCCACTGCATTTCTGCATATAACTACCTTAGACATGGGTCTTTATTCAGGCAAATTCAGGCAAATTTAAATTCAGGCAAAGTATGGTCTACTTTGCTTTCAGACTGATTTGTGACATCCAGCATTAGTAGTCTCGTCATAGTCTAGGTAAAATTGTCTCCACGGCAGAGAAGATGGAGCTCTGAGCACCTGTCTCAGGGTTGCTACATTCAAAGTAGTGTTATTGGAAAAAGGACTTCCTACATATAGGGACCTTAACAAACACACATTAATCTAGTTAATGTTACACTAATCCAAATTAATACAGAAAAACACCACTTTAAACTCTGCTTACATTTTTTTTTATCTAGATGCATATTTTCTTATGTTTTCAACTTCAGTCAAGGCTACTGACTTTGAGAGAAAAGTATCTTAGCTTTTGTTTTTCCCATATTGAGATATGATAATAAAAGAAACCAAACCAAACCAAAATCCAAACAGATCAAAGTTGTGTATTACACAGTTAACAATACGCATAGGACTGTAACAGATTATTCATCCTTCTGTTCTACCTAGGGGGACCCCCCCCCCCAAAACAAGCAAATCACAAAAACCAACAATACCCACAGAAAACTTACAGCCAAGACTGCTATGTATGTTAACTCAACCAAAACATCTACTTCCAGAGGAGTTTCTGGTGATATTCTAGCTAATTAGCATCATTGTTTCTTTCACAATACATTTTGCACAATTGGCAGTATCTTTTATGAATGATTTTACTACTAGGTAAGAACATTTTACTTTGTGTGCTTAAGAAACTGTTCAGTGATTAAACAGCCTTGTTCCTTACTCCTGGGTTTCATCTCTTTTGTAGAACAAACACATAAAACTTGATATTTCAACTTTTAAAAAATCAAGCTCTTGTACCTAAACTCTTACCAGTCTCTTTTTCTTCTTTCCTTTCAAAATAAAGGTTTATTTGAATGCATCAGTTGCAATCATCCCTTACAGGTTTACATTCTGGCCTATGCAGTTAGTTCTACCTCGCTTCACTGATTTAGTTACTTAAATATAGAGAGCACTTAGACAACGACACTGTGTTTTAAAGCTTTTTACCTCCTTACATTTTTTCCCTCCTTTTACTGTGATGTACTTCTCTCTCCTCTTTGGAAATCAGTTTTCCCAGAGGAAGCTCTGGAGAGTTACTCTGCAGGAATCCCTGTGCCAGAAGGTCAGCCCCAGGGCTTTGGTTCCCAGTGTATGATCCCTTTACTCATCTCAGCCCTGAGAGCTCATGTAGCAGCAGAACATCTAGTGTGGGGTCAAGATAGAGGGGTAGTTTGCTCTTTTACACTTCCTTGTTTCCCTACAGGTGTATCTGGCCTTCTACCCTTTCCATCAGTTCACAGAAAAACCTGCCATGAAGACCAAACAGCTGGACTCAACCAGGTCACAAAAAAAGAAGAGAAAACAGAGACCTCTGATCTCGTCAGACTTTGACCGGAGACTGGTCACCTGCAGAAACACATTTGCGAGGGGTAGTTCACCATATTTCTGTGCCTGGAATCACCATGGGGTATGCCCGTCTTTTTCACCGCTGGTTACCTTCAAAAGCCTGTCATGGGCAAAAAGGACCCTGTTGTGCCTATGGTACTACTAACAAAGCACTGCTGGTGCAGCTGACAGGCTCATGGTTTTCATAGTCCATATTCTCAAATACAAACCTCCCCTAATAATGAAGCAGTAGAAATTGCTGTAAAACTCACACCCTTCCTACCCCCGTCCTATTCTCCATCCTTCCACAGCTCCTGGGTACATGCACACAGGATGAGTCCGGCTGCTCCAGAGGTTCAGAACATGCACACACAGAAGGGCAGGCGGGGGTTGCATGGCATTTACAGCAAATTGCCATGTTCATAAAGGGGGTTTCTTCCTCCTCAGACTTTGGTCCACTTCAGTTGATTCCCATATGCCTCATCACAGCCCACACCACAGATGGCACTGCACAGGATCTCCCCAGGGAGTGAGAGAGTCACTCAGCTGCAGACAGTGGGTCAGCCAGTGCCACCCAGGTCAGTGACAGGCCCCAAGAGGCTTCTGCTGGTGATGGCAAAATCCCATTTACCCAATGTCAGGGTCACTCTGCCTTGGCAAGCTGGCAGTGAGGTGCAGAGAGGGAAATGAGAGAGAACAATGACAGTACTTGTCGGGTTAGTGTACAAAGAATGAA
The DNA here is from genome assembly GCA_036023395.1 of Myiotriccus ornatus. Taxonomy (NCBI): domain Eukaryota; kingdom Metazoa; phylum Chordata; class Aves; order Passeriformes; family Tyrannidae; genus Myiotriccus; species Myiotriccus ornatus. The sequence goes on along the minus strand of JAYRBT010000082.1, from coordinate 74,405,983 downwards.
TAAAGAAAAATCTTTGCTAAATGTTAGCAATTGAGTTTTTCTTATTGTAACACGCTTGTCCTTCTTTGGAGATATTTAAGACTATGAAAATTTTGTAATGTGTTATGAAATGCACTGGAATTAATAATGGCTTTATTGTGTTAATGTTCCAGCATTCTCCATCTCAGAATGTTTTTTGATGACAAAAAAACATTGCAGCATTTTGCATGCCGAAATTCTATGAAGACATAGTCCTAGCACATGAAAGGTGTCCCATGTCCTACAGTTCTTTTTTTTCTAACTTTTCCACCCATTTTTTTTTAGAGAAGATGGGGAGGGATGAATTTATTTTTTTTTCCTGCTTTAGACAGAAGTCTAAATCATTCATTTCCTTCTCATCGTTGTGGAAACATAGTACATCATGTCTAGAAACTTAGCACTGCACAAAATAAAGGGATGCTTTCTCATAGAGTCTGCCTGACCGTCAGTCTACATTGAGGGTAAAGACCCACAGACACTGAATACCCCCCAGGTCAACAGGAGAAAGAGGAACCTTAAGGTCCTCCCATTTGTATGTATTTTATATCTTTTATCCATTTTAGGGAGGAGGACAAAAGAACTGAAATAAGAACAGGGTCCAACATACAAAGCTTAAGATAATTTATTAAACAGGGCTCTGTGCATGACATGGAATCTTGCTCAGGATCTAGTAATTTGCTTTTCTGGGGTTAAATAATTTTCCATTGACTCTTAGAAAAGTTGTAGACTGTTGCTTAAATACATCTCTTGATCAGGTTTTAATAATTTGCTTCTTGTGATCCATGTTAATTTCTATTTCAATGAACTCTTGAAAAACCTCACTTTTTAAAAAAGAAGCTCTTTTGAAAGTTCTCGTTCTTAGAACAAGCAGCACATATGTAATTTCAAAGAATATATCTATTTCCTCAGTATCAATTTATTTTGACAATATACAAACAACAGTAAGTAATTCTTTTCCTGTTTTTCCCAGATTAAAAAGAATAAACCACTAATCATCTGAGGAGAAACTTTAATGTTTAATTAAATATTAAAATTATTAGTGGGTTTTTCCTCTGAACTTGTGACTCTTTTGGTTACTTCAGAGAATGTTAGCTAGCAAAAAGGTCAAGAAATAAGCTGTTACAGAAGTGGGACGTCAGAGTCCAGTATTCATTAACAACAAGCCAGTCCACATGTGTTCACATCCCAGAGATTTGTTGCTATTAGATAACTCATCTTTGATTAATGATTATGAATATTTTAATATGCTACGCAAGAGTAGCGCAAATTCTCTCAGTTAATAAAGTGAGAACTGCCTTAGACACATCACTGAACTATCATTTCACACAAAACTTCTTTTAGAGATTAATGAAAGAAACTGAGCTGAAAATGTAGCTTTTAGGGAAACTGCTTTTCAAAAGGAATTTAATGTTCATCAAAGCACTTTAAAGAAGTGTTCACTTTTTGTGAGCAATAAACCAGTTGTATAGCAAATTATTTTACAGTATTGAATGATTTCTATTTTAGAATAATTTTTTAACTGAGCTAGCTTTTTTGTTTCTGGAATTGGGCAAGAAGTCAGGTTCAAATGCTGCAAGTTAGTATACAGATTTCATAGAAAAATACAAATCCCATTTCAAATTAGAAATACAAATACAATGAACATTAGGACATGAAATGCCATTGCTTCAGTATACTTTTTAAAGAAAACACTACTGTGAAGCACTATGGGTTGAATAAGACATAGTGAGATCAGAAACAAACCATATATGGAAATAATCTCAAAAAAAATGAGTTAAATAAAATAAAAATTCACTGATTACTTCAATCTGTTGTGGTGCTTTACGCAGCCTCAGTAATTAGCACATAGCATATTTAGATTGGCTATATCAGATACTGGTAATCCTGGTTAAGTCGTTGCTATCCCACTCCTTGGTATCATTATTTGAATTCTGGTGGTTTTATTATTTACCTTATCACTTTCCATCTCACTTCATGAAATGATCTAACATAAGGAGAAGAAACAAAGCAAAATGCAGAACATCCTTTGTGCTGAGTGACATATGAATTTGTGCAAATAATACAAATCTGTTTCAGCTAACAAGGTAATTAGAGTCTATTCCAAGCTATCATAAAAACAACTCTTTTACAGTCAATCAATTTTCTGACCGTAACTTCCCTTAGGGTTCAAAGACAGTTTCTAAGGATTTTTCATTTTCCTTTTTTGCTTTTGGTTAATCAATAAAGATATAATATTAAAGAGAAAATGCATCTTTGAGAGGTTTGCACATGGCTTCTGGCTTAAATGGAAAAACACCCATTTTAATGACATCAATTCCAAGTTTAAATTAATGTTTATATATTAATATGTTTTATATATATATTTTTACAGACTGCCTAATATGTGTGTTGAGATTAAACCAAATTCACTATTTCTAATTTTCGTGCATGCTGCTGAATATCATATATTCTTCTCTGTACCTTTCTAAATAGGAATATAGCCTGAGGAACTAATCGTCCTGTAAGCCTTTCAAATAAGGCTGTTCGTGTGGATGACTTGCTTTGAAGGGAAATTTTTTTCTGCACACTGATGTGTGTTGGTTAGTGTTAGACAGTGAAAGGGTGGAAAAGGGCTGAGTTGCAGAGCATAACAGCATGCTATGTATGTGGAATTTATTTTGCTGGGGAAATGGATAGCTGCAATTATGCAACATGCCAGTGTTTCAAGATAAATTATATTATTTGTATACTTCAAACAAGATTTATCTCTTTACTAGTATATTTAAAAAGCCTAGTTTAATTGTTCATTTTTTAATTCTTCATGTTTCATTCCAGCTCCATACACCAGCCAGACGGATATAAAATGTAATTCATTCTATAGTCAGTCAAGCTTCTTCAACTAGAAATATAAAATTTAAAGTACTCATGAACCATGAATTCTTTTGTAATAATATGTAAACATCCTGTCATCTACCCTGACAACTGAGAGAAAATGCTTCACATTAAACTGAAACATAAAAATTATGCTAGAATAGGCTTTCTTAAAAATCTCGTAACAAATAGGCTTTGAATGATGTACTTAAATCAGCCTAATTTATTTTTTTCTAATGCTTTCATACATTTTTCAAACACAATATAATATTTGATTCACATTCTTGTTTCAAAAAGACTTAATTTTAATTATTTTCTATTTAACTACTGGAATCTGAATCAATGCTAATTTCATATTTCTTGCATGTACATATGACTTTTGCTTTCTCCATCGTCTGAGAATTGTATCCTAATAATGTCAATTTCTGAGCTCAAGTTCTGAGCAACAGAGTCAAACTATAAGAAATAATCTATGCATTCACACGCACAAACAAAATATATTGCAGAGAATCTTACTACATCTTCCACATGATTTTTTTCACTGGGGATTGTTCCCACTTAGCACAGGCGTCCACGCCACAGCAATTTAAGCAAAACTCATTTACCAGTAAGAGATTAGGTTAGATAGTCATTAGGTCCAGATAAACATAGCACCAAATTATCATGTACTTTCTTAAGGTGTTCCTAAAATTTCAAAAATTAGTAAAAAGGCTGAACTGCTTCCTGTCTTTTGGTAAAGATCAACTCATGTCCATGAAACTTTACTCTGAAAAGTTCTTCAAGTCTCAACATCTCTTGGCAACTGAGTGGCTCCCCCAAACTAGAAACACTGAACAGATAGGGTAAGCAGATGCTGTAGACAATATTATTCTTACCTCTCATTTTCATTGCTTATATGCAGACACATCTCCTTGCTTTCTTAAGCTTAAACAAAATAAATAAATCATGGCATGAAGTTCAGTAAAATAGAACTTGACAAGGAAAAGAATCAATTGCGAGATCTGGAAGGACTCAGAACAATTCTCACCATTCACAGTATTCTCTCAGATCACTTAGACTGAGATTAGAAAGTAAATTCAAACACTTCACATGCTTTAAGTTTTACCCAGAATACCTCTGAACATATTTTATCTGTGAATAACCAAGCTGATGTTTGATTGGTCATTAAGCGATGACCCAGCCAACCTGTATTATACAGCAGAGAAACAAAATGGACATGATCCTGATCTCTTACATAAGGATGATCTGGATTGCCAGGGATTGCCACCCGTTGACTGACAAACTAAAATGTAGTTCAGACAATTTCTTTTCTCATGACACGGTAAATTTTAGCCTTTATCCTTGTTTGACTCAGAGATAGCTTCCCTCGCACAAGGAAGTTTTACCAGAATTCAGTTAGTACATTTACACAGAACTTTAGAGATTGAACAGATAAGAAATGAAAGACTACCTAATTTCCAAAATGCATTTTCTAAAATGTATTTAATGTCTGCTAACATTAATGTTTTAAATTAAATTTAAAGAAGGCATTTTGTTTGTCTGAAATCTTACTTTGTAGCACAGCTCTTTCTGATACAATAAAAATAGGAAATATTTGCTGAAATGAAACCAAAAACCTTTTACATGACTTTCTGAAAAAAGAAAAAGAGAGAGAGATAAAAGAATGAAACAGAGAATCAGAGGGATTTTCACTAGAGACAAGTTGAGAATACTCACTTAGGATGAAGCAAATATCAGCATCAGATCTCTTAATCTGTTGGTCTTTCACATGCTAAGTGAGAGCTCCTTTACAGGCACTTTGGAACATTTTGGGGTCAGGATCTCCCAGTTGCCCTCACCAATATTGTTTAGATCATTTTATTCATATAGCAAACAATTTTTGAGTAATTTAAAATTTGATGAACCATTATAAAAATGTCTCTTTTTAAAAGCATATCATTATATTTAATAACAATTGATAGGAGAAACTGATACTACATCACTATATCCAATAACAATTGTAAGGAGAATCCGATTTTGCATCTCCCAGAGAGTAGGAGACTGATGTTTTATTTTTGATAAAAACACTGCAACGTGGATTTCAAAAAATTTTCAAAATAGGTAAGCTGGTGTGAAAAGAATTTTGCTTTGATGAAAAACATGTTTTCCAAGAATAAAAATAAGGTAAAATGGACAAATGTATAGTTATTAACAAAACAAAACACATGCCGCCCCCCCAAAAAAACAAAAGACTGATTCAATGAATATTTATAAAATTCTATGCTAAATGTTTTAGTACATAAAAGTAGGAACCCATGCTTCAGAAACAGTTGCAGTGTTTGATACTTTCATAAATATTGGTGATACTTCAGGATTACACAATTGAATGGGATGGATAAACAAAAAATAAGTATTTTAATGTAATATGTCTAAAAAGCATTCACTCTGAAGTAATGCGTGTGTACCCATCTCCTTCTTCATGATTTGCAGAGTAGACATTTTTAAAATAATTTACTATAGATGCAGAAAAAATAAATACTAAACATGTCATCATAAAATAAAGTCCTCTTGAGCAGCATTAAACCAGGTAAAATTTACCAGATGAACATTTTGCAGTGATTTCTGAATCTTCAGAGTGGGGAAGAATACGCATTAACTAAAATCTTCTGAGAAGTGGGATCATAATAAATGTTTATAATTAGGACTATCGTTTTGCAATGAAAGAACTGATCATGATCAATTTTGTTTTACCAGTTGGAAGATTGTATGATATAAGAATTGACCTTTAGAGAAGGTTGGTTGTGTTTTACTTGAATGCTTGAACCTTCCTGCATTCAGGTATCAGACTTGGATACACAAGGGGGTCTTTTTTTACTCTCTCATGTGTGATTTCAATTACTTTGGGGATAGCCCTCTGCACTAACACAGTTAGTGCAGAACATCTACACAACTACCAACAACGGAACTCAGGAGTTAAAACTGAATTCCAGCTTTGTAAGATAAACTTGTATAGCATATGCTGGAAGAGGGGGGAGGAGGAAAAGAATAGTATGTTTTGGGATACAGTACTTACTGTCCACGTTGGACATTGACCTAAAAAAAGAGTTTGGAATTACATTCCTAGTAAGAGTTCCTGTGGAAGTCAAAGAAAGCACCTCGATGCAGTCTGGATGGGAAGAATAAGCTTCTCATTTAACTAAAATGGAAACAAAATTATTCTAATTCATTTTTCCCCAATCAAAACAATTTTCATTAAGATTGTTATACTCCTGTGAAAATTATAAGAAATAAAACATCCAAGATTTCTAACTGATTATTCACATGCAACTGGTGGACCTGTAGAGAAGAGGGGTAGTCTCTCAGAGTAAATTCTTCTCCCTTTACATGACAGAGACAAAATCTTGACAGAATTTCATTAGGCACTATAAAGGCATACAGATTGTCTTCACTCTGAGCAAGGCCTTTTTTTGTCCTGTAATACTGGCTTCCCAAAAACAAGCAGTTCATATAGAATTGACTGATATTATGACAAACCCAAGCTGGAGCATTTTCCTCAGCATTCTAGAGAGCTGCTTGGCTTCAAAGTAGGGTGAATAAGGCCCTGAGTGCTCTGGCAGCTGAATTTGCTGCCATTAATCCCCATTAGATTTGCACTGAGGAGCAAGTCAAACAATATGCTGCTTGAGGTGACAGAACATATCAAACTGCCTCAAATAGAGAATTCAGTGGAGCTGATGATACTAGAAGATTGTACTTAAATGTTGTAGGATGCTCACTTCCCAGACCAATGGGACCTTAAATCTGTGATTTAAAAGATTTGTTGTCTTACTGTGTTATCAGCACAGGGTGTTATGAAGTAAGACCAGTTCTCTTCTTAACATTTAATGGTCACTAAGTACAGGAAAAGCTCAAGTATTCCCCTTGTGTTCTGCTCCACAAGGTCAATAACAAGGCCAGAAGACCATCAAAACAAAAATATAAAGGAAATTATTCAAGAGAAAGAATGCATGCAGATGAGGAGGTGTCAGGGAGGATAAGAAAACAGTTTTGCTGAGTTGCTATGAGACACCACAAAAAGAAGGGCAAGATGTAGGAGTAAAATTTGTTATGGTCTAAAGGCTAAACTGGCCAGAATTTGCTGAAACATGTACAGAAATATAAATACAGAGAGATCCTCACCATGGCAAACCTTCCAATTTCACTCCTGACTAGAATCAAGCAAGTGCAGATCAAGGGAAAGAGCAGAAAGCCAGCAGTTAAAAGAGTGTCTTTTAAATGTGAGTTTTCTGTGGCTATTCACAGAACAGTTCATCTAGTATGCTTCTTGATTTTATACTCCCTCAGAAGTCCATATACTTCAAACATAAAGGAATGTCGGACTACTAGATTTAGATTTAAAAGGTAACCCACTCTGGATAAAATTTAGGCTCATTGAAATAAGATATAATTTAACTGCGTTCTTCTTTATGCCAACACAAGATCTTACTGACATCAGCTGAAAGAAAGTTTGTGGACAATTTATCTGAATATTACAGATACTTAGAATGAAAGTTATTGAATGAAGACATAGATGTAACACAAATCTCACCTGTTCTCATTGTGTTTAAATCTGAACTAAATGACATCCAATAAAAATCTGTGAATCTTAAAAGAGTGCACCACAGGTGAAAACAGGGTTAGACATCTCTGTATCTATATCTTACATGGGATAATCAGCAATGCCCAAGTTTCCTCTGAAAAAGACTGAACAGGCTTTTTTCAAGCAGCAATACAGTGTAGTATGTAGTAAAATTTCACTCAAATTTTATTTTAGGTCAGGTGGCGGTTAGCCACAAAAATTGCTTTTATTACCTTACATAACTTGCTGTTGTATTCTCTTAACAAAACTGAGTCTTGAAATACAGAGTAAATACAACATATACCCCATAAATGTCCCTGCGTGATTATTCCACATACACTTTTAGCAATTTCATCTGTCAATTTTCATCCTCGGTCATTCCTATAGTAGGTTTTTTTTTCCTTTAATTAATTCTTCACAGCAATGGCTTACTGGTTTTTCTTTGGCTTTTCTGTTCAACATCTACTACTATTTTAAAAATAGTAGTTAACACCTAGCAATACACATACCTACTGTCTAAAAAAATATAACCACACCATTATTATTAAAGGTAGGACAATATTTCTGCAATAAAAAAATGCATTTCCAAAATTTATAATTCAAACATAAAGAAAAAAATCCTTCTGGGATGGAGCTCAGCATACAAGGTCATAGTCGACAACTAATCTGTTTTACCGATTTTCAAATAAATGGATTCTGCCATTTTGAGTGCTGCAAGTGTAAATCAAAACAGAGATTTACCTGTCTAAAGTCAACACTGTTGGCCACGTACTCATCTGTGCCAGCATCAAGATTTTTATGCCTTTCATTTGGAACAAACCTAAACTTTAATCTAAATTGCATGTTATCTGTTTTACATATAAATATGTACATATATATATATATACACATTCATATATTTACATGCATAATAGAGGACTTTGTGATCCCTATAGCTGACATTTCCCTTTGAAGGCTAATTCCATTATAGAATATCTTCCCTAATGCAGACTGTCTTGTATGAATCACAGACCTGACCCATATTTTATGTCTGTCCTGCTATGAAGGTGCAATTTTCCAAAGGAAGCTTAAGCACAAAATCTTCCACTACTTTTTTTCCAATCACACAGCTGTAGCCATCTGTGGCCAGTCTGCCCTCGACTGTCAGCATGCCACCTGGCTAAAAATCTCTGGGCTTGTTGGGTTTTATACACTCAGAAAAGTATAAATGGGTTCATCCTTCAGGCTGTACTTGTAGACTTCTTATGGACAATAGGCCCACTAGGATCTCCACGAGGACTCATGTTTTTCTTGTACAAACTTAGAAAACTAAAAGCAAACTAAAACTGAATTTATAATCTGTCTAGTTTACTTCTGTCAGCACACAGCATTAAGTTCTACAAATGTAGATGTCAAACAAATGCTTGTTCCAAATACAATTTTCTCATTTTCTAAACTGATAAATACCAATATTCCATAAATGCTGCAAACACAAGCCCCTGTATTGTTGCAATGGGTTTATTAATATCCTTGGCCTAACTCAGCAATTGTCACTGACACCAAGACTAACTCAGCTTTTTATCTTTATTTCAACTGATAAAATACTTGTCTTGAAAACTGTTGACCCATATTATTAATTTCTAGTATTGAAGGAAAATTTGTCAAGAGTCCTTCCAGGAGTCAACTTTCCTTCTAGGGAAAATTTGCATAGGAAATGCCAGTAAGTGCATGCCTTTGGCGAAGGTTTGTACATAGACTGAGAATTAAATGGTACCTGAAGCACCATAAAACAGTGCAACTTTCCTGTATAATGCCATTTAAGAAGTAAAAATCACCTCTGTGTTATCTCAGAGATGTAATTATGGTCTAAAGTCATAAGACATGACATGCACCAGTCTAGCCGAAAATGTAATATGTGCATAGTAGTGTGGTCTGGAAGCATATTTTTCAGGTCATGCTCTGTCTTGGAAGCAAGACAAGTGTTATAGGGGCTAATTCTGCAGTAATTGAACTGCTGTGTTTTACTACAATATTTTTTTAGACCTGTTTCAACTCAATATTTGCAAATAATTATTTTCATCTCCAAGTTGCCTCCCATTTATCTAAACAGAATTAAGTTTCTCCTACATGTTCACTTATTTTATGACTCTGTAGTTCTCTTTCCCTTCAGTCTCTTATCACATTCATAATTTTTAGACAAAATTTGTGATGTCATATGGGTTAGAGAAGCTTTACTTGGTTGGGAAAGATTTATTTCATCCCTCTTTTCCCATTTTTTTAAATCTTTATTTAATTTATGTAAAATTTGTTTGGAAACTAATTTCACTGGGTTGAAAAAAGATAGTGACCTAATCTAGTAGAAAGGGCACATTTCCCTTTAGCACAACTCAAGAAACTAAAAATTACTAGCTGATTAGATGGCTGAATTATCACCTATTTGGCCTCTGTCAGTTTGGAAAGTGATGTGTATGATAGTCTTCAAGGACGAGATATGTGAATTTATTTGTACTCATGGGTATTCACTGATTGTCATCTTTTGATCTGTATATTCATCTCAGTCATCTTCTGTCTTTTCATTTGTCCAAGACTAAAAAGTCTTGTATAACCATTCTTTACTTGAAGAAATGGTTGCGCTTGACTTTCTGTATTTATTAGAATTGTAAGTAATAATAACAAAAATATTAAACTTGGATATGCTCAGAGAGACAAACGAATACAGTTGAGAACACTTTCCAATGTCCCAGCCTTTCTTCTTCTCCTCCAGTATAGAGATATTAATTCTGTTCCTGCAGTTTGTAACTGACTAATTGAATAACCTGTTTGAATATTCTCTTTTCTTCCTCAATTTATTTACATGAAAAATGTGTTGATGATGTTTATTAAGTACACTGGATGTAATAATGTTGGAAACAGCATTGTTACTTTCATGGCAAGCAAGCGGAGAAACATCAAAAACATTAATGTGGATACAGCCCTGGAAATTTGTTATTAAGTATCCACAAAAAAACAAACCCTTCTGATCTCTGTTTTTAGTGTATTCTAGGAAGAAGGTGCAGACTGAGTGTAAGACATTTACTGACTATTGAGAGGTCTGAAAAGTTAATGGTTTTAAAATTAATCATTAATTAAATATATAAGGATATATTTCTTAAAAAATTGTAAAGACACTTAGGAAACGTAAATCTTTCAGAGTCTTCCTCCACTGAAAGCGAGGGACAAAATTTAATAAACATTTTCTTTCTGGAAATACATTTTATTTCAGAAAAATGTGTATTGTTTGCAAAACGGTTTAAACAGTCATTGGGGGTAAGATCATTTCGATTGGAAAAAAATAGGTTTTAAAACTAGCAAAACATTAATAAAGTTAATTTAACAGAATAACATACAGGGCCTACATAATCCAAATATTTGAAAGAAGACTACATCAATAGAAAAAAAATAAGATAAAAAAGAAAGTTAAGGACTACCAGAGCAGAAAAATAATTTGAGTTATGCTCTTCACCTAAAATAAGATCTGACAGACTCAATCTTGTCTTCAACGCACTTAAAACCAAATGGAATTACTTCAAATTCAACAGTATAGTACTTGGTTTCAGTAGGGTCTCAGAGACATATGAGAGTTGAATGATACTCAATTCTTTTCTGATTACCATGCTTAGAGGACAATTTTCCAGATTCATGTAAATATTTCAAGAAGCCATAAAAATTATATATTTCAGGAAATTATTATATAATCTGATATGGATGTGAGAGTAGTCATTTATTAAAATAAAATTCTGGAAAGGGTATAAAGGAGCATGCCTTTTTGTTTCTGAGATACATGTGATGTTTTCCATCCCTTTTGTTTTCCTTGAGTTTTTCTCACAAAATGAGATCCATCATGCAAGGTGCAGGGAATACTGAAAAGCCGCAAGTCACAAGGCCACACATCTAGTTAATTAAAAAATAAAGAGAACACAAAAATTATCTGCTTGTGAAGCTAGGGTAAAAACATCATCAAACACTAGTTCTTTTTCTACAAACTGGAGTAACTTTAGTAAAATCAACCATACAAACTGACCTTCAAGAAAAAAGAAGACATATAAACTCAAAATTGCAAGGAGAGTTTTGTAGTGCCACTGCGCTTACGAATCCTAAATCTTTTCTTAGTGACTCTAGTGTAATGCCTTAAAGCATGATATTTGTTAATATCATGTCAAGGCAAGCAAGAGAAAAATTCAGCACACTAGAACAGTGAGGAGTGCTAAAATATTAATATATTATCAAATGGTTATTCATATTTCTACAAAGTGTCTGCACTGAATATAGCACCAGTCAGGAAGTGAAACAAATGACAGAGTCTAATAATTTTAGTCAGAAGCTAATGCAAAAAGAGAACAGACTGGAAACCTTTGCCTCCTCCTCAGGGACAGAAAAGACTGTTGTCCCCAGGAAGCTGGAAGTGAGGGAGAAAAAGTGCAGGTGGCTGACATCATCCCACTCAACATTAAGCAGGAGTGATTGCCTAATGGAATAACCTTCTGTTGACAGAAAGCCATTGTTCAGAAATGGGTAATCCCACTCTCCTGCCCTTGCACCAGGTGGCATTCAGTCGGATGGACAAATATAAACATCAGTGTAAAGAGCAGGACAGACACCAGCTGTAACTTACATCTGTACAGACACTTGCAGAGAGAATTTTAACAATATTACTTGAGGGAACAGAAAATTAGATGTATTTTAGTAGGCTAAAGACTGAATTTGGATTTTAACATTTAGCTTCCATAAGCAAAGTCATTCCATATATTCCAATTACAGGAAATCTGATGATGGATGTCAAAGACAAGTTTCTTTGTCGTAAAAGGAACTTGTGTCTTTTAGTTGTCTGTTAGGTAAAGAAAAAGGAACACACTGGTTTTTAATAATGTGATAGCAGTGAAGGAAAATTAATTGATAGTTCAGAGGTTAAGACTGTAAAGTCAAGTAGTCATTTCTACTGTCGTGTATGTTTCCTTAGTCATTTGTACAGATTGCTAAAATTCTTTGAATTACAGTTTCACAAAAATATACTGCAGGTATTACTACTTTTCCTCCTACTTTTTATTTGTCCTATCTATTAGAGATGACAGATTGGGGGAAAACCTCTTTTCTTCTGTTTAGAAACAATGAGCCCAGTCAAACCGTGATCAATTTTGGTTTTCCAAAAACCATTATTATTAGTATAAATAAATGAAGTTCCCTACCAGAAGCCAAGCCTCTATTTTAAAAATTAAAATATTTAATTCACCAAAGCACTTGGAAAAAATCCTTAAGCTCCACTTATGGCTAGGCTTCATGAACAAAGATTTGGGAAGGGCTCTACCCACGCTTGCTACAAGCGCGCTGATGGCTAAAAAGGCCAATATGAGACAGACAAGTCCAGTTGCAGAAGGCACAGCAGAAAGACTCCCCAGGTGATATCAACAAGATCCTTAACCTTAATGTATTCTTAAATTAATGAAATTCAGGCATGTGCTTGAAGCTTTGGCTCAGTCATGGGACAGCTCAAATGCTTCTCTAGATCGCAGCAAAAGTCTGACAGAATGCTCACACACCGGAAAACATAATGACATTTTTTTCTACAAATATTTAATAAACTTGTAACACAGAGGAACACTTGTAACACAGAGGAAAAATTAAAAAAAAACCCACAAAACTTTATGTATGAATGCCAAACACAGATGTGTAATTGATATTATAATACAGTGCAGGCAGAGAGTCATTTCAGAGGAATGATGGGGACAATAAGCAAGAGTCCTTAAAGTGTTAACTACCATGCTTGCTTCCTCAACTCCCAGTCCAAAACACTCAATCATCAGGTTCCAACTGTTCCTTCATAGAGTAACAGTTTTACATAAATTTGCAACTACAGCAAGTGGATCTGACATGGTATGATTTGGAGTGAATTACAAATACTCTGCTTAAAGTTAAGTCCATAATGAATACCCAAACTGAATTTTAAAAGTAATGAAGAGAGAATTTGTGGTGGTTTTCCCCCAGCTGGCCTGGGGGATTTTGGAAAGGTTAAAGTTAGATAGGAACCTTTGTACAGGGGAGAATTACACCCGAAGCCCGAAGATGTAACAAAATGGTTTTCCGGTCAGATTTGCTGAGTCACAGTTGCTGGACATGCGCAGTAGGCAGAGTTATGTAACGTTATTAATGACCAATAGAGGATTATTTATGTAACTTGTAGACCAATAAAGATTTAACATGTGTAGCCTCAAAAGTGTATAAGAATAACAGTTTCGTGCAATAAACCATTCCAGTCCCTGGATCCATAAGGGTTCGTGTCGTTTCTCCTGCCCCGACGATGACAAGAATTCCCAAAGATAGGATCAAGATGCCAAAGGACATAAGTCATAGAATTAATATTGGGAAACAATCTGTAGTAATCTACTCCAGCAGGCCAAATGCCAGCTTTACTGATGGGAATTATGCCTAAACAGTAGACTTGTCTACTGGTATTATATTCCCCAGGACTAGTCAGTCTGCACAGGCTAGGATTAATGACATGAGGAGACTACTACTATTCAAATGACTATTTTTTTAAACAAGCATAAAAGGACCATGTGCCTGCAAATTAAAGATCTTGCAGCTTCCAGGATAGTGAGTGGTGTTACATTATAGCCCTGTGGAATTACAGAAAGTGATGAGGTAAATCGATGATCTAGATATACCATTTCCTATCCCTTTCCCTCTTCTAAGCCTTTTTAGGTCTCTTAGCAGGAAAAAAACTAACATTCAAACATCTTCCCTAAGGGAACTCAGGGCAAGTTTCTAGATCTAGAGACCCTGACTCAATAAAAAAATTCTAAAGTAGAAAAATAACAGGAAAAAATGTCAGAGGCAGAGCTGCTAAAGAAGAACTTGCTCCTCCCGAGAACTGGTAGACCCCAAGGGAGATACAAAGAAGCCAGTCAATCCTATAGAAGTGGTCATAAATGCAGGAGTTTGTAAAACAGCTTCTCTTTGGGAGGAAACCTCTTGATTGTTTTATCACAGTCCAAGCCACAGTGATGCCCTCACTGATTAGCTTTTGATCTTGAAGCCAAATTTAGCTACCATGAAAAACAAAATATTTTTAAAAATCAGCATGCTGATCTGATGAAGACACTTCTGTTCCCAACAGATAATTAAAAATTCTAAACCCTTCAGCCTATTAAAAGTAAAATATGCTGAAAAAAATCCATATTTTCTCACAGTTGCCTCTTTTCAGTGCAGTAACTATGTGCATATGGTGGAGGCTCAAGTATTCTTGATGCTATGTTTGGGTTAAAAAAAGAAAAAACAAAAAACCACAAAGCATGCATTTTTTTTACAATTTATCATTAATCTTTGAATATACTGTAACTCAGAAATACTTTCAATACGTTTTAATGTAATTAATTGAATATCAACCCTCTTCTCTACCCCCACCTCCAATACATCAAATCCTACTGTAACACTTAACTTTACCTCTCAAATAACATGCCAATTTTTGGTCCAGATTCCCAAATCTGGGAAATTAAAAGGGTAATCCAAAACAGTTCCCCTCATTCTGTTTTGTATCAGTCTAAATAAATGTATTATTTTATGACTTAAATTGCATTGTCACTACAGTATATAAGATTTTAATTAATAGCTTTTAGGGACAAATAGTTTCCCTATCCTAATTGGTGATTAGTTATATTTGAGGAAAACATGTTACAGTGTTGACTTTATGACATTATCAGGACAGACAATCTGGCCACTCTGGTTTTTTTAGAGAAGAACAATGCAATTAATTTCCCAGACTAGCCAGTGGCTAGCAGAGGAAGGCAATTTTCAGCAGGTGACACCTTTCCTTTCTTTAAGAAGTGCCAGGAAGTCTTTAATGACTACAAGTGCTCAAGGCCTAATTTTATATCTCAGATGAGAGCTAAAAATCTCAGTAAGGCTGCAGCATATTGCTATGCAGATCATAGACAGTATAATAACTGAGAGGAGAAATCAATTCTGAAGAATACAAGACAATCATTCTGCAGAATAAGCAGTGTGTCAAAAAAAAAACCAAACCCCAAACATCTGATGCACTGGAATATCTATACACCTTAGTTCACCTTTAGGTTTCAGACTCTGCAATAATTATCCCTGTTTGTAATATCACATAGGCAAGAATACTTGGCTTACACACTGTAGTTGCTCTGTTTATGACTGGGGAAACAGCAGTAAAGTAAGTCTACAACCCAAGAGATAAAATTATTTAAATATTTTCCTGGGTTTTCCCATAGTATTAGGAGGAATTGTACATAGACTCACAGGAACTATCTGTTTACCTAATCTCTGACCTCTTTAGTCTTTATGTTCTGTACTTCTGCTCCAGATTCCTGCAACACGCTGCAATATGACAAAAAAGGTCATTAAAGAAACTTGCCTTTTCACACTCCAAAGACAATTGCTCAATACTACTACCCACTAAATTAGTATTATTGAATATATGTATGATTAAAAAAAAATTGGCATTCCATTGTGAATGTATATTATATATTTATTACATAAAAACCACGGGTCATATTCTATTCAGTCTTATAATGTTTTCAGCTAGGAATAGGTGGTAACAACTTCAGGAGACTCAAATTCCTCTGAAAATCAGATTTCACACTACAGGACACAGAATTATAAAAGAAAGCCAATCTAAAATATCGTGCTTTGAGACTTGGAGCATATTAATCAGGGAAAAAAAAAAATTGAAGGGGTGACAACATCCTGTATGACAATGGTGAGCTTGATGTGATGTTCAACTTTATTAAAAATCAGAGTTTATGATGCAGCAATTGAATGTGTTCAGTTGTGGTGACATGAATTGTTCTGAGTGAATATATTAATATTTTAGATAAAATTCCTGGACTGTATGTCTGATTAATAAGCTGTACTTCAGTTTGAGAATATATGGCTGTTCAATATAACAAGATTATGAATAATCCTTATTACAGAAAAAGCAGTATCCTCTGAGGTTCAGAACAGACATGTCAGTGGAGCAGAGGGAGTTGTATTATTAATCCTCCCATGTTCAAATGCATGTCAGCTACCAATAGAGGTCAGTACCTATCACACAGCATTATGCAAATGGTGCATGTCCTAGTTACAGGTGCTGGGAACAGTTTATCACTGTGTGGGTATAACCAAAACTGTGTATCCTACACCCTCTATGTACTTCCTGATGGACTGGTAATAAATGGATTGTTTGCAGCAGCTCCAGGACACATCTGACACCTCAGGCTACAAGTTGGGCATTAAAGAAACCCCTTCGAGGCAGAGGACCATTCCTTTGTTTGCACACCAATGACTCAGCTGTGATGACTCCCCTCTGGAAAGTCATTAACACCTTCACACCCAACCTGAGGGGTCATCTCTGCTAATGGGCCAGAATGGGCTGACATAATAGGCAGTTGCAACACCTAGACCATCAAAGATTAGAATATCCCTGACTCACAGAGTTACATCACCCATTGTGAAACTCCCTGCCCTGGGAGAGGTACTAGGCATTGCCACCTAAATTTGAGCGTATATAAACTTTGGGGTTTGTGACTTCTGGAACCACTCATTGGATCCAGAGGAGGACCAGAACTTTGACGGAACTGCGATCATTATCTAGACCAGCAGGTTTTCTTTTATTTTGTACCCAGGGGAGCCACGTGGTGCTCAGCACAGGGGTGAACAAACACTGTTCTATTCTTGTTCCAGGGTGCTGGGTTATACATGTGTTTTTGTGGGTTAAAACAAGTTTTTCTCTGTATCATTGTATTTATTGTAATCTTTTTAGTAAATTGTAATTCTGACTTGTAACCTCTCTTGAGTTGGGTTCATTTCTCCCAGCGGTTTACTTTTAAACCAGCACAATGCATTATTAAGATTTTTACTAGTGTGGTGGTACATGAAGCTGGAAGACAGAAAGCAGAAAGAAATCCTCATAACCTAAAGGGAAATGGTCATCAACCTGCTACAACACTTAGACACTTATAAGTCCATGGGGCCAGGTGGGATCCATCTAAGAGTACTGAGGAGACTGGAAGAAGAGCTTGCCAAGCCACTTTCCATCATTTACCAGCAGTCCTGGCTAACTGGGGAGGTCCCAGTTGTCTTGAGGTTACCAAATGTGACTCCCATCTGCAAGAGCCGGAAAGTGAAGGACAGAGGATCAGGCCCAGTCGCCATGGGTTTAGGAAAGGTGGGTCCTGCTTGACCAACCTGATCTACTCCTATGACAAGGTAACACAGTCACTGGATGAGGACAAGGCTGAGAATGTTGTTTGCCTGGACTTCAGCAAAGCCTTTGACACTGTCTCACACAGAATTCTCTTGGAGGAACTGGTTGCTCAGGGCTTGGACAGGTATACTTTTCATGGGGTAAAAAACAATCTGGATGCCTGAGCCCAGAGAGTAGTAGTGAACGGAATTAAATCTGACTGGCAGCTGGTCACAGGGCTCAGTATTGGGGCAAGCCCTCTTTAATATATTTATTGATGACCTGGATGAGGAGATAAAGTGAACCCCCAGTCAGTTTGCAGATGATGACAAGTTGAGTGGGTGTGCTGATGGCTCTTCAGAGGGATCTGGACAGACTGGATCAACGGGCTGAGGCCAATGGCATCAGATTCAACAAGACCAACTGCTGAGTCCCACACTTTGGTCACAACAACCCCATGCAGGGCTACAGGTTTGGAGAAGAGTGGCTGGAAAGCTGCCCAAAAGAAAAGGACCTGGGTGTGCTGGTCAACAGCTGACTGAACATGAGCCAGCAGTGTGCCCAGGTGACCAAGAAGGCCAGTGGCATCCTGGCCTGTCTCAGCAATAGTGTGGCCAGCAGGAAAACCATGGTGAGGTAGGCTGGACGTGGGGGACTATTATGTGGACTATACTAATGGAGAACTCACATAATATTTTTATTAGGAATGCAGAGGGAAAGATAACTACTCCTGTGCTTCTTACGTTTTGCTGCTGATACTGAATTGAGAAGAGATGGCAAAGACCATCTCAGCAACCCTTGTCATCACACAACTGGTTTTTTTCTCTGTCAATACAATACAGTTACCATAGTGTTGTTCATGGTTCTAAAATTTTGATTACATGCAATCATTTGCAAAGGTAAGGACTGTTATGGCGACCACAGTAGCACTTAGTATTTTTCATCTTCAAAGGATGTGACAGGCATCAGGTAATTTATTCTCGTAGCCCTTTGATTCTGTTTAAATGGCTATGGAGAGACAAATTCCATCCTGACTGTAAACAACCCTAACCATCTCAGCTTTATCACTAGAGCTTAAGCAGGCTAGTTAACATGTTACTGTCCAATGCCAGAAAGATTATTTTTGCTAACATCAACAGTAAGTTGATTTTACATGGTACATCTGAAAAACAATGGATGGTTAAGTCCTGCAAAGCAAGGAAGCCTGATTATCGTCCAGTAAATCTTATAAGTAGTCTAATTGTTCAAGACTGTGAGTGATCCTACTGACTTCAGTTTAAAAGCCTGAGCAAAACTGCGGACATTTTACAGGTCTGGAAATGTAAAACCAAGCACTTTCAGGATAAGGACAACTGTCGATACTCAGCTGAGGATGAAAGCACAGATTATTCTGGCATCTAATTCTAAACTTGTTCTTTTAGCTTGTGCTCTCTTTGTTAGCCACCCAAAAGACAGCTTGCCAGTTCGTTACCTTCCCTTTCTCTTCTCTTCTCTATTTTACTGTGCACAAAAATAAGAGGCCCATATTTGAGATGTGCACAGAACCATAGCCATACACTTTACCTCCTACGCTACATGCAACAGCAACTATTAAAATCTGATGCTCCTGAAAGGCTGTGTCCATTATATATCTATAATGCACTCATCACTGCAGTGCTTTCTGAGTGCTTGGCTGCTGTATACTCACTGCTTCAAGAAGAAACATAGAGGAGTCCTGCTGCTAGCCTGCTTGTTTTATACATCAACTAGAACAAAGCATCATCCCAGTGAATCAATACACAAGTGAATTTTTTCTTAGAAAGCTTCTTATAAAGCTTTTTTGAATAGAATGGGAAAATTTTATAAATTAATATATATTGATCCTCAGACATGGATACGTATAAGTAAACATTTTATCTGCAGGAGCTGGAGGTTCCCCATAAATTTCAAAGATCTTAGGAAAAGAAATTACTGCATAGTTGTCCTTGTATCCAAAAAACCCTCTCTCATCAGTACGCTTCACATCATCCCCTTCCTTTTTAATCTCCTTTCTCTGATCTCTCCCCCTTCTATAGCAACAGTTTCCTTAGGATGTTTAGAATCTTCCGGTTTGAGCTATGCACCAGGTGGCGTGACAAGTTGGGTGAAGCTAAAAACACTGATACCTTTCCATCCACCATCAGCACTTTCTTTTATGGACATATAAAATAAACCATTCCAAGGAAGACTTATTACTATAAGACTGAAACATGCTTTATCTTAATCACCATAAAAGGTAATTGTCTATGTTGTCTCACTTTGCAGCTTTCCATTCCCCATATCCTACATTTCATTGCTCCCTGCGTTTCTTCCTAGAGTTCAGCCCTCTTATTTTAAAATTCTTCCTTGAAATTAATGCCATTTCTGCTTTATTTGCTTTTCTTCCAAAACAAGGTATGATTGCTCAGTTTTCCCTTGGCTTGACTCAAGCTTAACATTCTGCCTAATTCCCATGCTGTCTCTTCCTGCTTCTTCATAGCTGCAGGAGTACACATAAGCCAGACTGACAGCCGTGTGTAAGGAACGACAGATCTGTTTATTAAACCCGAATTGGGTATACTTGCCTTGGCATTTCTGGAAGGATAATATATTGATGAAGAACTATTTATTAAAAAAAATGTATCTGGGATTCATTTCTTCAGATATTCACCTTTCGTGAGAACCCCTAACTGAATCCCCTTTACTTGACAGTTTCCAGCTTTTTAGTAGCCCTTCTGCTCACAAACTGGAGCTAGGAACTATAGGACACAAGTGCTGAACCCTTCAGGTTTCCCATGAAGCCAAGTGCACCTCAGACGTCTATCCAGAGGATAATCTAATTTATAGTTTAATTTGATATTAGATGTGTAAAATGCGAATCATGCGAAAGCTGAAGCCAGAAAATCAAAAGTTGTGCAGATTCAGATTTTACATTCACTCTTCATAGATTATAGAAATCAGATTCGTACAGGATTACAGTACATGGAAGCCTTATGGAAAAGCTGGAGTACTCATTATGCAAAAGCTAAAGCACCCATTAAAGGAAAATAAAGAGCCTGTTTACTTGAACTCTAATTTGGACATCTCTATGTAAGGAAACCCTAAAGGTGACAAATTTGGTAGGAAGAATTCCTTGAATAAATGAATAACATTTTTTTCTCTGTGTCTGGTACATCTCTGGAACAGACACAATTTTTAAAGTTTCAGTGCAGTTTTCAGCCTAACACATTGCATATATAATAAAGAAGTCTCCTATGCCTAAAATAAAACAAGTTATTTTAAAATAATCAATGCATCGGACAGATAGAGCAACCACAGCACACTGGCCTTGAAGAAATAGTTTAGTCTAATGTTCTACAGCCCAAGGGAAGGACAGATGATATTTATATTACCCCTGAATATTAATAAGAACACTAAAGTTTATAAGGTTATTCCATTAACTGGATCCATCACCGGACAGAATGAAAATTGTATTATGTTTCCGGACAAGGTCTTAGGAGAATTGTAACAGATCTATTGATGTTATTTTTTATTCCACCTAAATTAAATGAGTGTTTTACATTTAAAATACTTTCATTTGTCTATAGATCAGTGTTCCACTGCAAGTTTTAATTCATCCTGTCCTATGTACTGTGAGGATTTCTTGCTGTGATTTATGGGAATATTTAATTAGCAAATACTGTATAAGTATGTCCTAGTTAGAGCAGCCGGGACTAGTTCATCACTGTGTGGGTGTAACCCAAACTGTGTATTCTACACCCTCTATGTCATTTCCCAGAAACAGTTAACAGTAGACCATTTGCAGCAGCTGCCCAGAGCACACCTGACCCCTCAGGCTACAAGCTGGGTGTTAAGAGGCCTGTGAGACAGGAGGGTGTTCCTGTCCTCACATCCAAAACTCACAATCACCCACTGTGGAACTCCCCGCCCTGGGGGAGGTGCTGAGCATTCCTGCCTGAATCTGAGTGTACATAATCTTGGGGTCTTGGGACTTCTGGTACCACTCGTGGGATCCAGAGGAGGACCAGAACCTCAACCAGACTGCGACCACCACTCTCAACTGGACTGCAACTACCATTCTCGACCAGACTGTGACCATCACTCACACCAACAGATTCTTCCTCTCCCTTTATTTTTGAACTCAGGGGGCCAACGTGGAGCTCAGCACAGGGGCCAACGAACACCGTTCTGTTCCTGCCCTAGGGTGCTGGGTTATACATCTGGGTTTTTTTGTGGGTTAAAACCAATTGTTTATCTATATAATTGTATTTATTGTATTATTTTTATTAAATTGTAACTCTGTTTTATAATTTTTTTTGAATTGGGTTAATTTCTCCTGCCAGTTTGCCTTTAAACCAGCACGAAGTAACTGTTTATTCTGCAAATGTTTGTCTTATTAAACACAGCTGCAAGTATGTATGAGTACAACTACTTAATAAGATTTTCAATCGAGAATTTTAATTTCAAGATGCACTAGTTGGGAAGTTAACCTCTGAAAAATATGAAGATGTTCACAATCTGTGTCCTCTGTCCTCCTCCCATCCAAAACTAACACAAGGTATGACTCTGACAGTTATGTGACACATGGAGAAGAATTAGTATGACAGTTGTGATATAGATGTGTTATGATCTGGTTTGGTGTAAGTGTCATTCTTTGGGGCTTGGAGATTCATCATTTGAGCCAAAGAAAGCTCGACTGCTCAACTGTCAGCTCTAATTAGCAAGAATAAGAAGATACAGTTGGTCCATGAAAATGTTCCAGTCATTTTCCAGAGACCAAAGTGAAAGTGCAAGTCTGTTTTCTCTCCAACTATTTTCTCACGTGTGATACACTGGATGCATTCTTCTGAAGCTAACCCTGCTCCCACACAATCTCCTGTGCAAATACAATTGCATATAGGCAAGTGGATGGGGGGCTGAAACCACACCTCTCAGAAGGAGAGAAACAGGCAAGTCTGTGATGAAAAATTTGAGCAGGAGACTGTGTGCTGCTTCTAGATGATGAGAGTAGTAACTCTCACTGCTGCTCACTAGTGATAGTCAAAAGCCTCATTCCTCTTTCTCTCAACAGAAACTGTCCTCCATCCTTTCTTTTTCAAATCCATCCTCCACTAGGATCAACACTCCGGACTGCACACATCAGTTGAACAGCATGTTTCTTTAGGAGACAGATGGCCAGAGTTCGCAGCATGGCCACCACTACTAGAGCAGTTCTATTGCCTCAGTCCACTCACTTGGAAAACTGTGTATGAAAAAAAAATTAGAAAAGGCATATGCTAATCCATAAAACCAGGACTAAATAAAAAAATCTTAACACCTGCTAACCAGGTGTAATTTACTTTATCATATGTATTGAACAGTTATATGAAATCTGTTACTTCTTTAAAGATTTCAAAAGATCCTCATTTCTAAGAATTGAGTGCATGAGTACCATGCACAGACTCACACCTATTATCTAGGAAGAAATGGAATTCCACTCAGAGTATGACATGTCATACCTATGTGCTCTGTGGGGCAGGCAAGGTCATTCTGAAATTACTGCAAAGAACAAGCATAGAGGAGGCAGAATATGAAGCATTCATTCTTAGTAGCCTTTTCTTCCCTGTGAGGAGAAAATATGTATTGTTTTCACTGCAACTAAACTAGTTAAAATCCTAATGAAGAGAAGGTAGCTTTGTAGTTGGAGTGTGAGTTAACAATTTTCTTTTTTTTTTTTTTTTTAATGCCTTAAAATGTCTGTTAATATGTCTTGGTTTAACCCCAAGCTGGCAACAAAGCACCATATAGCCAGTCCCCTGATCACTTTGCTCTGGTGGGATGGGGAAGAGAATCACAAATGTTCAAGTGAGAGAACTCAC
The DNA here is from genome assembly GCA_036023395.1 of Myiotriccus ornatus. NCBI lineage: Eukaryota > Metazoa > Chordata > Aves > Passeriformes > Tyrannidae > Myiotriccus > Myiotriccus ornatus. Next base: position 74,382,459 of record JAYRBT010000082.1, on the reverse strand, counting down.
TGGTTGAAATAAAAACAATTTAATAGAAAAAGCAAAAGCCACATGCACTAGCAAAGCAAAAGAAGGAATTAATTCACCATTTTCCATGGCCAAGTCATCTCCAGGGAAAGCAGGACTTCCTGAGGTGTAATGGTTACTTGTGAGGACAAACACCATGACTCCAAACATCCTTTGCTTTTCTTCTTCTTTCCAAGGCTTCATATGCTGAACATGATGTCACAAGGTATAGAATATCCCTGTGGTCAGTTGGGATCAGATGCCAGGCCTTGTGCCATTCAAAAATTGCTACTCACTGATAGGTAGTATGAAAAGCAGAAAAGGTCTTGACTGTACACAAGCACTGCTCAGAAATAACAAAAACAGCTCTGTATTATCAACACTGGTTTCAGAACAAATTCAAAACACAGAGCCATAGCAGTAACTGTGAAGAAAATAACTCTGTTGTACCCAAAACCAACACATAATGTTATATAGCCTGAATATCAGGCCTACTGCCGTCTGTTTTATATGGGACCCTAGTGCTCCCAACTATGTGAAAAGGTTCAGAAAGAAATATATAATATATATAAGAAATTTATGGATGACCTAAGGTAGCTACTGAGAATTTCCTGAAAGAAGGTAGCCTTAAGATAGAGCAATTACCTCTGCCTCCTCTGACCCTTTCTGTACCTGTAGCCCAGGACCACTTGAAGGAATAGCAAAAATGAGAGGCTATTGTCTCTTGGACAATATTAAATTCAGTCAATTATCATTTGGCTTCTGAATAAAATCAATTCAAAAGATAAAAAAAAGCCCAAATTATGATTTTCTTGCTTTCTGATACAAATACTGCTTTACCATACCTGGTCAGGTAGCTTTTAAATTGTTCACCAGTTCACTAGTTTCACTGTCCATATTAAATACTGTCTCTCTTTCCTATTTTCCCTTGGAGACCATTCCCCAATCTCCCTGTGTACCTCCACCCACCTTCAAAATATCAATGTTACTATCTTCTTAAATTTAGAATATGCATGATGTCATATCTGTCAATACCATAATCTTTTGCTACTGAAATTATAAATAATAAAAATGCTGTGTTTTTGTAAATTTTCCTCTATCCAATAATTCAGAAATGGATCAGAAATGAAAATATTTTCCTAGACAAAGCACATTTAAAGATAATAAAAGAGGAAAAATTACACAGTGAAATATCACAAACAAAGATGATGGGTATGCATCAAAATAAGCAAGGATCTAAGAGACAAACTGAAAATTCTTGTAAATTTCAGCTTAAATTTTATTATGTTAATTGTGATTGCTGGGGGAATTCGTAAGTTCTACAGTTACAACATAAGGATGGCCATGCCAAGTCCTTTGGAACATAGAGCTGAAAGTTGTGTTTTGTCATCCTTCTTCACCTTCAGGAACACCTGAAATCAATACAGCTTTATAGAATGTCAGCCATTTTTCTAAATTAAGGTAAGACATACAAGTCTGGAAAAAAACCAAGTTACAGACAGGGTAAACACTGTACATCACTCAAGAGAAAGTTTGTCTCTGTGGGATTTTTTATTCTGAATGGTAAGAAAATTTCAGAGCTTTCTTGTGTACAGTTATATTTTAACAGAGAGACATAGGAATTTAGAAGGCCTAAATATAGGTTTATTTTACATGTCACAATGACAAAAACAGTGTACTATAGTGTTGCATTTAAATAATTTTATTTTATAAACAGGTCACTAAGAGGCAGTATCTTATCTAAGATTGGCATCTCACAATACAAAAGCGTGTAGCAACCTAATCTTCTCGTGTCACAGAAGATAACTGAAATGCATAGAGTTCTACTGTCTTGTAATATGTTTGTGTAACAATAAAATGACGAACACAGAATAATACAAGACGCTACTATAATGGCAACTGAAACATCAATAATGACAGGTAGGACATCTGATGTGTTATAAACATTTAAGGTACTTTTTGGGCCCTTTCACATGACAGTAATTAAGAACTTGGTCACATTTACTCCTCTGTGGATAAGGAGTACATTATTCTTATACAAGTTTATCTTAAGCAAACACTTGAAACATTCGAAGAATCCTGGAAATACGAAAAACTATTTTTTTTCCAGCCTGGTCATATACCACAGCAACCCAAACAGGAGCTTACATAAGGGACTATTACTTTCACTGTATTTCAAACACCTGAATTAGCTGGCTAAGTTAACAGACTAATCTCTTTATGAAGTTAGAGAGGTGTAACACCTTCAGCATTTATTGGAAAAACGATTTCAGAGTACCTCCCTTTATTTAACCATCAATTTTAGGGATCTACTAAACTAGACCCTACTGGATTCTTAAACAGATTTTTAAATCTAGGCACTATACACACATATTACACCTTCGATCTGTATTAGAATCTCAACTCCTCCAACAGCTCAAATATTAAATTAGTGGTGGAAATTAATTATAATCATAGGTCATCTGGAATGCTAAGCTAACAGAGAAACATAATAACCTTCATTTCAAGACACTCCAAGCCAGGGGGCTAACCTTTACATTAAGGGTGAATAAGTCAATGCCTTCCTTCAGATTAGTACCTTCCTGGCATGGCTCTTTTGCAGATATTCTACCTTCTTTTAGAAAATGAGAAGAAGTAATAGTAAAATTGCTTTGAACAATAATAATCAAAAAATCCCAATTAACATTACTGGTTTATTTCCTATTTTTTTCTTATTTGTTTTCCAGTATTAAAAGTTATCATTTTAGGCTGAAGGTTTAATGTCCAGCATTTCCACAAACTGCAAAGTACTTCACATTTTAATCTCAGTTGGCTTCATAAATTCCATATCCTTACACTAAATGATAAATCTAGTTGAAGAGCAGTTATTATAACTAATGGGTCATTTGACACTGGTTTCAATACGTTTTGTTTGTGATGCCTCAAGCAGTTCTGCATGTTGTACATCACAATACATGTGCGACCATTAAAACATGAGTTAACTAACACACATGAGTGTGAACAATGGTTAATTAAAGCTTCTCGTAGCAACCAGTCATATTAACTTTACAGTGTTGGTAAATCCCCAACAGCCTGGTTGTCCTTTCTTTTCTAATTAATTGACCCTGTTCTTTTATGAAAGTTATCAGGTTCCACTAAGCCAGTACCTGTACTTTTATGAGATGCAAATAGAGCTAATACTGTGCTGATGGATCCACTGAGCTTTACTTTGCTGTGGATGTTTACAAATGGTTTCATAAAATCTTTTTAAGAGATTGTTTAGTGCCTGTGTAAACTCATTGTGTGCTGCTTAAATGAAGAAGTGTAACAATACAAATAACATTACCGTCTTATTAATCTCTGGCTAGAAAGTGAATTTGTTTTAAGGATTTTAAGAATTTCAACAGACTATATTTTTAAAAATGTGCTTGAAGCATATTTATGTGTTGAATGTACTGTTTAGTAACCTCTGCTGATAAGTTATCTCCTCATAAGTTAGCAGCATAACATTTAACTTATAAAGATGGGCTACGTGGATGTGAGATGTGACTCAATACAGCCATTCTTACACTTCACTGCAAGAGTGCATGAACCTAAAGTAGCAATTCACTACTTTTCATCTATTCCAAATATTGCACGGGAAGATGAAACATGAAAAATGTAAAAGGATTTTCACTATTTCATTAACTATTCCTATTTTTTCATTATGAATTAATTTCAATCTATCAAGAAAGCATTGCATTAACTGCCTCATTTTCATGTTCAACTTCAAATAGAAAAAAGAGATTAAATCTAAGTGCATTTACTCCTCTTATAAATGTTATTTAACACAGCTCAGGCTTTTCTTTTGAACTCATATATAAACATCAAAGAAATAGACCAAGAGAGGTTTTCCTTCCCCTCTTGCAGTGTCTTTCTAAACAATTCTATAACCACACGGTTGTGAAAAATGTCAATAATACACACCTGCAATTGTTCTATGCTTTCATCTGCAATTGTTCCATCCTTTATGAGTTAGTTGTGGAATGCAATGATGGTCCAATGTAGCTCAATGCTGCATCTGTTTCCATGTGTTTTGTCCTGTTCTGGAGTGAAGTAAAAAAAATCCCACTGGTCTATTTTTCATTTATTCATTTAATCTTCTTAACACTTTTCAAGCCTGTTGCTAAGAGATAATCACGAGAAGAAAAAACTACATATAGAAACTAAGTAAAAGTCCTTACTTTGGGAAAAAAAACAACTTCCAGAGTGCCTAGCAATCTTTCCAGCTGGCATGAGATGTAATGTATAGTATACAGCAACCCAGCTCTGTCCTTTACACCAGAGAGAGATTAGTTGCTCCGTGCAGACTGTAAACTACAACAGGCAACCTTACACAGTAAGAACAGGCAGCTGCAATCCACTGAAACTTATTCGGTGCCAAATGCCTCCAACCAGCCTTACGGCCAAGGGACCAAACCATAATTCTTCAGGTAAATGCATTCAACTAAATGAGTCCTTTCATATCAGGCAAGGAAGAAGGGGAGCAAATAAGAGCACAAGAGACAGAAACTGGAACATAGCAGCAGCACAGCAATAGCAGCCCACATCCAACATAATTAGCAGTCATTCTGGAACGTGTTGAGAAAGTCAGACCAAGCACTTCGTATTTGGAATTAATGCCCAAGGCTATGTCATGACAGGGGACCAGAAGATCAAAACAAGGAGTCAGAAGGGTGAAAAAGCACAGGCTATGTGAATGTTGCTTTCTACCTGTGCAGTTAATTAGACTCTAGAAAAACTTCCCTAGAAAACTTTGATCAGTCTTGCCTCCCAGAGACCAGTGAATGTACAATTTACTGGCCGGTGAATGTACAATTTACTGGCTGAACACTGTCAAATATAATTTAGAAATCACAAAGGCAGACAGCTTTTCCTATCAGGAAGACACAGATAGCAAAATAAATTATGTCACTTCACTAACTGACCAACTTGTAATTGAAAAACATTTAGCTTGCCTCCCTCTCCATTCACGTTACAATAAAAACCTGCTTCTGAGCAAACCTGTTTCTTGCAAACCTGTTTCTGAGCACCTCTGACGTCAGATTTCAGAAGGTACCAAGAGAGGAATCTGCTTAATTTAGTTACTGTGAACTACCATGTCCCATTTCTTTAAAAGCGTAGATCCAGGCAGGAGGACGATGGGTGTTGCTTTTTGTCTTGGATCTGGAGGAGCCTTGGGAGGAAGGGGAGACTATTCCTTCCTGCAAGAAGCAAGGGTGCCTAGGTGCCAGAGAGGTTCTCTGGTGTGCAGGCAAGCAAGGGCCTCATGGGACAGTAAAAGTGCTTCCTTGGGAGAGCATACAGTGGGGGAAAATGGGGGATTTTTGAACACTCATGCCTCCAAAATGCGAGTCTCAGAACTTGGACTATTAGGAAGCCTGGAAAACAAGACAATTCTGCAAAGACAAAAAAGGCATGAGAAATTTCTATTCACAAACCCTTTTAGCTTTAAGTAATTATCTGAGCTCTATACTTCTAAAAGTTCATGCTTCTAGTCTCTGCTCTAATAAAATCAGCATTAGAGATTCGAAATGTATTCAGTGTTTAGGGAATGATAAATCCAATAATTGCTCCCGTTCCATCAAACGAACTGAACGATACTTCAAAATATGGCCCAGAGTCTCCTGCTTTCAAACTGGCACTAAAAATGGCCGTCTGGAAATCCTGTGAGCAATGCTACCCCCATGAGACTCAGCGATGAGATAGGCACTGCAGTGAGAACCTCATAAAGAGGAGGGCTTTTCAAAAAATATTTCTGAGACACAGTTGGAGTTGCTTTGTTGAAGGAAAGAATGCTGACTAGTTTAAGATGCCTTTTTTTTCTTTTGAAATCTATAGGCAATATTTAATGAATAAAGTTTTAAAAAAGGGGTTTTTTTTAAAAAAAGAAGGACCAATGTGTTAAATACACCCACACACCCACACACCCACACAAATGCATGCACGCACAGGCCTCCTTCTGCCAGCTGGCTACTGGGTGGTAATTTCCCACCTGCTAGAAAACATTCTTTCTCTTGTATTCTCTATTTTACCAGTTAGTACCATGAAAGACATAAAAAAATTATTGAAAATAAAGACTAGGAGGAATCTTCTGCAAATAAGAGGGATTTATTCCTGCCTGGAAGCAGCTTTAAAAAAATAACTTGTTCATAATATTTTGTGCTATGTTTTCCGTTGTACAGTTTCATAAAACTCCTTTTGTAGAGTTCCACACTGAGCATGACTGATAAAGCAAATAGAAACAGGATCTAAAAAGTAAGTAGACGTAGTCACAGATAAGAACTAAGAATGGGTTTATATGTTTGTTTTCCTGAAAAACCAGAACTGCATATTTTCTCCTTAAAATTCTATTTGAAAATTATAAGCATATGTATTTTTCTTCTCCAGCATTTCCCCTATAAATGTACATCTACTAGGAGACTCAAAATAAAAGGATTTTTAGGAACTTTACAGAGCCAAGGTGATAACATATATTTTTACAAATACCAATGCAAACATCAGGGAATAAAAGACTAGAAGATGTGTAAGGGTAGTGGAAGGATTTTTCCAATTACAGCTTCTGCTACATCTTTATTGTCATAGGTACATTAACTGTTATGAGTTGTACATTTTGTCCAATAATAGTGTCCAAGACAGTATTATTAGGATTCTATGGTGCTAATTTAATTTGATATAAAATTAGTTTTATTGTGAGTGTTGGAAGACATACTATTAATCTCCTGTTCCTGAAGAACCAGCATCCCTATAAGCAACATTAAGAGCCATAATTTTCCTCCAGCCCAAACACATGTATATTTTTGTGTTTGGCTATATAGTCTCCTATGAATAATATGTATGTGGAGTTTTTCTAATATAACTGCAAGTGGTTACTGAAAGTCTGACTCTGTGATCATTATCTTGAATGACTGCAAACAAATAGAAGTACAAAACTCAAGGAGAGTCATGGAAGTATAAAACCCAAGGAGAGTTATTACGTCTTTAGTAGCCAAATAAGAAATAACTAGGAGTTCATCAATGATGAACAGATATTAATAGTCATCTATAATGTGTCAAATAGATATACAGATATACAGAACCAAAGTAATAATTCTCAAAGTTACTTAATACGATGAGGAAAAACACACATTGAATTAGTCTCTTTAAAAATCCAAATATTAAATCTCCATTGGAATTGCTGTACTATTAGGCTACAATAAGAAAAACCTGTGAGAAAAAATAAACTATTCCTGGTAGGTAGATAGAAGATCAGAAGCGATTTTTTAGTCAAAATAAATGTATTGCATGCTGCAGAGAGTTCCCTTACTATTAAAATTTGAAGTGAGACAATACAAGGTTCCTTTCTATGCCTCTCCTAGTACAGAGGTAACAGCTTTAATTACCAAGGTGATAAACTGTTATTCTCTTTTGAGCATTGAATTTTTTACTTGTAGTAAAGTATGGAATACTGAATGTTTATTAATGGTCAACAAAGTTAGGGCCTAAATTTTTCCAGTTTACCATGAAAAGTCTTTTAAAAAATGAGATCACTAATTCAATATGATGTAACAATCACAAAGAAAAGTCACAGCATTATTTGTCTACTCACTATTTTAATCATAATTTCTAATTAAGCATTGAAATCTGCAGACAGTATATTCAACTTATGAAAATCATATATATTTTACAATATTTTGTAACACATAGGAATTGTTCCAAGAAAACTGTTCATTTTCATGCAGCATATATCATACTGTATAATACTATTCAACATATTATACTTAGTAAAATAACTTGCCTGCAGTTACTTTGACCTACAGGGTACATACTCTATTAAAAATGTATATATAACATAGGCTAAACTAGCAAAGACATGAAGTCTAGTAGATTCATGAGCTTCCTGGGAATTTTTGAAGCTAAATACTAGAGAAATTTAAGAAAGATAAGAAATTTAAATATAGTTAACATTATATGGCAGAGGCTTGTTATTTTCCATTTTTCCAGAGAAAATTAGGAATAAATACCATCTACCAAGCATGCAAACACATTAATCTTGTTAAACCCAGGGAGGACTGACTACTACAGTAATCAAACTAAACGCACGCAAAGTGTTCTGAACCTAAAAAGTGCATCAGGGAAAACATGACCTATTATCCATATTTAGTAAGGAAAATGTTATATTAATAACATTTTATATTTCAGTTCTATCAAGGCTAGGGTATAGATGGAAAAGTTTTGTGCATCAAGACCTCAACCATTTTAACTTTTCTTCGTGTCACCATTCCAGTACAAGAAATACCATTAAAAGGGTAGTTTCCGAAATTCCTTTTTATGGGATAAAGTTCCTGATCATAAAACCAATCATTATCGAAGGACCTACTTTGCATTCTCAAGCAACCAAATCTACCAGCACTGGAAACTCAATTATATAATGTATTAATATTTCATACATTAAATTTCATAAAATATACTTGAATGAACAGTGTAACTATATTAAAATTTAATTTATAATTAAAAACTTATCAATAATTTCAAGAACATTAACACAATCCGCATCATATATTTGCTACTTTAGTGTCTCCAGACATTGTAGTGCAGGTTGTCAGACAGTATTAGTCATCGGTTCTGTGTAGCAGGCAATGTTTGTGGCAGTGCAGAGCACTCTTAGAATGGATCAGCCAAAACATAATGATTTACTAGATTAATGACATGTGTACTACCCTACATATACTTGCATAAAACTATAAATATATGGAGAAGCATTACATTTCAAAATTACAGAGATCTCAAAGTTTACATAGATCTCTGCTCTGCTAAGCTGTGCATGATTATGAAGGAGAGAAGCAGGGAAAAAATGTGAAAAAAACCAACAAAGACATTCAGAGAAAAAGATCAGAAACATTTTATAATAACATCTGTATGATTACTTGTTCCTTAGGTCAGAATGGGACTAACTGAAAGGACCATAAGGTGCTCTCCACAGAATTAAAAAGTAGAAAAGTGTGCTGATTTTGAAACATGAACCATTATTTCTCTTATAATTACAAATTTGACAATACTGATAGGTTAGGCTGATATATTTATAGATTCCTCATTTGGTATGGTTATGCTGCTAAAGTACAGATGATAAGGCAGATCTTATGAACAGATTATCTGTAGTACTGAGAAGAATTACTTTCCTTTATTGTCAATACTGCTTTAGGAGCTAGTAATTTATAAACGGAGTATAATATGTTTGATGAAGTAAAAGCTTTAGTAAATTTAGAGATAAGCTGAAAAGTTACCCATTTGTCAAAAAAGTGACTTACTGGATCAAAGTCAAGGTTCACAACACCTTGTCCATACAACTTCATACAAATAAATATATGGAGCTTTATCAAGAACTAGACTTATATTACTGTTAGATCAAGCACTTCTTCACCAAGATGATTCCTAAATAGAAAATATTTCTGTAAGATGAAGTTCATTAAATTTCGTTTCTCATGGAAGGACTGGTGAGATTAAATATTAACAACTAGCTTAACTAAAACTCTGCTTTTTTCACAATGTAAAACTTGAAGAATTTTGATTAGCATTTAAAAACTCAGGTATTTTTCAAAAAGTGTTCATAAACTTATGAATCTAACAGGCTGCTTAGAGAGTAAAAAGGCTGTGAAGACCAAAGCCCTAAGTTTTCTTTCCTGTTTATTGTTTTGGAAATCAAATGTATTATCCATTCCAAAATATTTATATCAGTAACTTCTTAACCCAGAATTCTTAGTCCTGTGAAAACTTGAGAGGTGGAGGTTGAACCATTTTATTCAGCAGTTCCTACATAGCTCCATGCACAGTATGTCTCTTAGCAACTTCTCTGTTGCTCATGCATAGTAGTTTCATGTTCTTTGTGACCCAGCTAGAAAGCTGTGACTTGCAGCAGCAGTAGAGGATCCCAAGCCTTCCACTCTGTGATGTAAAGGTGTCTCACGTGCTCGTTTATATAAAGGCACTGAAGTCTGCTGAAGAAGATCATTTTCTGGTATTGCATCTAGGGGTAGAAATCAATCAATGCAGATCCTTGAGTTGCTATACGTGTGCCTTAAGTGCAGTAGATCAGTAGAAACATGAGAGCACTATCTGATAGGTATGTCTGTCTGTCTCCTTCTGCAACACACTTCTCAATATACTCCTCTTCATATCAACTGTTTATGGCATTTCAAAGGTGCCACTGTTTTTAAACTAGGGCAGTAGTACTATTCCTCCATTACACTACAATAGAGCATGAGACCAACGTTCAAGATACCCAGCTTGGATAAAAATGTGCATGCTCTTGTTTGACTTTCAGTGAGTATGGAGTATTTAACTGCCTGTGATGCTTTTGAGAATGACAGGCACATTATCTAGTTCTATCAATAGGTATTTATCTGTCCATTCCTCATATTCAGATAGCATTTAAATGCCTTGTAATCTGGAGGGAATTAATGATCTCAGTACCTTTCTTTATGAGGCAAGAAATAAAATTTCCCTTTCACAGAATATAGGATAACTAAGTGTTTCTGGTGGATTGAAGAACACATGCTTTTAATATCAGACTAAGTCTTGTCTATGGTTAAGTAATTATTAAAACAGATGGAAAATTGTAGTTATTTTCATCTGAGCCCAACAGAATAACTCAACAACATTTTATGACCATATATAATGTAGGGCAGTGTCCTGTGAAAATTCTAAAATGAAAACTAGGCTTCTGACATCAACACAAATAAAAAGCAAACTGGTGTACCCTCGTACAAGTGCTGGGGTTATTTGATACAAGATTGGTTTAGGATGACAAAGGAAAAAAAGAAGAAATAAAAATAAATAAATGAGAAATCCAAAATTAATCTGTTTGGGAACAGGGATAATTAAAAAGAGCATGTATGGGCCTCACAGAATTTTATTTTGAACATTGATAGTAAAGATGGCTATGGCTAATGCTTTCATTTGGATTTCTCTTGGTCTAATGGGGGAAAATTCAGACCCTATGTGTAAAGACTATTAAAGGATGTTAACCAGAAAACAAACAAGTGAAGGAAAGTCCTTAAATAAGATTATGATACTCAGTGATTATATATTCATTAGTATGGTTTTATAGGAAGTGAAAAATTTGGAAAATACTTGGAAAAGCACAGGGGGGAAAAAAGTGGGTATTTGTTAGTAGTATTCTGTAGGCCAATCAAAATCAAAGTCTATCTAGTGGATAGGGACATACATTTCTACAATTCAAATGCATACAAATAAGACATTTTAAAAATGAAAAAAAGGTAGATTTTTTAATTAAAAGTATTTTAATTAATGATTTAATGCTTAATTTTTTATTTCTAGACTTTGTGTTAAAGTTAAGGTCTCTGACAATGACATTGTAAAAAATCAATCCTGATATTGTCTTAATAAAAATCTCAAGTTTTTTTTCACAATACAAAATATTGATTTTTCCAACTATGAAGATTTAGTCTAAACTCTGAAATCCAGCTGGATTTATTCCATACAGGTATTCATTAGTAAAATATTCTCAAGTCATGTTGGTCCCTCATGTAGAAAAGCCTAAAGCACTGTTAACACTATTCCATCCAGAAAAACAGTTTAAAATAAAACAATGGTGTCATTTTTCCCCCCCATTAAAAGTGCAATGCATTTGGTACTATCTAAATATTTCAAAGAAATTCATCAAGTTATTTCCCCCATCTTGAACTTCTTCAAAACATGCTAAAAGGCACAAATTTGAGAAGTTTATTACTTTTTTTTGGCTTCTCATATCACTATTTTTACGTGCATATATGGTATACAATCCTAAATTTTAAATATTACACTTTTTTTTTTTTTTAAATGTTCCCTGTTTTAGACTTTCTTTTCATTAACATCTGACAACTAAAAAAAGCAAATCTGGAGAAATTTCTTGAAGGAAATTTACCCCACTAAGTCACAAACTCCTATAAGTAAAAATAATCTGAAATCAGAAAATACTTCTACTGATGTTGCAATATTTTAGTCCAGCTTATTTTTGTTGCATTTACCTTGGATGTCCAGGCAAAAGAAGTTAGTATGAAAAAATTTCAGGAACAAATTGTCATTAATGAAACACTCTGGATACATACAAAGGAACAGACTGGACAATGGTGGATTTTATTATAATCTATTCTTACAGGATGTCTCTGGAGAAGCAATACTCCAAGATAATATTTGGGGGACTTTATTATCTTTAGTACTATTCCCTGTAGTTTTGCATACTAATGTAGGGTTACACAGTATCACAAAGGAAAACTAAAAATACATTGTTCAGTAAAATTAAAATAATGCTTAGAAAAAATAGTTCTTAAACCAAAACATTGAAAAGAGGCATTTTAAAGAAGTTCATGTATCCAAATTGTTGCATTTTATGCTTCTTATGTCATACATAAGAATGGTATATCTGTTAAATTTTGAGGGAATAAGAGTAGTTGCTTGACAAAGAATTTACTGAGTAGAAAAATGATTTGTAAATGAAATCATTTATGTATCAGTCAAGTTGTTTGTACAATCAGTACACACACACTGGAGATGATAATAGTAAGGCTGGTTCTTGAAATATGTCATTGTTAACCAGTGGCATATCAACTTAGTACTCAAGTATAGATTTGCTCTGCAGAGTTAAAACAAAATATGTATTACTTTGAATCTGACAGGTTTCGTGGGTTTTTGTGTGTTTTTTTTCATTAAAAGACAATCTTTCTTGTCCTGAACACAACAGACAGTATATCACTGTATTGAATTAGATCTACCTCTTCCTTATCTCACCTATGAAATACAGCAGGAGAGTTAAAATTCACATTCAGCTGTATTTGAACAGAGAGCGCAAACAAGAATATTTTGTCCTTTCTTGGGCGTGCAACTGTCACCATCTGTACATTCAAAGTTCTTATGAAGGTAAAGGGAAGGCTACTAATTCCCTCCAAAGTTTGTTCCCATGCTGCATCTCGGGATATTTGCTACTAAAAACTTCAAGCCAAGACATACAGTAGGTGGAATGTTGTTTTTGTTCTCTCAAAGTTCACCTGAACCATATGTTTTCTCCTCGGCGTGTGATACAAGGTTTTCTATGTGGTATAGGACTGTTGTAAATTACTGTGCTGGGGTAGAGTTAATTTTCTTCATAGTAGCTACTATGGGATTATGTCTTGAATTTGTGCTGAAAACAGCACTGATAACATGGGGATGTTTAGTTATCCCTGATCAGTGCTTGAGCAGCATCAAGACCTTTTCTGCTTCTCACACCACCCCAACAGCTAGGAGGCTGGGGTGCATGAGGAGTTGGGAAGGGATAGATTTGGGCCTGCTGACCCAAACTGACCAAAGGGATATTACATACCACACGTGCTCAGCATATCATGCTGGGGGAAGAAGAAGGCAGGGGGAATGTTCGAAGTGATAGCATTTGTCTTCCTGAGTCAGCAGTAGGTATGATGGAGACCTGCTTTCCTGGGGATGGCTGAACCTCTGCCTGTCCATGAGAAGTAGTGAATGAATTCCTCATTTTGTTATGTTTGTGCGCACAACTTTTGCTTTCCCTATTAAACTGTCTTTATCTCAATCCATGAGGTTTCTCACTTTTACCTTTCTGATTCTCTCCCCTCTCCCTAGCAGCTGTGTGGGATTTAGTTGCTGGATGGGATTAAACCACAACAATTACACACCAAGGTGTAGGTTATTAGCAAGCATATCTCAGAGCTGAGTAGGTTCCAGTAGTTGCCTGAGAAATCCTGAATAATACACCTTTTACACCTGATGCATTAAAAAAGAGATCTCATTATATCCTAGTATTTTAATGGGCAACAGAATGTCAAGAACATATTAACTACAGTACCAATAATGAATATAAAGCATAATGTAGTTTGAGTTCCAACTGCTTTGCATCATTCTTGTAAGACTAACTATAAAATTACCTGACTGTACTTTAAAAAAATTGCTTTACCTGTTCTCTCTCTCTTACAATTTCTGTAAAATTTTGCAACACTAATTAATTTCTTTTATAGGAAATAGTGGGGTTTTTGGTGAGGTTTATTTATTTATTTATTTATTTATTTAATATATTTTTTGGTGAAAATATTGCAGGCTATGACCTGAAGAAAATAAAATGGCAAGCATTGTTAGACATCCTCATAGGGCAGCATTTGAAAAAAGATGGAAACAAAATACTTTCAATACTGTATTTTGAGCACTCTTGAATGACTTTAAACAATTTCAAACATTGACATTTAAAAACAAATAATATACCTAAAAGAAGAACATATTCTTTCCTAAATTATAACATGGTTCATATTCATTCAAGAAGTTTGAAGTGGACTAATCTTGTTTGAACCTTTGGTTTGCCTCTGCTGGAGGGGGCAAAGAAAAAGAAAAGTAAAGCAGCACAATTGGAAGATGTATGCATTGATGATAGTAGACAGTGATTTTCATTCCAGAGACATGCAAGAGACATGAGAAGTCCTTTTGAATTATGGAAATTTTGTAGGGAAAATTGAAGCAAAAATAAAATTCAGTGTCCAAATATGCTAAGTGGTTGGACTAGCACCACACTTATTAAATAAATACCATTATAGATAACAGTAAATTAATAAATTTTGGTAAAAATAAGATCCTATTTGATTTCCTATGAACAACTAATCTAGATTAAGAATTTCCTAAGCATGAAATGTTTTTGACTACTTCACATTTTTAAGAAATCTTAATAACTCCCACAAAGTTTGGAATAGAAGAAGATATTTAGAACCCCAGAAAGAGGCTCCTATCTGAGAAATAAGAATACTAGCTGTTCCTGAAGAGAATTTTGAATGTTTTTCAATGTTTTTCCAATTCCATATACTAAGTAATGGTTTTTAATACCTTGTCAAACGGAAAGTAAATATTGCCAGAAAATAAAAAAAGGTATCAGTGATCATGTCAGTCCTTATAATGGTACATCCTTTTATGTTGAAAACATTGACTTGAGTGCACTGTAAGCCTTATAGATGTCATACCCAATATACAAACTTGAACTCTATCAGTCATAATGAAGTCACTATGCCTCTCTTTACACAAATGCAAGAGTTCTCTGAGTATATAATAAAATTCTGAATACAGCTATCTTGACAGTGGATTTTTATTTCAATGATCATTAATGAAGGAATGAGTTTGTTCATTTTGCAAATCTATCTTCGTCTACACACTACTGATTGTAGTCAGCTGAGCTGCTAAGCATGGATAGTGAAGTCTGTGCAACTGAAACAGCCCTCCTTAAGGAGGAGGAGAAAACCCAACCTCTACATATCTTCATTACAGGAATGTGATTTACAACCTGGCAAATCAAGTCTAGATTTGGTGATTGTGAGCAAATAAGAGCATGCAAATTCTGTCATATAACATTTGTGATATGTACTAGATGGTGATTGCTAACACAAATCTTTTGCTTGGTAAGATGAGTTAGTCATTTTAAAGTGATCAATTTCCAAATTGCCTTTTTATCCATAGCTTTCTTATTTTAAAATGGCTGCCTTTCATATTTCAGTTAAAGACAATTTTTCATAGCTTAATGCAGCACTCCGGTATCTATTTTGGCAGCAGTGCATTACGTAATGCAAACTTTACTGTATATTCAAGAGGGAAAGGTAAGATACCCATTTCTTTTTCTAATGCATTACTTCAAATTTGAAGTACTTATCAGATTCAGTCTTCCAAGTTCAATATTTACTAGTTTACTCTGGTAGAGAAATATAAAAGAATATTTGATATCCCAGTGAAAAATAATATTTAGCTTGTACCTAATTTTTTTCTGGTATTGATCAAGATAATTGAAGCAATCGCATTTGATGCTGGGAGATAAACTACCAAGGAGTTGGCTTCTTCCTAACATATGAATAAGGAGGGAAGTACTGGATTCTGGACTTTTCTTCCTCCTCCTTTCATTCTCCACCCACATTATATTTTATTTGCAGTGATGTGGAAGATAGCAATACTGTTTATATTATTTTATGAGTCAAACTCCAAAACAGATTTCTATTTCTCATTTCTTTACTTTTTAAAATAGTCCCATTTTCTTACCACAATTTTGTTTATTAATCTGATCTTACCCTACATTGTGTTTTACTTCAATAGCATCATGCTTTTCATACTGCAACTGATGCTGTTATTGCAGTTTAGTGTATTTCATGAAGAGCCACTCACTTTTATTTCTTAATTGTTTTACAATTATAGCCTCTTTTATAAGTATACTGTCATGTGTCTTTCAAACCTCTTTCTCCACAAGTTTGAAATTTCTAGCATGCTTTGTTTCCTTATTTTGGGGTAGTCCTGTCAGTACAGAACTCTTCTGTATCATAATCCTGCATTTAGATTTGATAGCATACAGTAAGTTGTAGGAAATTAAATGTGCTTTTCTTTTTAAACATGTTTTCATCCCTGGTTTTTATTCTCCAGAATTTATTTTACTCCCCACAGTTCACATAAATCTAAAATTTATCGATTTTTAACTCGACTTTGAACTATCTTTTGTCTGAATATCTTAACTCCTTGTGCTCAATTTTTTGCCTTTTTCAATTTCAACACACTGTTATGTATACAATGTGTTAATGCAGTTACCTGATTTTGGGGACTTAACTTTCCCTACCCACTAAAGCTGGGATATTCAGTGTGTTCAAATTTGATAAATTTCCATGCTATCAATCCATTGAGTATGATGAACACAGAGAAAAGAGCTTCCTATTGGCACTGAGAGCAGTGACATTTACTGATGAAGACGCAAACACTTGCGCAGAAGTAGGGGATATAGCAGTACTCTATTTTGTTTTTACTTGCAAAAGTTCCTTTCCTGAACTATAGGAAGTTTTTCCCCAAAATCTGCTAGTTCCTTCCCATGGGTGTCTCTGTAAGATGTATATAGTGTTCCAGGCCATGAACTTGTCTTCAGCTTTAGCATGATAGCAAATGCTTCAAAAAGAATACGAAATAGAGCAAAAATTTAGGGTAGTACTCCTTCTCACCCTTCAACAGTCAGCGGGACAAACATTAACATATTTGAAGGTTGCATACAAAGTATTGCATTTAATGGACATCATGGGAATCACTCTCCACAAAAATTGCCTGTTCCCTGCTAAATCATTGGATGCTTTTGGTTTTATCATTTGCCTGATAATTTTACTAAGGGGGTTTTACTTTGGTGTTTTGGTTTTGGTTTGGTTTGGTTTTTTGTTTTTGCTGTTGTTGTTAAAAGAAAGTTATCAAATAATCAGTTTATTTTTCTTTATTTAGCTTAAATAACACACAAAGCATAAAACCAAGCTTTTAACATGAGCTGGACAGAAGCATGTTAAAAACGGTTAGACCATAAACAATCTGTGCTCACATAAAACACAATCAGAATTAGTTTTTTAAAGATTATTAGTTGATAAATATATTTATATTCTCAACAGTGTGACCAAACTCATCATGTTTGCTGTGCAAAACGTTATTAACAGTGGCCATATCAAATTCTTTATCAATTATTAGATGCGTAAATAAAACTGTAAACTAAAATCTTGATAAGCTTACTACTATTTGTGAGAAAAAAACATTGTGGTTACACAAGCTAATTTCTCGCTATCAAACTCTTCTGAACAGAGTTTTACAATGTATCTATTTATGTCTCATCAGTCTCTCTTTTTTTACTTTATTGGCTGAGAGAAAGTAATTACTGGCATGATACCACATAAATATCTTAAGTATAGATTCACAATATGCAGATAACGAAAGAGTTAACAGCTATTTCTATTTATGATGAAAAGTGCCAAGAAACTGAAGGAAAAAAAAAAAAAGCATAGAGGCAAAAAAAACTAATTCATGATCAAGAAAACAAACCTGCTCAATGATAATTGACCAAAGTGGTAGTGAGGAGAATGGAGAAGGGACATCCCTAAGCCAGAATAATTTTTAAAAAAGTTCTACTAACTACACTGACAGTATAGCACATAGGAGGAAGCAGATCCCACTTAAAGGAATATTACTGCTTCATATAAAATAATTTCTTTTTCCTCCATATCAAATTCCCCCCATGCCAACACAAAAGCTTCTTAAAGTTTGGCTCAGAAAGTCAACACAGGAGTTGTCCTTTCATCACTGAAAAGATGTTATTTTGAACTCTCAAGTCCAAATCTTGCATGCTTAAGGTTTCTATTCACTGAGCAACCAATCTGTCATCTTTACTCCGGTTTTAAAAAGTTTAATAACCTTCCCATCTTTAACTAAGGTTTTCTATCCTTTCACTATGCTTCTATGCTGGGAAATAAACCAGGAGCTGCAGAAAACCCCAACACAACCCTCCAGCTTAAAACACTTAGAACTTGTATATTAAGTACTTTATGCCCAGTACAGCTGCTGGCAGAAAAATTGGCTCCGATCTTACCTCCCACGTCTCCTGTAGCTCTAGCGCTTCCGCTGGGTAGTTGTTTATTTCTCGTTTCCTTTCATATCCCTGACCTTTTTCCTAATGTGTTGAGCTGCGTTTGGAGTCACAGTGATGAATGAGATGTGATCATGAGAATCATAGTGAGGGTGCAGCATGCAGGGTTGTTTCTCGGGCAACATAGTAGCAGACGGAGGAGGGGGGAAGTGGAAATCTGACAGGTTTAGCTTGCTGACAGCCCATGTTTATAGGCTCTGTAAAGAATACAGATGAGACAGAGGAAAGGCAGAGACAACAATGACACAATAAATCTTAGCTCCAGTGTTTTCAGTCCAAAAAAGTGAAGAAATAAAATCAAGTTTGGGTTGCCGTTAATGCTTAAGCTGTCACAGAACCGAACCTCTTTTCTGTCTGCTTCTTTAGATGAGATGAATAGATATATTACACTTCACTGTACAGCACTACTGCTATCTGCACAGAAAATTGCAGCCCTCTTTCACCCTTGACCACAAAATACCTTAGGTAATAAATGAGTTAGGCATTCTAGTTGCAATACAAAGGGTGATAGATCTGCATAGATTTAAAAATAATAAATAAATAAATAAATATGTGAAGTGGCAGAATAAAGACCAGCCTCCATTCTGAAAGCAGCAGTCAGTTACTCAGCTGCTTCCAACACCGTGTTGTTTGACTTCAGTGGAGCCATGCCAGTTTATATCAGGTGAGGTTCTTGCCTCTTGTTTTCATTTGGGAAAAATTCCAAGTAAACTTTAAGTAAATTGCAAGCCACTAAATAAAGACTGAGAGATTTTGCCTAATATCAAATATTAAAATGTTTAGAATTTTTTCCGGTGTCTCAGATACAGTAAAAGTTTTTTTCACTGTTTTGACTATATCCAGCATAAACATGACTTTTGATAGAGCTGGAGGTTGAATAGGCTACATCTTGCAGGTATACTTTTTCAGAGCTGCTCTCATTTCTCAAATTATACTTATTTCTACAGGACCTAGAACTTTTCACCATTTCCTCTTATGAAAAATAAGAACAAGAATCACTGCAAAATATATTCATTATTTTTATCCAATTATCACCAAGCAACAAAAGACAGTCAGAGTAAAAGCAAACTTCTGCCTAATTACTGGCAAAGACAATGCAGAGTTTCTTGTCAGAAACTGTAAAGTCTGTATCCATTTACAGTCATTTGAGTCCAGTTCTAGGAATGGAATACATAATATACATTTTGCTGCCCTTGGCAGATTACCTTACTGTTGGATGTAATAAAGAGAAGGCCATTATACCCAAGTGAATTAAAAGAAGAGATCAAAGAGCACATCAAGCACCATAATTTAGACAGAAGAACCACACTGAAACACAGGTATGTTTTACCCACTGTCTTCCAATAGCACCATCTACTTTCAGGACAGATTTCATGCTTTTAATAGCTTGAATTAAGTCTCTTGAAACTACTCTCAATTAATAAAGATTTTTCATGGTAGTTATAGTTCAAATTTTCATGTACATCAACAGCTGAAAATTGACAAATTCACAAACTAAGGCCTAAGCTTTTACTGTCTGTACTGATCCTTATAAACAGATTAGAATAAGGAAGACTTATTCTGCAATTAGTTTAGGTAAAGGGGAAAGAAGGCAGCAAAGTTTTTACTGTTGTTCCTCTGGGGTTATAGTTCTAGCTCTTCTGATCTGTTAACTTGTGACTATAGTGGTCTTTCATGCCCATGCCTAACCTTGCCCTGCTATCCATTAGACTCATACTTCTGCACCTCAAAAAAAAAAAAAAGATAGCTCACACAAAGAGATTAAAAGAACATATTTTCTTCCAACTAGTAATTATTTTTGAGAGCATATGCATCTTTCTAGAGTTTTGAGAGTATAAAAACAAACCTAACCTCTACAGTCAAAGATCCTTATGTTTTGTTCTTTGCTTTTAAAAAATTTGTCTCTGAAGGTGTAGCTTAACATTAAGAAAAAAATTGTGATGGGAACTTATACTGCCTACCCACCCAAAGTCAAGCTGTCATCTCAGATAAGGATGCTGACATTCAATGTTATATTCAGATAAAGACAGAATGAGTGAGACTGCTGCCTAATAAGACTATTATCAGTGGAATTGTTTCATCCCAGGCTGGGGACTACTTCTATTCTCATGCTGAAAACAAGATTTTTACTCTTTCCAGACTATTGCGAAAACAAACCTTTCTTAGTCACTTCTTCTTTTTTTTTTTTTTATCCATTATAGGTGTTTGCAACTGTTTCTTCATTTTATCTCTGTTAATTCCCACCTTTCTAAGTAGGATGCTAAATCCTAACACTGTAAGTATTATTTATAAAATCAGGGACTAGGAAGGGCTCTATTTGAGGTTTAGAGTACCTGGCCATTCTACTTAAAAATGGAGAAGGGCAAAGAAGCCTACTTTGAGCTAAGTTAGCTAAACTAATGTGTTATTTTCTTAACAGGGAGTAAGATCTAACACAAGCTAACTTCAGGAAACTCCCCAGACTGTGCAAGCCTTCCTCTGCTTTGACAACTGCTTCAGAGAAGAAATTATTGAATTCATGCAGAGATCGAATTGGACTCTTCCCATTATTTCTAATGGGAAGTCTATCAAACCTCGCTACTTAATTAAATCCTAAAAATTATCCTTTTTCCTGATAGCATGCTGTAGGCACTCATTGGGTTTCAAAGATAAAATGCAAGATCAGTGCTAACACCAAGCTCAGGTTGCCGTCAGTGGAAGTTGTATCTATGTCATTGATGACACCATTCCTATAGTAAGAAGAATCAAGGCAACTTCTCCAGCTCCTATTGATACACAGGAGATTTCTGATTTGTACCAGGGAATCAGGTTGTAGATACAAATAAAAGTGCTCTGAGGGGAACTTTGCCAGCCTCCCTGAGGTTTTCCTCTTCACTGCTAAGCCACACGGGATTAATCTGGCTCCAAGAGGGGACATAATTATCTAATCAAAGAGGTTTTGTACCAGTGATTATTTTTTTTTTTTAGAACATCACTTTAACTCTGTGCTCAAGTAAGTAAAATGCACAGCTTTTCTGCCTGTATTATGAAGCAGCTGGAGTTTACTTTGCAAGCAGCACAACTGTTATCAGATCATGCATGCTTCTATAGAATTATCTACTTTCCAAACCGAAAGTCAAAATGGGTATCTCAGTAAACTGAACAGCATCTAAACAACTCATTGAGATCTCAAGACAGAGCTAAAACCATCAAGCACACTCACACCCTTTTTTCCACAACGTCCTAATCTTTGACAACACTGAAGAGCTAACACAGCCAGTTTTTCTGTGAAAAATCTTCTACAAGTGTCATGGAAAGGAACAGCCTGACCCTTAAAAGACACTTAAAAGACATTCTGAGGGAGGAATAGTACAGAAGAAGAGCTCAGGCTATGCTTACCAGATCTGCAAATGAATAAAGACATCCTCAAAAGACATTCAAAATTAGGTGGTTAATCAAAATATTGTGCTGTAAGAATCTCCTCATCCTACTGTGAGGGGATGTCAGAGGAAGAGCAGGAAGTGCATATAAAAATGTGCATCGACTTCCTGAGGCATTTTCACAGTTCAGAGAGAGAAGAGACCTCACTGCTCTTCTTTTTGAATGCCATATGATGCATGATTCACCAAGGGAATAAGATTTAATTCTGGAGGAAGAAATGCTAGGAGTTATCATCACACATAAATCTTCTGCAAATTTTATTTGCATGAGACTGTAGTTCCTTTTGGGGTTAGCAATTTTTTTTTTTTCCTTTTTAATTCTCTAAGAGTAAAGCAAAATATGTTTGGACTAGTTTTAGTCTGGAAGAAAAGAAATCATAGACTTCCAGCTTCATTTACAGAGAGTAGACTAAATTCTCTCTTGTTTTTTTTCCATACTTCTTAACAGTTTGACTTATGGAATACAGGTATATAAAAAGCTGTAAGAAATCTACCAGTTTCTGAAAGGTCAGGCAAAAAGGAGCTCACCTTTTGGTGAGCTTTTGTCCAGGCTGCTAAGACCTAACTGGACATTCCTCTTAGTGTGATATTTGATATTGTTATCACCAAAAAGAAAAGCTGGGGTATGAAATTTATTTACAGTTTTATTTGTTACACACATTGCCAGTTTTCACAGATGAAACGGAATCTGAACTCAAGACTTGGCATGAAAAATAGTGCTGGAACTCATTAAAGCAGCTTGAATAATATAGAAGGAAAACATCCCTGTTGGAAAAACTGAATTTAGTGTCATCATCTTTCTCAAAATAAAATGTTAATGATTCCTCTTATGAACTTCTAGCATATGAAATGAACTTAGGCAATCTGTTTTCTCAAGAACTGAAGAAATTATTTCAAATATATCAAAAGGAATAAAACTTAGACAGCAACCTTAACATTTTTCCCACTCCATCATTGGGTTGGTGACTTTTACATGTTTTTAAGAGTCTTAAGAAAGTACAATAGTATTTATCTAAATACATAGGGCAATCATCAGAATGAAGTCTCAGTAAGTAAGACTTCACTGCAAAAATTTGCCTGATTAAGGAACTAATGATTTTTGCCACTACGAATAAGAATACATATCCATGCTAATAATGGAAACTATTTTATATTTGTAAATGTGTATAATTGCATATATACATATATATATTTAAAATATAGAGGTACTACCTGTATATTAAAAGCACATGTACATAGATAGTGTGTGTATATATATATATATATAGGTTTGAAGCAGAATAGAATACCTATAACTTAATATATTACCAAAGCATGCAATAGAAAATCATAGCTAAGTTAGAAAAAAGTTAGTTAAGCCCATTACCAGCATAGACCTGTGTTATTTTGGCAAATTTCTTAAAAAAGCTTAAAACACCTTATGTAATAGCACAAACGGCAGATGTGAAATAATTTCATAGCACAGCTATCCTCCATGTCATTTTATAGTCTAGAGCAACAAGTGAGTACAAAGGCAAAGAAGAATTTTCACAAACTTCATTCCATTGTAGCTTAGGTTCCATATAGTATATAGAGATAATATTTGTTGCTACAAGGTTTTTTCTTCCTGAAACCAAGTAATTATAAAATACTTATGTTTACATCACTGGGTCTCACTCTATTTTTGAACTAATTTAATTTACCTACCTAAAATAGATAGTCTTTAGGATTGGGCCAGATTAGGTAGCTTAAAAAGAGAGAATTGGAAACAGATCTTTTAAAAATATATTTATTTATATAGTCAAGCTTTTTCACTTTATTTATACACCATACTGACAATCTGGAAAATTGGCAAAATCCTTTAGATGTAATAAAACACTCTTTTTTCATCATGTATTTCCTCTCCTCTTTGGTATATTTTGTGCACAAAAACGTAAAAACCACAATGTACAGTAATTTAATAAGAACGAACACCATATTAATAACTATGCTGTCTGACCTTCCAGTTATGAGCCAGCTTCACATTACAGAGATTCAACTCACACCTAAACCCCTTGCTGAACAATGAGGAATGCTGAAACTGCCTGTCCTGGTCCCTTCTCCAATGGTAGGTAAATATCAAATACACTTCAATTATGACTTATTGTATCATGAAGTTCACTATTTAACTACTCCAGTCCTGTGTGAATTTTAGTACACAATGTTTAAGTCAGCACACGCAGCACTCAGTTGCTGTAAAAAAATGCTAAAACCCACTAAAATTCAAGACAAAAGTACATTAATATACAGGAAAAGAAGAATATGAAGGGCTTTTCCCCTAACTGAAATGCATGTAACCTGCAGAAAAGTAGTAAACTTATTACAGGTTGCCTATTCCATTATATATATATATTTATATATTTACATATTTAGATATATTTAAATATGCTGTACTGTTTGCTTCATTAATGATAAATGTGGTGACTGTAAACATTAACTCACTAAGCAGCATGAGTAACTAGTAAAGCACACAGAAATAGCTAAAGCAGTTTTGTTATGTGAAGCAATGTTTTTATGCAGCTAGGAAAATTTCATGCACTGTGGGAATAATTAAATGTCAAAATTATAGTTTTGCTTTATGTTGGGTACTTGCCATTGTAACCATTCCTTGCTTATCAATTAAAGAGTTTTCTGTGTAAATGGCTGATCTTTATGAATATATCAACCTCTGACTATCTCGAAAGGAAGACAAGACTGCACTGTTCTTCAAACTAAATATAAAAAGCCATAATACAATGAATACTTCTTATCTATTCCTATTTGAATCTGTTTCTTCTAAAAATTTCTAAAACTATTATAGAATCTCTTCTATAAGGATACAAAGCAAAATTGAAATTATTTATCCATACTTCCATTATCTGGTTCTTTTATGCCAAAGTGTTCTGACAGCTGAGATGAAAGAAATTATAATCTTTTGTCCCCTCATTTATTGCCCACATGCCTCATATTGACTTTGAGGTGTCTCATGAGAGGAACAAGTTCTAGAAACCTTATAGATTACCTAGAACCTCTGGAAAAAAACTTATAGATTACTCTAGTCTAAATGGGAAATGTTACATAAAATGCATTTTCCAAACATAAGTTATGGTATACAATGAAATAATTGAGATTTCACACACACAAAAAAGTCAGTAATTAATTTATTCTTTGTGATTTTTTTAATCCTTCACTGATGACAGTAAAGAAAGCACAGCATTTTTGGCTGATTCCTCTGAAACAGGAAACAAAATGTCTTTTTTGCTCATATTTTTGTTCGCTGGGAAGTATGTGTCTACTACAATGCTTCTTATTTGGTCACAGAGCATAGAACAGCTTTTATTCTCATTTATCCTTGAAGTTCAGAAAAAGGAAGGAATGTCTAATGTCTTGAAGTTAAACTGAGACAAAAACCAGGAAGTTTATAAAATGGATTTTTTGGAGGATTTGAGTGCATGAAAACAAGAAAGCTTTCAAGACGAAGAACCAGAAATGAAACTTCTGGGTTCAAGAACTACAGGACATAGCTAAAAGTTGCCATGACCCTTTCACAAACTCTTGAATTACAGCTATGAGGCATGAGGAGAAAATGGAAAAATTGCTCAGGCTGCCAGACTAACTGTGGCATTTGACAGGAAGCTGAACATGAGCCAGCAGTGTGCCCAGATGGCCAAGAAGGCAGATAGAATCCTGGCCTGAATCAGGAACAATGTTCCTGATCCAACAGGTCCAGAGAAGTGATTCTGCCCCTCTACTCAGTGCTGGTGAGGCCATCCCTGGAGTACTGTCCAGTTCTGGGCCCCTCAGTTCATGTAGGATATTGAGGTGCTGGAGCAGGTCCAGAGAAGAGTAACCAGGCTGGTGAAGGGACTTGAGCACAAGTCCTATGAGGAGAGGCTGAGGGAGCTGGGGTTGTTTAATCTGGAGAGGAGGAGGCTCAGAGGTGACCTCATCACTCTCTCCAACTCCCTGAAAGGAGGTTGTAGCCAGGTGGGGGTCGGTCTCTTCTCCCAGGCAATCAGCAATAGGACAAGAGGGC
>JAYRBT010000082.1:74340724-74356456 GCA_036023395.1 Myiotriccus ornatus | reverse complement strand
CTTAAGCTGGGCCAGAGGAGGTTTAGATTGGATATTAGAAAGAAATTCTTTACAGAGAGTGATCAGGCTTTGGAATGGGCTGCCCAGGGAAGTGGTGGATTCTCCGTTCCTGGAGGTTTTTAAGATGAGACTGGATGTAGCACTGAGTGCCATGATCTAGTAACCACGGCGGTGTTGGATCAAGGGTTGGACTTGATGATCTTGCAGGTCTTTTCAAACCCGGTTGATTCTATGATTCTACAAATACGTAGGCAGCATTAGCTCTACCATGTGCCAGTCCATAATCTCATCCTTATTCTGCAACTGTCTGCCTGTAAAACCTACACTCCTAAGACATGCAATCAAGTATTGAGTAACATTACATCTCATTGTTCAGGTACTTCCCTCCCTAAGCAACATTTACACTTCCTGTACTTCACACACAGATAAAACCAGTATTCTTGGATGTATAGATTGTGTGTCTCTAGTGTAGAGATTCACTTTATATATTTGAGTAGGATGTACATTTCTGGGGTACCAGTAGGACATTAGACGATCAAATACTTGACTGCAAATCCATCTGGATAGCCAACTAAAAGAAAATAAACCCCCAGTGTGTTCTGGCACTTACTTAGAGGTCAGTGAATCAGTGAACCTCAAATCAATTAAAATTTGGTGAGCTGTAATGTTCAAACCACCAGCACTTAAACATTCAGGAAAGCGTCTGCATTACAGGAAACTTATTATTCAGCCACCACTTGTCAAGTCTGATAAATGGCCATCCTTTTTGGCTTACTAAAATGCATTGCCACAGACAATAGCTAATACTACTGGACTGAAAGTGGTAAAGGCTATGCTCTACATGGAAGAAAGAGGTAACATGCATTTCTTTGTGTAAAGTAGTAAAATGAGAAGTAGCAATCATTCACATACTTTATATATGGAGACAAATATACCAGTATTTCTTAACTATATAAATACTTATCATTAAGTAAATGAATAATGTTTTAAGAACTCTGTTATATACTGTTACAACACTTCATTATGACTTCACTCTCACACATCTAGTTTTATGAGATGTGAAAAATGATGTAGCTGCATCTTATTAAATTAAATTAGACACCACATGCAGCTTAAGCAATTGCTGTAATTACTCTATAATTTCTAAAATATGTATAATAGGAATACACAAATGATATAAAGCTCATTTTTATGTAAACAGAGTAATTAATACCGAAATCTCAAACTCTCTTGACTGTCAAAAACAATATGCTTGCAAACTTTAGGAAGGGCTGGCACAGTGCCTTCAAAGACTTGAGAAGAAATTGGGTAATCAGCTTTCAGCATAAGTAATATATGCATACAGCATGCAAATGAAATTCAATAGGTATTATATAACAAACACTCTAGGATATAAAGCTATGATTCACCATTTGTTTTTTCTCTGGATAATAAAGACTAATTGTGACTGTGCTCATTTGAATTGGAAAAAAGCCATCAATCTCACTACTGGAATGCAAAATGTGGGAGGTGGCTCCTACCACATCTATCTGTGTTTTATTTTGGCCGTGTGTTATTCCGTCACACTCTTACCATGCACTGTTCAAACTACACAAAATTTTTAAGTAGAAATGCTGATGTAAAAAGGCTCAGAGGCAACACCAGCACTAGTTTCACCAGTGTAACACCGACTAAAAACTATGTAATGCAATAGGAAGTCACAGTTTTAGTGTATATTAGAAGGCAAATGACAGCCATTTAAAGGGGAATGAGTGTGATAAGGCCAAAGAAACTAGGAAGATGATGGATACAAAAGGAATAATGGGCAAACTTCTTCTGCATTTTATATTACAGGGTGCATATCAAATATTTTACATGTTCATTAGAATAAGCACTGTGTTAGATACTGCAAGTCAAACCCCACTTGTCATTACTTAGTCAACCATATTACTGAGTGTTAGTGTGGAGACATGGATATTAACCTGCATCTATACTTTTTCTTTATTGTTAGCTTTCAGTATGTCTTTCCCAGGAACCCAGTATATCAGAGTGAACAATTCTTTTTTGTTTCTAGCCACTGAAGCATTTTGAGGGAAAGGACAGCAGTTTAGACTAATTTTGTAATTATTTTCTTCATCCTGGCATAGAAAATATTAATAGTGCTGATTTATGCTGGTATCCTATGACTACATTAGGACCAGCAAATACTCCAGGGCAATTGCTTTTGAACTTCCTTAGTAGTAGTTTAAGGAACATTCACAACAGGATTTATTTATGTTTATTCTACATACAATTCTTGTTTTTTCATGTAAATTTTTCAAGAATTTCTGGTTTTACAGAAATTTTCCTTGAGCAAAATTCATAGACACCTGGAATCAGTTATAGAACAGCCTGATATTCTACATTTCTACATCTTAATTAGTGACAGATAAGCTGTAAAGATGAAATACAAGTTACAAGTAGTGTTTTAAACATAATACGAAAGAGAACTTCCAAAAGTCTCAGTGTTGGAAGTCCAGCTGTAATGTACAGCTCTTGTATAAATGTTGATCATCGTTGCCTTCTTACTTGATTTACGAATTCAAATAGATGTTTCCAAGGAAAAGAAAGACAGAAAAATCAAATCAATCATCTATTTATATCTACAATAATTGTATCTACTGACTTTAGCAAGATCTAGGTAAAATACTGTGACAGTTTTCAAAAAATATCCATGCTTTGTAATAAGTTACGTACTACATGAAACTATTTTAAAGCAGATATAAGGTTAAAATCTAAAAATAAACCCAAACAACTACATAGCACTTTCTATTTACTGATCTCAAAAAAAAAACAAATTTAAGTGTAATTATATTTGTAATTCATGTAAATGAGGAAGTGGCTTACCATAAACCCAGGAAAAAGTCAATGGAACAGTATCCCACTCTAATGCTCTACTCAAGAAACATAAAAATAGAGCAAGTTTTGTTCTGATGGACAAGTGATAATTATCTGAATAGGAACAATGTACTTCTACCTGAAACCTCTAGTGCTTTTGTTCTTTATTGATATGCCATCAGACTTACTGTCAATTGAAATCGCTTCTGATTTGCTTCTGGCAGAGGACAAAAGTGTAGGAAGTTGTCAGAGGGGAAAAAAAAGGAAGCTAATACATGAAAGCATGAACATTGGAAAGCCTTTTCTTTCTGGATGGTCATTGCTAACTCAGTACTACATGACTACTAAATAATGGTGTAATCCAAAGGAAGAAGTTTGTCAATATTTGCAGGCAACTTGAGGGTTATACTAGATATTTATCTGAGCACTCAAGAAAAATCCCTCAGTCTGTTTTCTAGGGTACTTTTTTTCCTATTTTCCATAGTAGACAGTGACAGACTATTTGAGACTCCTTGCATTCTCTAGTTAAAAAAACAAAAACAAACAAACAAAAAAACCCCACACTAAAAAAACCCAACCAACCAACCAACCAACCAACAAACCAAACCACAACTTATTTCAAGCTTATTTATTAGTCTTCCTTTAAAAAAAAGCCACACTGGCAACTGTTTAATGTATATTGGTCAGTATTCAGCAATGCAGAAGCATGTTTGACTGGCTATGAAAGTCTATGGCCAGTGGGTTTAAATTCCCCTTGCATACCATAATAAGACAGAGTAAGTACACAGAACACAGTGCCACAGCTGGATTTTAAATAAATGGCAATCCATTAAAGTGCTTTTTTCCCCAAAACAGGGCAAACTTCTCATAGATTTCAGACAGCTTCAGGGCAAACAAGGTTGCTTGTCAATTTATAGCCAAGTTTATACCTGTGAAGGTCCCTTGGGGCTCAAAACTCAAATGAATGTCCATTTCCTGTATTCTGCACTTGGGCTTTTGAGAGCCACATCCTCCAGGTGCATTAATGTTGTCTGGGACTTGTTAATATGGCAAGACAGAAATTATAATTGATGTGCTGTGAGATGTTGCACCTACTTTAGGATTCTAACAGACAGTTTCACTAAAGATCTCTGTTCCATTAATTCTGTGGTACTCTTAGTAGAAATATACAACAGTGATATAGTACAGACAAACTGATGTGAAGCTGTGAGACGAATTCCAAACACAGTAGAAGAGAAGAAAAATCCAACTAAAGGCATGAAAAAGTTTAGTGTCAACACTTACAGGTAGCTTTCCAGCTATTCACTTTCATACAGTACTATTATTCTCTTTTGCCTCTTCCTACAGATATATTTCAAATACCTCTTTTGCAGTTTCTGCAGATACATTTCAAATGCTTCTTTTCAAAACAAAGCATGGTTCACATTCTTTTCCTCCTCCAAACATTTGCAAGTACATTTCTCTGTTTCATTAGGGATCTCACTACCATAAAGTTATCTAGAGAGAACATGGTTCACCTTGTGAAACAGAGACAGTTAGTCAGCTGAACAGTTAGTTTTACCCACTGAACACTCATCGCAGGATTACAGAATTTCTTTTCCTTTCTAACCAGCTGAGGTGAGCAGAAGCAGCTGGAACAATAACACTCATTAAGGAATTCATGAGAAGGTAGACAATGTATTAAAATTCCAGCAAAATATTAACTGAGTCCAAATTAGCTGAATGATTCCCATCAACTTCAATGGATTTCAAATGTTGCCTCAAAATTTACTTTATGCAAAATTAGGAATCTTATCAAGACTAACATATTTACTCACTTGTGTCTTCAGAACTCTTGTAGATTTAGGTTTTGGAAGAGAATATTCACTTGAGGATTCTAAGAGCTCAATATCGTTCTACCAATTAGGGAATTTACAGTAGGAATGTTATTAATATTGTTTAAGGACAGAACATATGTACTGAAAGACAAAGACAAATGTAGCAAAAGGAACTTTTACTTCCTAGTCATAGAAACATAAATATGATCTCCATAGATATAATGTTGTCTTTTCCACAGAAAAATATAGGTTGAAAGAAAAGCCATCTGTCCAAACTTCTGCTAAGACACAGCTAATTTTGAAGAGAAATGAAGTTATTCAAGCTCTTGTATGTTTGACCAGTTTTCTTGATAAACAACCCTGTAACACAACATGCATTATAATATCTTTTTCCTCTCAGACAAAATTCTTTAATAATGCAGTACATGGTCTTGGTTCTTTCCTTGTGTGAGCTACGAAAGCTTTTTTTTTTTTTGTAAAAACAAATCCAGAGAAGACCATGGCAAAAATAAATTTGTATGTGAGAGTAATGTAGGTAAGAAGGAATAACAAGTGAAAGTAAATAATGTTTTAATTATGAAAATTTTAAAAGGTGGACATAAAAACCAACAACAACAAACAAAAATAACCCCAAACAAAGCAAAGAAACAAAAAACAAAACAAACAAACCCCACAAAAAAAACCACAAAAAAACCAAAACCAATACCAACCAACCAAGCAAAAAAAAAAAAACCCAGACTGAAAAGTTGCTTTTGATTTTTTTTGACTTTCCATTTATTTTGTTCCTTCTTTCTTGCCTAACGACTTCTTTGCAATATATAAATAAATAAAATCTATGGATACTTCTATAATGCTTCTAATCTTATTAACAGGACATCTTCCACTGTTTAAGAAAAGCCAGAGCACAAAAAACATTAATCACATGTTGAGTTTAATTCCTTGTTTAGTCTTCTGACAGTCACTTTTTCCTAAGACAATACAGGCAGTATGTGATCTATTGATGTACTGAGTCATTATCTACTCATAATTTTCCTCTGGCAACAACTCAGCTGAGAGGGTTACCAATGCCTCTGTATCACACAGAAGTTGCAGAAGGGGTGCCATGAATCAGAAAGCCCTTTACACACAACTGATCGTTTTCAAAACTCTCTTGGAAGCAGGATGAGTTTATTATCATAGTAAGAGAGGTTAAAATTCGTCAGTTTCAAATTCAGCAGTAGAGTTTACAGGCCAAAGACTCTATCTGGTGTTACTTCTGGATCTCATGGTATTTGTTCTCCATCCTGCGTTTGAAAACTGCACTTGCCTAAGTCCAGACCTCTGTTCCTGCACAAGCCATGTGCAAGAGGTGTTACTCAGAGGAAAGAATTTTATCTGCAGAAAAGATGTTCTTATATCATAGAATCAGAATATTTTGGTTTGGAAGAGACCTTTAAAGGTCACCTAGTCCAGCTGTCTTCAACTGGATCATGTTGCTTAGAGCCCTGTCCAACCTGGTCTGGAACACTTCAGGGATGGAGCATCCACACCTTCTCTGGGCAACCTGTTTCACGGTTTCACCACCTCCACTGTAAAAAAATTCTTCCTTACCATGTAGTCTAAATCAGCCCTCCTTCAGTTTAGAACCATAACCCCTTGTTCTATCGCAACAGCCCCTGCTAAAAAGTTTGTCCCTGTTTTTTTTATAACACACTTTTAGGTACCAAAAGGCTGTTATAAGGTCTCTCTGGAGCTTTCTCTTCTCCAAGCTGAGCAGCTCCAACTCTCTCAGCCTTTCCTCGTAGGAGTGGTATTCCATCCCTCTGATCTTTTTCATGGCCTTTCTCTGGATCATCTGCACCAGGTCCGTGTCTTTCCTGTGCCAAGTGTGCCCTAACAGATACTTCTACCCTTGCTGAGGAAAACTAATCATATTCCTGTTCAACTGACTATCATGCAGCACACGTTTAAAGAGACTGCTCAAGAACACAGACAAATGGTCACAGGATAACATTACTGCATTAAAAAAATTGAACTTTTATCTTCTTGTTTAAAATCTACTCGTGATTCACACAGTAGGAGCAACCATACCACTCACAACCAGGAAAATGAATCTCATGTATCAAGGTAATGGACAAACCCTTAGGTTGATATATAATATGTTACGGTGTCTTGAGAAATGAGTAACACGTCATTGTGCAAAATATATATATGTAGCAGGCAGAAGCTTGTGCGCATAAAATACTAGAAACTTAGTTTTAAAGCTGTATATGTAGGAAATTTTCTCCAGAAAAGAAAACACTGACAAATGTATGTTAATACACTGACAAATGTATGTTAATAACTAGCTACAGCTTCCTTTAAAATTAAAAATAAACAAACAAACAAAAAGCAATCAGCAGACTTTTCTCCTATTTTTTCTACAAATTAATATTTTGTGTATGAAGCATTCCTATACAAGTCATCATATTACTTAAAAAATAAAAAATTTCTCCAAATGAGGATTTATATGTTAATATTATCTATATGAGAATATTCTTTGTCTGGAGTTTCTAGGTATTATCATAAACACTTTATTTTCAGTTTCTGCTGTTCTCTGTTCTCATATATGCTCAGCTATAGAACCAGTCAGCTACTGTGGTAACTGTTTTCTCCATTTTGAGTGCACTCACACAAAAGCAGGACAGGTAGCATGATCCATAACTGAGTATGAGGGGGAACAGGGGATAACTGGCAATGTTGAAAAGAAAACAGAAATGTGTGAAAATATGGGCTGTGTTAGGAAGCATGAAACCCTGGCAGTCGGTCACTGGAGGTATCAAGCAGAAGGGTGTGGCCAAGTTCAGGGGCTCAGGGTCAGTGTCCATATTTTCAAATGTAATTTTCTTTCCTTTTTTTTTCTTTAAAAGCTGTAAATAAGCTACATTATAAATGTATATAAATAAAAGAAGAAGCACAATATAAAATATAACTTTGCATCTATCTTAGAGAATATACTCAGATATCGTACATGTTCCTTGGAGTCTCTTCTAGTCTTTATAATGCTGTTCCTTTATGAAGAAAAATTGAAAAACTTGTTTTACAGGAGATCTGAAAGGAATCTCTGAAGCTGTTTGTATAAATTGGTATCTGACACCAGATATTTGACCAAGTAAGTACACAAAAGGACAGATGATGTTGAATGCAGACACATTTTAAGGGGAAAATCTGGCTACTTTGTCCATTGGAAAGCCTTTATATAGCTCAATAATCAATCAGGGAGAAACTTTATTGTGCTTGAATCAATAGACACTAATGCAGTGCATTTCTGCCTCCTATACAATCATCTCAGCTGGATTAACTTCAATTCAGAACTTCTTTCTCCTTTTCCTTTTGTTTCTGGTTTAGACTAATTTCTTCTCTCTTCTTGTTTGAATGTTTACATTCAATTAAGGATTTTCTGCTGTATTTATCAGCAGTGTTTGATCTAAATAACAAGAATAACCAACATATAATCCTGGGTCATTCAGAATGTCTCATTAGCTTGTTGATTATTTGAGAGAAGGTTTCATTACCATGCAAATGTAAATTGGTTCTTTACTCAGACAGACTAATGTTTAGTGTTTTATGAATTATGTCTTGTAACAATTAAACTCATCAAAAGGTACACAGCAAATGAAATTCGTGTTATAGAGACTGGTTATTATTGCCACAGAGGATAAGGGGATAAAAAATATTTCTTGTAATTTCTAAACTGTCACTGACTTTAGTATAACATAGCTTAAAAGCTTAAATTCAGGTCACACAACAAAAAGACAGCACCAAAATACTCATTTGGAATCATTTCTTTGCATGCATTTGTTTCTGTTTTAACAGTAAGACACAAGGCATTCACTACCGATATTTCTAGAAGATTGTACCACAATTCATGTTGGCCCTTGAGGAATAAAGGTCAGGCTTAAGCTAGAAAAACAGTGAAATGAATTGTCAGTCCACTGAGAACGTACCAGAGCAGAGGAAATATCGGCTGACAAGTTGACACTGTCAACTCCTAGACTGGTATGATATTTACACACCCTACTTTATGCAGACTTTAATTCGGCTTTTCATTTATGTGCCCTGAAATGCTGTGTTAACTCCTGTATTATCCTTGAGTATTTAGGGACTGAGCCGTTTAATTTATGTGCTTAGATTATAGCTCTTCATCTTCCCTTTCTAATTTGAAGGTATAGAAAACTCTGACTGGATTTTAAGACAGAAGGAAAATAAAAGGGAAATCTTTTCCACTGCACCATCATTCTGTCCCCAGCCTAATCACCAGCTTCATTTCAGAAATTCAGTGGTTTTTCCTGGGCTGCAGCTATATATGCACAAACTGTCTGTGTCCCTAAGAAAATTTTTTTTGTTTTGTCACTCTGGGAACCTGGCTCTATTTTCACTGCCTGTTGTTAGCAGCCTTCCCGTGCCTCCTGTGCTGCGTACTCACCGCTTGGCTTGGCTCTTACCCCAAGGCTCTCCACAACTGCTGTCTGCAGCCCAAGACAGCTTCCTATATTTGAGCATGCTCTCTGGGCTACTTCCATCTCTCCATCCCTGAGGAGCATTTATCCAGCCCTGTCATTCTCTTTTCTATGAATGTCACACAGAAATGTACACTACTATATAATGGTATATAAATTATTTTATTCACAGGAAAAGAAAAAGGGGGTGAAACCTCTTTTAAAATGCAATAAGCAGTAGAGTTCACAGCTTGAATGTGAATAAGGTAAGAAAAGTATCAATTTTCTTCTGGTAGATACACGTGAATATATGACCATTTCCAGTTGACATAGAGCTGTGGATTTTAAGGCACTGGCTTACTTTAAACAATCAATGCTGATATCCCATATTGAGTAAGATGAACAGTTAGCCAAGCAGTTTAGTCAGTCATTCAGTTCTGCCCTTATTTGATTAGAAGAAGGATGCAGAGTGATCTCCCAGACACACAACATTAACCTTCAATCAATAACCACTTTAATGGTAGATGGACTCCTTTCTTCAGGCCTCTCCCAGTTGCATTACTGTGGAATTGCTATTTGGATAATGATTAATATGCTCAGTACATCAAAGATTAATTCCTGTTTACACTGGAAAATGCTGCATTACGTATTTCCATACCACAGTGTCTGTCCTCTAGTCATGGACCTTGACAATGACAGGATTTTGATTACTTTCAGAATAGTCTCCATGATGAATGGGGATTTTATACTTATAGTAATCAGTAAGGCAGAAAATGTTTATAATGTTGTAATTTGAAGGAACCTACATATTCTCTGAACTCTGAATTGCCAGAAGCAGAACTAGGAGCTGAGAATATGGGTAAAAGAAATGAGATGTTAAGCCTTTTCTCCACATATTTTTTCTTCTGTTCTTAATGCATCCAAGATTAAGAAGGCAATTTATAGAAGGTTATGGTTAGGGCAGAAAAATAACTTTCTTCTTAGCTCATCTATGTTGAAATACAGTGGAACCACACAGTTAGATAGTAAATAAATATTCAGTTCTTAGAAATACACCAGGTTTAGAAAAAACAATAAAGAGATGGGTGCATTTCAGTGACATTATAATATAAATAATATATAATTA
Organism: Myiotriccus ornatus; assembly: GCA_036023395.1. Classification (NCBI taxonomy): domain Eukaryota; kingdom Metazoa; phylum Chordata; class Aves; order Passeriformes; family Tyrannidae; genus Myiotriccus; species Myiotriccus ornatus. Next base: position 74,346,200 of record JAYRBT010000082.1, on the reverse strand, counting down.
AGTTATGTTACCCAGTTTAAGATATCATAGGGACTAGTGAAACTCCTTCCCACTAAGACTTTGTAGGGCTAGGATCTCCCTGAAATTCTCTCTAAAACCTCATTTATCCAAATCACTAGGAAAAAAAACCAAACCAAACCAAACCACCAAAAAAACCCAAAAAAACCCAACCAAGTAAAAAACCAAACCAAACCAACCAACCAACCAAACAAACAAACCCAAAAAACCAAACCAAACCAGTATTAGAAACACGTTTTATGTTTAACTAAAATGTTGCTAGGATATTAAAAAACCTTTTCCATTGTTATATCAATATTTGAAAAACTCTTTTAATAAATCATTGTTTGAAAAATTCTTTTAAACTCATTTGAAAATAATTTTTCTTTTTTTAAGAAAATCCTTACTAAAAATATATCTATATAAAAATTTTTAGACTCATGTGCTAAGTATCTGTCTGTCTAAGGCATCAATGGCTATATTTTTAATTGCCAAATTGACCCAATGGGATGATGAATCCTCATGTTAGTGACCTTATTCCTTCTAGCCCAGCCTTGTCTCACAGATGAAAATTAGATAGTTTGGTTTGGTTTTGAAAATAAACAGACTAAAATAACCTTGAGCTGAGAAAAACATAAAAAAAAAAAAAGTCAAGAATTAAAAAAGACAGTCAAGAACAACCCTTCAAAAGCCTTGCCTCCCTTTCTCACTAAAACCAGAGGTTCCAACTCCTGTGAGAGCATTTTGATCCATGTGTTCCACTCACTGAGACCAAAGAAATGGAAAGTCCAGTTGTAGAGAGGGAATATGGGAATATGCCTATACTGCATGCAGAGCATGCAAAGCCATATTTGCTGGCCACACAAAGATGATTTCTACTCAGTGCTTGAGTTCACCCAGATAGGCTATGGCACAAATCATTAAAACTCTTTAATGTCTATTCTGAAAGAGTTACACTAAGAGACTAGCTAGAAACCAGATTAAATGCTGACACACCCCTTTTATGTCAGTGCTTTCCTGAGCCATTAGGAGTTGTCCTCATGATACAAAGTTTCCAGGAGATGGACAATGATCCCAGCAGTACCATCACACAAAGCTCAAGATGCAGGTTTCAACTCCAGCAAAGTTATACATAAGATGCCATAAATACCACTGTCTATTATAGTTTAAAAACTGTTCGTCCTTGCTGAAGTAAAGAAAAATTTGTTTTTGACATCACTTCTGCCAAAATTTATTCCTGAACAATCTACATACAGCACAGCCCTATGAAGTCCACTGTAAAACAGATTGTTTCTATCCTCTAGTCTAATACAGGAATATAAACTAAAATCAAACCTGACTTTTATTTTCCACAACTGGACATTAAATACACATGACCAAATTTGGAGCTTGGATGAATTCTCTTATCATGAACTTTTCCACTTGGGCTTTGTATTTAAAAAAAAAAAAAAAAAAAAAAAAAAAGATTGCAAGAGGAACATGGAGGCTTCTCTATTTTTAAACACTGTTGGACAACAATAGGAAACCATCATTCTTTTGTAAGAAAATTCAGGAAATAGGCTGAAGTAGGCAGAAAACTACAGAATACTCATTAAGTATCTTCTTGCTCATTATTAACTCCAGACTTGATTTAAATGTTAGTTGACTCAGAGTTTTGCTTGCTTAAAGCTCAATTGAAAATTCATAGAAAGGCAATAAAATAAGTACTTTTGGTTTATATTTGTCAAATAATAAATAACCAGGCTCATTTTCTTTCATCTTTCCATATCACGGACACAATTCCAGTAGATCAAATCCTGGCAGCCTCAGCAAACACTAGTAGATGGTTTATATGACCACTTGGATGGTTTAATTCCTCATTATCTTTGTCATGCATTATTCTAAGTGGGAAAGAGTCAAAGGAATCAAGTGAGCTAGAGCAGAGTCAAAGGTGAGGAATAGCTCAGGTAAGAAGCATAACAAAGGTCAAAACAAGAAAGGGAAATAAATGGCAGATTGGCAGCAAATCAGTTTTGTATTTTGCCACAATGAATAAGGAAATGTGAAGATTGGATCTTATAGCATTATTCAATGCAGGAATGGGAAAAAAAAAATATTTCTACATCTTACATATACCAGAACTGGATATTGAAAACCCTGACTATCTTTGTAGATGTAGCTTTTCAGTGTATTTACTGACATGTATCATAGTTACCAAAAGTTCTTTATATATGCCTTACCTCTAATGAAATGAGTCTTATTTGCATAATTACATTAAAAGTGATTTCTTTATGTAAAGAAGTGGAGCAAAATGGTTAGTCTGACCTGAATAGCAAGCCTGCAGTCTAAAGTATTTGATGACCACTAATATATAAGTATTTTCAGTCTTTAATTTGCTAAACTATAGATTGAGGATACTTTGTTAGGAAATTACTATTATATTTTCCATTCAACCTTTTGCCTTAATTGCACAATTGCGTGTCTCACAAGACTTATACAGGAATGAAAAGCTACATTTGCTAATATATATGTGGCAAGAGGCCAAAATTTGTCAAACTAAGACTTAAAATTGAGCATTAATGGCAAATTTCCCAGTCATTATTACTTGTGAATAAATACCTGACTTATTGAAAATCAGCTATTTCTAAATACCTGTCTATTCCAAGTACATAAAAACTCTGAGTTCACACATATTTATCAAGCAATAGTCCTTTCTAATAGAAGGTAGTAAATTGCAATTTGTTTTTAAACCTGCATTCATCATTGGAACTTGCAACATTGCAGTGCATTTTGATCCTTTTTGTGATCCATACCTCAAAGATGGAAGGTTCACTGCTAACATCAGGGCATGGCAGCCAGTAAGAGCCCACTATCAAAGAGCTAGTGATGCTGGTTGTAAAGGAATCAAACTGCAGTGCAGTATTCTTTCCCTCTCCTTACCTTTCAGGCAGTACTTTAACAAAATGAAGAAAACTGACAGAGACAGATGAGAACTCAGTGTGACAACTGTTTTCAGAGGCAGGCTGAGCCAAAACAATTTGATGCAAGCAATATTAGGATCAATAACACCTCCTAGGCTTGCTCATTCCATTTTCTACAGGTCTGTGTTACTCTACCTTTTTTTTTTTTCCTGTTTATTTTTATTTTTGTAATTAAAAATGTGGCAGACTAGTGATAGTGAACAATTTCTACTGGATTCATTTTGGGAAAAGCAGTCAGTACCACCCCGGTGCACCTTTTGGGCATGCATGCTTTGTAAACTTTACTGGTAAAACAACACATTTAAGGTGTTCTCATTTCCAACACACATTGGCTAGTCCAGTTCAATTAGGGCTACTGGTAGAGTGAAAAGGATAATGAAATTTCCTGGATGTTTCAGGGAAAAAATAGGTACAGTAAAACTATTTATTAAAAATAAGTTTTGTGTAGTACTCTCAAACTAAGCAAAGTCACTGGATCAAACAGTAGCTGAGGCAAACTAAATTAATTATATCAGCATCTAGCAAAGTAGAAACTGTCATGCAATGTCACATTGCAAAATTCAAACTGTTACCTACTTGGCTATGATCCCCACAGAACACATTTCTTTACAATGTCACTGTTTTAGCACAGCACCTTTTTATCAAATGTCAGCTTAAACATAGTGTTGCTAAATATATTTTGGGTACATACATCAGCAGTTTTAGTAAAGTCAAAAAAATTCATGAAAACAATACAATTCTGGCAAATCTAGGGGGGCGCATTCTATTTTTGGATGGAGTCAACTGATTACCATAATGCAGAATGTAATTTTAAATTTTGTATTCACTGAAATAGAAAAAAACCCCAAAATATTTCAAATGAAAATTTTCCGACTTAAGGAAATGGTCAAATGTTTATACTTTCTTAAAAACCTTCCTTTATTTCCACTGAAAGAACATCCTGTTGAGATTGAGATGCATTTGACAGATATTTCAATGTTGCACAGAGTTGACCAAAACCATATTATGTTATAGAAAGAGATCAACATAAAGACTTTGTACCTAATTCCTCCTTTATCTTTCTTTAAATGAGTTGGAAATTCTTTTTTTATGTGGTTGATTAGGCACATTGGTAAATAATAGAGTTTTCTGATCTGCTTTCAATGCATTCAGTTTTATACTTTGCCTCTTAGTAAGTAAATAATAGAATTTCTATATTCTTTCTCACTATGTAGCCCAGTTATTGCACCATGTAGTCAAAAAACCCTACTGAGATTACTCAGTTTTATAATCTATTTTAGGCTTAGATAGGTAATGGAATGTTGTCATAGAGATCAGTAATTAACATAATTACGTTTGACCTGTGTATATCAACTGATAAAGGTGTAGCAAAGCAAAACAATCTTAAAGTTCTAGTTCTGGAGGGGAAGTAGCAAAATGCATACATCTAGAAATGGCATAAATTGTTCAGAGATTATTTTTTTCTGGCTTCGCAAGTCTTTGTAAGGACAAAAGAAATCATTACTTTTTCATCTTAGAGCTGCACTTTAAATGATAACCAGCAATCAATGAAACTGTTGAGGCTGAGTCTATGCCAGGCTAGAAAGCTGTGTTTTAGTGCAGTCTATAAGACCGTTAAAACAGAGACATTGTCATAGCTCTAGTCCGAAAACAACATCCACATCAGCTGACCCATACATCTGGATCAATAATAATCTATGCAAGTTTCTGTGCTTCTTCATCAACAATTATTTTATTTTAAAAATAAAGAAACTTGATTGCTCATCTCAATTCCTTGATGGGAAAAAAAAAACAGGAGTACTTCATTTCCTTTAATTATTAAAGAATAATTCATATGAATAACAGTGCAATTCTGATAAAAGTGACAGCAGGCTGTCTATGACATCTCTGTCTCTTAAATTTCCTGCTTGGAGGATATGTAGATTGCTGATGTCTTTATTTTTTTAATGGACAGGAAATTATAAACCGATTTTTTCTCTTTTTAGCTTCCCTGAAGTATCTAGAGCTATTTGTGTTAAATATGAAAATAAAAATAATATCATTGGCAGTGTTTACTACCTCTGCACTATTTCAACCTTTGACAAAATTGATATGTTCTCAGCGATAGACCTCAAAATGTACTTTCAAAGGGGAATAATTCATTTGAAATATTTTAATATGGTCCTGCAGAGGGAATCAAAATCAATATTCTGCACATATTTATGCATATTTACATGAGATATCTGGTAAAAAAAATTTTTATAACTGCAGATGACACAAAGTCTCTGCATGTTAATTCTAAGTGGAGGCCATTTTACAAAGAAACTAAGACTGTTTGTTATACTAGGAACATTTGAGACACATATATGTTTATATCACTTGCCATAACCCTTATGTATATATTAAGAATACATGCCATAGAATCATAGAATCACAGAATTGACTGGGTTGGAAGAGACCTCCGAGATCATCAAGTCCAACCCTTGATCCAACCCCACTGTGATTATTAGATCATGGCACTCAGTGCCACATCCAGCCTC
>JAYRBT010000082.1:74306445-74331938 GCA_036023395.1 Myiotriccus ornatus | reverse complement strand
CATGTGGCTGTGTGTCCAATCATGAGTTGTTATGTTTATGCTAAACCAGTAGTGCATGTACATGTGTGACACCCAGAAGTGTATAAGTAGAGCACTATTGTAATAAAGGGGGCTGGTATCCCTGGTCACCGTGCCGTCCTTCCCGCCGCTGACCGGGCGGCAACAGGAGAGGTTCATCAGAAGACATATAGGCATTTGGTAGCAAAAAAGCAAATCACTGATAGGAATGGGGAGCAAAAGAACAGAGGGAAAAAGTGTGAAAAAAACCCAACTATTGTTTACCCTCAGTAGCACTCCTTGCTAAAGACAAATATGAATGGAAAACGGTATGTTATATATATACTCAAAGGTTACTAAGCAGGCAAACCACTTAACAACATCTCCTGGTGTTAAAAAAAAAATTGGAGAATGGAAAAGTACCCACTTTTCTTCTTCTCCCTGATAGCTTTCTATCTAGTTAGATCCACTCTTAAAGACATAGTATTGTTAGATCCTTAACTGAGGCACTGCAGCTCATGTAAATGGAATCATCTGAGCATTTCTTCTGTATTTATCCTATGCCTTTTTTCCCGTTTGTTGAGACTTGTGGTACCCAGGACACAGTACAGGAGAGTAAAAATCACAGTAACATTGCAAATGTCGAGAGGATACAGAAGTTGTTTTTTGCTAGCATAGATTTGATTTGTAATTTAAAAACAACAACAACAACAAAAGTGTAATATAGTAGATTTGTTTTATACCTGCCCAGATTATGGAATATACACAACCAACAAGACAGATAATATATCATATATCTTCTTTCAATCTTGAAATAAATTGCAAGGCAGTTTTAAAAAAATTTAATAGCCTTATTTTTAAATGGTTTGTGGCACTGAAAAGAAACTGTTAGAATAATATATGGCCTTATGATTTGGCTTAGAGGAGTATCTTTCATACATTTCTGTGTTCCCTGAGATTTTAATAGTCAGCAAACTCTGCATAAAACATATGAGGGCAATAACTATGAATACTTTGCATTGAAACAAGTTCTGAGTTTACTTTTTCAAAAGATTGCTCCCGAAAGGAAAAGAAATACTGTTTTGATTCTGAATGCAAAGCACAAGTAAGCTGAAATACAAGTCTCTGGGTGAAGAACACTTAAAAAACGTTAGAATCCAGAACAAGATAATTAAAAAAAAAAAAATCAAGGCTTTGAAATTATTGAGTCATTGCTGATTGAGTTCTACACTTCTCTGATTTAATTTTCTATGAATTATCCTGAAGAATATGTGTAGGATAATTTGAGTTTGTTTCTTGCTTTAGCATCTGTCACATAGCTAGCCTGCAAATATATTCTGGTAACTTCTTATTTATATACAGGCCTATCTCAAACATATTCTCTATCTCTTTACTTTTGTGTTTCTAGTCCAGCATCTTCACACAGACTAGAGCTGGAGAAATATTTTTGAAGATTTCTTTCTACTTTTTTTTTCTCATTTTTTTTGTTTAGAATTTTTATACACTTAGGGAAATAAAAATAGTTTTGTGGAACAATTTTTTAAAATTCTTTGTTTCAGTTAAAAAAAATAAAATTCAGGCTTAGGAAAATTTGCAGTTTCTGGAGGCATGGAAGGAAAATTGGGTAAGAGGACTCTATCATGGAATACTGGAAGCAGGGCTGGAGAATAACAAGAGGGAGAAAAATGAGCTTTACTGTGAGGAATAAATAGCATGATGTTGCCAGCACAAAAAGACGTTACTGATAACTGTGTGTATTTGACTGGGGACAATATTGCACATTTTCTTTTGCTGATTACCTAGCATATATAAAAGTAAGATGCTGGCTCTAGGTGATTGTTTTACATGCTGAGGCTGTTATCCTTGTCCTCTTACTCACTTAACAGATAATTAATAAAGGAAAGAGGGCATATCTTACAAATATATATAACCAGACACTGAATTGAAAAGCAGAGAGAATAAACAATGAGAATAAATAGTAGCCTTTGAGGGAAAAAATACAATTCCGGACAATGGTTCACAAATAAGAAACTAGTGGAATAAGTGTGGTTGAGATTATTAACCTAATCCATCTTGGACATGTGCAGTTCTGGAAAGGAGACTGAGGAGGAGGAGGAGGAAAGGACAGTGAATGATGATGTCCTCTGTAAATAACAGCAACTCCAGAAAAAAAAAAAAAAAATTATTTGCAAAAGCACGAGACTTAAGACCTCTGTTTGAATTCAGACTTCATCATCTTTCCTTTCCATCAAGCAATGCCAGACACACAGACACATTATACAGTGTTACTGTAGCAGTGTAGAGCTGGACTGTCTCTGACCTGAGAAACCAGCTGTTCATATGTAATTCGTGTGACACAGAACCACCTCTCAAAACCACCAGGTGGTGCATAAGCACACAGACAACAATTTCTCCTGTCTGGTGTCTTTATAATAATGACAGGGCTCTTAAACAAAAGAAAACATAAATTTGTTGCACTGGTGTTAATTAGTACTATGGAATTTTAGCAATGGAAAAGAAAGAAAACCCACCCAACACCAAGCATATATGTAGTGTTAATATGATTTCAATAAAATTAATTACAAATAATCCCCTTTTTTTCTCTGTATTGGGCATTACATTGGTTTTATTTTCAACCTTGGCTACAAACTATGTTTCAAACCATGAATGTCTTTGTGTAGCTGGATCACAAATCCTGTAACAGTATCCCCTGATATAAAAGCAGATTGACAGAATTCTTACTAGAATTATGGCAATTCATTAAAAAAAAGAAAAAACCAACAATCTTTTACCTTAATATATTGTTGAATCATAAATGTCAAAAGTTAAAACTGCACATTAATAAGATATCAAATTCCTTTGTATAATACAATTTAATTTAGCAATCTTGCAAAGTAACCATGTAACTTGTATCTAACAATGGTGACAGTGTTTCTGCTAAATAATTTCTAAATTTTTTTCCCCCAAAGATCTTTGAATATTAGTATTTGTGAGATATTACTTGATTTCCACTAAAATAAAACAAAACAATTTCTGTTTTCAAATTTTTTTTTTTTCTGAGAAAACAAAACATTTTCTGATATACTTCCATAAATAGCAAGAGTTTTCAGGGAGTGAAGAGATTAATGAAACAGTACCTGATAAGCTAAAATGAAAAGAATTCAATCCAGTGAGCCTACATATATAAATATTAATATAAGTATAAACATAAATATAAGTATAAATATGTATGCTTCATGGGGTTTTTTTATGAAAATGTTAAATTAGTCTTCCCTCCAAACAAATTTTCTACTAACTTTTGTATTCACTAAATTACTCTTTCTGAGGTTCCTGCCTTTTCTATGCTAGCCATCATAATCACTATTATTATTACTGTATTTCTTAAGTGTCCTGTAGGTAAGGATCAGCACCACCATGTTATAGAACCACAGAATGGTTTGGGTTGCAAAGGACCTTAAAGACCATCTAGTTCCACTTCCTGCCATGGGTAGGGATGCCATTCACTAGATCAGGTTGCTCATGGCCCCATCCAACCTAGTCTTGAACACTTCCAGGGATGGGGCAGCCATCACCTCTCTGAGCAACCTGTTCCCATGCTTCACTACCCTCTGAGTAAATAATTTCATCCCAACATCTAACCTAAATCTGCCCTCTTTCAGTTTAAGACCACTGGCCCTTAATCTCTCACTATCTGCCTGCGTAAAAGCTCCCTCTCCCTCCCTTAAATAAGGTATCTCTGAAGGTTCTAAAATCATTATAATGTCTCCCCAAAGCCTTCTCTTCTCCAAGCTGACCAACCTGACTGCCTCAAGCTGTCTTCATAGAAGAGGGGCTCCAACCCTCTAATCATTCTCATAGCCCTCCTCTGGTTGCACTCCAACAGGTTCATGTACTTCTCATATTGAGGACCCCAGAGCTGGATGCAGCACTTCAGATGAGGTCTCACAAGAGCAGAGAGGGAGAATCACCTCCCTTGACCTGCTGGCCACATTGCTTTTGATGCAGCCCAAGATACAATTCGCTTTCTGGGCTGCGAGTGCACATTGCCAGCCTGTGTCCAACCTTTCATCCACCCTCAAGATCCTTGTGCATCAGGCTGCTCTCAATGACTTCTTCTACCAGTCTGAACTCATGTCTGGGATGGCCCTGAACCAGGTGCAAGTTCTCATGGGCCTGCTTCTGAAGTTTGTCCAGGTCTCTCCAGATTGTACCATATCCTTTAGGTGTGTCAACTGCACCTCATTGTTTGGTGTCATATGCAAACTTCCATTCGATCTTGCTGTCTAGGTCATTAATGAAGATATTAAAGAGCACTGGTCCCAAGAGAGAGCCCTGTGGGACAGTACTCATCACCAGCTTCCACCTGGACATAGAGCCATGGACCACAGCTGCCTGGCTGCGTCCATTCAGCCAATTCCTTATCCACCAAATAGTCTACCCTTCAAATCCATGTCTCTCCAATTTGGAGATAATGATGTCATGTGGGACCATATCAAAGCCCTTACAGAAGTCTAGATAGATGACATTGGTTGGTCTTCTCTTGTTGAGCATTGCTGTCATTCCAACATAGAAGGACACCAGACTGGTCAGGCCCAATTTGCCCTTGGTGGAGGTGCTCTGACTGCCTCAGTTGATCTGCTTGCTTTTGCGTGCCTTAGCATATCTTCTAGGTGTATCTGCCCCGTGGTCTGCCCAGACACAGAGGTGAGGCTATTGGAGTTCTATTGTTCCCTGGACCTTCTTTTCTTCCCTTTTTAAAAATGGGAGTGATGTTTCCTTTTTTGTAGTGACCAAGGACTTTGCCTGACTACCATGATTTCTCAAATATGTTGCTTGGCAACGGAATCAGCCAGCTCCCTCGTGACCCTGGGATGCAAGTTATCAAGTCCCATAGACTTGATATTCAGCTTCATCAGGTGGTCCTAAGTCTGCTCTTTGCTTATAGTAGAAATAACTTCACTCCCCACAACCCTCACCTGGAGGTTCTGGGACTTGAGAGAAGAGAAAGGACTGAAAACAAGTGATAACTAAAACAAAGAACCCTTTGAGTACCTCAGCCTCCTCCGTATCAGTCACCATTTAGATGCTGAAGAAAAACAGAGAACAGTGTTTAACTGTGTTAACATGTTCTCCTTCTAAATCATTGAACATGGTCTTAGTTCTGGTTGCAAGTCTCTGCAGGCAAGACTCAGCTATACCTTATTTTCAGTTATCCTGTTTCCAGCCAGGACAGGGTTAATTTCTGCAGTAGCCAGAAGGGAGCATGATTAGGACTTGGAGGTTACTCTGTACCACCTCTAGGTTACTCTAGGTTACTCTATACCCCCCTTGCAGGGGTTGAAGAAAGGAGCTCTCTTCCAGGGAGAAGGGGTTATTTCCAGTCGAGTAAGTGTGGCGGAGGAAGCAGTAGCATAGCTCTAGCCCTGAGCCACAGTGAGCAGTTTGGTAGCGCTGGTTCTGAGGCAGAGGGAGTAGCTGGGTGGCACTGGTTCCAAAGCAGATGGAGAGGTTGGGAAGGTGTGTCTGCAGTCAGGTCTGGTCGTGCTCAGTGAGCATTTTGCATATGAATTACTCTCTCTCTTTTGTATACTTTTTAAAATAACGCTGTTGTTACTGTTTGTTTTCCTATCTCGTTGCTGTCTCCAGTAAATTGTTCTTACCTCAATCCATGATCTTTACGTTTTGTACCTCCAATTCTCCTCTCCCACCAACTGCAGGGAGCGGGGTGGGGGGGGGAGGGTGGGCGGTGAGAAGCAAGTGCACGTAGTTTGGAGAGTCTCTGTGGGAGAACTACTTTGGGAAGTACCTTCCCTAAACAATTACATCAGTGTAACGATTTCTAGCTGTTAGATTTTATCCAATCATGGGCCTTGATTGTCTTCTGGCAAGCCTACTCATGAATTAAAAAGACAGAAGGAAACATTCATCTTATCTGCAATGTGCAGGTTTATAGATTAATCTCTTGATTTGTACAAAGGAAAACAATAATTTTCAAGAGATCAGCAGGTCAAGAGGACTGCGTTAATTTCTTAGTGTAGCTCTGACTTTACTGTCAGGGCCTGTTTTTTTGTTAAAATGTATGTGCACTTAGCTGTCACTCTATACAGCACTAATTTTGATTAAAATGTCATATAATTAATGAATGCACAACATTCTTAATAATTAGAAAAAACAGAATATTTTATTGGATAGCTTAACTGGTTTATTTCTTCAGAAAGAAAATAGTTACAGACTTTAATAGATACACACTATTTAAATATTTAAGAGCTCATTAGTAATAATTTGCAAGATTGATTGCAGTGGTTTTGGCTACATACTATAAGAAACAGGACAAATGTGTAAATTAACCAGTATGAACAAGTGCTTATATCATCTCTCTGTTCTTTCCATAATTTTTTGGTTTCTATTCCCCCATTACCTACAGCCTTGGTGGAACTGTATATACAACTTACTGTTTATTACACAATGTATTCAACAACAGAAGTGATGGAAGACAAAACAAGTATTTAATTTGAAGGTGCCTCAACAACAACACAGCTTTTCTGAACAAGACTGCCTTCAACTCAAATAATTCCAGTATCATCCTGAAAAGCACCAACAACATATGCTGCTATAACATAAGAATCCCAGATGGGTCCTCATTCTGCTGAAACAGCTCTACCTTTCCACAAAATGAAAGTTTCATTCTATTGTGTTTATTTTAAATTTCAGAATACAGCACACCCATGTTTACCTACTTAACCATACTAGTTTCAGGGCTAAACCAGAAGATACTGACCAACAAACAGAGGACCTAGGATCCTACCTTAAAGCATGAGTATCCAATATAATGCTGAAATTAGTCTTTTAAATGAGCTTTTAAAACATTTGTCAGATTGTTATTAACATTTCCACTACTAGTTTTCGTTACAAAGTTGTGATGCATTGACTTTTGCAAGCTACTAGATGCCTAGCCAGCCAATTGCTCACTCTCTTAAACAGGACAGTGGGAGAAAATAAGATGGAAGAGCTTATAGCTTGAGACAAAGACTGGGAGATCACTGATCAATTACCATCATATGCAAAACAGTCCTGATTTGGGGAAAACTAATTTAATTTATCATCCATATTACACAGTTGAATGGAAAAACAAAGTTGAACGAGAAACAAAGACAAAAATTAAAATACCTTTCTGTACTCCACCTTCTCCCCAGACTCACCTTCATCCCACCACTTCACTCCCCACTCCTATACCTCCTCCCTGAGCGCCTCAGAGGGGTGGGGAATCAGGGGCTGCTGTCAGTCTTTAACAGCTCCTCTCTGTTGCTCCTTGCTCCTCTGCTTTAGTCTGGGGTCTTGGATCTGGCTGTGTACAGCATGGGGCAGCACCAGCCTCTCCTCACAGCTCTACCAGACCCTCATTCTAGTTGCCAGCACCTGGGACCTGCACCCAGCACAACATTATGTATATATATGTATATATACACATAACCTATATCTACCTTATATACACACATTGTCTATCACATGCAAATATATACAAAGTATATATTAAGTAAAATGGTTTATTGAATCTTTGTCAAAAAAAATCTGTTGAATGCTTTCTCACCTGTCTTGGAAAGACATTTCCAATAAGCAAATCTCCTCAAATTAATATGCCTATGCCATAATAATCCTTCAGAAAAATTTGAAAAAAAAAATACCTAGCACAAAAAATTATCTTTATGATTTAGAGAAAGTGACAAATTCCCCTGAGCCTTGCACACCCAGTTAACCTCAGATTAACCCATATTGCCTCAATTGTCTTAGACAAGCACCATTAGGAGCAAAGGAATTACTCTTTGGAGTGAGACCACATAGAATGGTTGTTAGATATCTGGCATTTATGGTTACTGTGTTAATTCTTGTCTTACTACAATGGAGAATGTAACTTAAAAATTCTTAAGGAAAAAAATAAAAGAGAAAACAATATAAGCCTTCAATAGAAATCTAGACCTGGCTCTGCTAAAAATACTTTTTCTATTCTTCAGTTCTTAAGACTGAATGTCTTTTTTTTTTTATCTTGTTATTTGCAGGTGAAGGGACTGATTTACTCCTCAGCCTTTCACTTTAGAGGGAATAGACACGTGGTTCAAACCACAGTACAGAATAAAATTTTAAGATTATAGGTGATTTTGTTCTACTTCTGCCCAGCTTGACCAGTTCAGTTCAGCTTTCTGCTGCTTCTGCTGCTTCTCCTCATGCCTGGTACCTCTCTTCAGGCACCAGAAGGAGCAGTTTAACAGACAGAATGTCTATTTGGTTTTGTAGGAGCTAAACATAGTTTATCAGTAAAAAGTTGTTTTACTGAAATGAGAGCCTGTAGAATAAACTCATTTGGACAGAAAATTTTTCACCATACATAAATGTGTGAGGTAACAATGACAATTCTTTAAGAATATTGCTTGAAAAAGTGTATTAATGCATCTGAATACCTTTATAAAATTCTTTTTTTTTACAGTTTCTGAAGAATCAATTGGGAAAAAAATTGTTTAGAAGTTTAAATTTCATTTTCAAAACTGAAGACTAATTGTAACAAGCTCTAAAATATATTTTAGAGAATGTATAATGTTTTGTAATGTATATCTATAATATATATACATATATATACATATATATACGCATGTACAATGTCTATTTAATTATTCTACTTTCTGTCTTCTGATTTTTAAGTTAATATCACACTTTTGTAATCCAGATTCACAGTTCTGAGAGTTTGATTTTGTCAGTAGCATATAGAGACAGGTAGGACTCTGGTCTTATTTATCCGGATAGAAATTGCAGTATTACAAATTAATTTTTTTTTTCCTCAAAGAATCACATCTAAAGGTTTTGGTGTGTGTTAGGACAGACATTTCTAGTGATCACAACATTTTTTTTTTAATATTAGAAACAGCTACATAATGTAGTATTACATATGCTTATGTAAATTAGCATTCATCCTTGAACATTGCTTGGGAACCTCTGGGACTTCCTGACGATGAGAATCAGATTCAACAATAAGAATTAAAAAAATACAGATGTATGAATATTGCCAAAATTACCCTCCTAGATAAAACACATTTTTTTAAGAGAAGGTGAGCTCTAAAATGAAGACAATCAAATTAAGACACTGTATTATTAGAAACTGTCATAACTCATCTCAATTCCATCTTTTTTTTCCTTAAATAGGACTGAAACAGATATTTGTGAAGATAGTTCACCTGAACTTACAGACATAGATGGAAAAACACTATTGTCAATAATAACCTCAAAAAAATATTATTCATTTTTATAGTCAAAATACAATTCTTTCACTAAAAATCTGAGTTTATATTCAGTGTGTCTCTTTCTCTCTACCACAGATCAGTTTAAGGAAATTCTATTACCAAGTATCTGATGTATCCAGGTAATAGCAGCATTTTACAGTACCTAGGCCTGCACAAAATGAGATCATTAACTTCACTGTTGTAATTATTACCTGTATTATTAACTGTAACCTTAGGAGTAGAATTAAATTCTTATCTGTTCCAGGTACTGCATCTGAGAAAGTGGAAGGTCCCCAATGGAAAATAGTTCTGTCACTAAAGACTGAAGTGTTCTCTGCAATTTAGTTCCTTTTACCAACTTTTCTCAATAGTGTTAAATCACTTTTTAATGAAACTATGCCACTTAGAAAAGGTACTGAGAAACTCCATACAAGTCATCTTTCCCCATCTACACCAGGTAGGCTTCTACCAGGCAACCAGTATGCCACTCCACTATCCAAGGGAAGAAGTGATTCCATAAAATTTGAGGTAGTAGTCTGAAACAATAAACACCATGTTGCCTTTGCTGTATTTGCCCTTGTTGTATTGAGATTTTCTTGAGGATTATCTTTACGTTAGGGTTGCTCATTTTTTGATGCCCACAACATTACCAGAACAGAACACACTATGTTCCTTATTACAGCAAAAATACATTGAGACTGTGATGTCAAAATATTGATGGTGTGGTGGTCTTTTTTTAAAACCTTCTCCACATTTTGCAATGTTCTTCATACAGGTGGGGTTTTTTTTAAAAAAAAGAAACCCAAAACCTCTATTAGCATGCTGGTCACACCTCTATTTCTCATATATATTCAGCATAACATACACTCCTTTATTTTTTCCAAGAAATGCTGTGTGGGCACAAAACTCAAACCACAGGCAATATATGAGTGGAATCAGAAAAAAAATATGCTAGTTAGCAGTGACTATTGGACCACTGTTCCAAAAAGCTTTCCTCTTGTTATTTCCGATTTTTAGAAGGCCTGAAGACAATGATTATATATATATATATACTTCAATAGGTGAACCTATATAAACAACATTAAGGTGACATGCAGAATTATGTGGACAATTCAGTGAGAAAGCTAGCAATGATGGCTGTTGGACTTCTACACAGTTCAAGCTAAATCATGTGGGGAAAATTACATTTTGTCCCAGAAACAAATGTAGAAGCCACAGAAAGGTATTCTGTGACTTTACCTTTTGTTTTTAAAACACAGGGGAAAATTTGCAGTATAATAGTAATGATTAATTTTATGGGTTTAACCCTCAAATATGCATAGCTTTTGACTGACATAAGAAGGTGCATTGTAATTCCATAAGAAATCTAGTGGGTTCCCCAAACTAACAAGTTAATGCAATTTCTAAAGGCATCCAATACAGAATAAAAAAATATCTCTAATCAGTGTTTGTATATCATTACATTATTAGGTATGAAGGATTCCACAATGTTTCAGTCTTACAAAAGCTTGCACTCTAATAAGAAGCTTCAAAGACATACCTAATTTCCTCCTCAAAATATTTTTTATCATTGTTTATTAAGCCACTAGCTTTTATTTTTTAATATATTAAAATATTGATATCTTATGTAAAAGACTACATAATTTATTTGCTTTTCCTAAAAAAGCTTTCAATTTTGGGATGAACAGTAACTTGTTTGCACAGTTACTATTTCAGTTGTAATAAGAGAGAAATAATTGTACTCTCAGACTTTTTTAGACTACTTCTGAGACAAACATCACATGAATATTCTGGACATTATTATTCCTGATAAATATTTACACCATTTAAAGTGTCCATAAGTAAGACCAGAAAAGCAAGCTTGTTTCTCTTCATGTGTGAGAGTATATGACCTCAAAGGTTCTTCTAGTTCTACATCCACAAATCAATCTGTTTCAGGAAGACAAGAATAATTTAATGAGTTTTTTGGTACTTGACCTGGAAGAAATCTGTACAACTCAGCTTTCAGAGAAGCTGTGCCCTATGTATTCATTCAGTTCCAAAAAAACCCACCAACCAACCAACCAAAACCACAACAAAAACAAACAAAACAAGCAAAAAAACCAAAACCCACAAAACTAAACCCACAAAAACTCACAGCAAAAAACCCAACCACCTTGCATGTGTATAAGTTCGTTTTCCATTACATGACTTCATTTTCAATTTCAGAACAATTTTTGATTCAGAATATATCCCTTAGCACTTTCTCTAACACTCAGCATATCCAACTAAGTATTCAGGGAAATATCGACATGGGCATTCAACCTACTGAAACAGTCTGACCACAAACTCAAAGGTGAATATTTTGAATGTAAGCCAGAACTGTGACATTAAAGCACTCTACAACATCCTAGGGAAAATGTTTGCAACAGAATCAAGTGCCAGGCAACAGAATCCTTCCTCACCTGCCATACTTCATGTGAAGGTAACGCCCTGTGCTCGCTACAATATAATTTTAAGTGCATAGCTTGTTTGCAAAACTACAGCTGACCAGCTATATGTCGATCAAAGAGAAAATTTAACAAAATCATAATATTTGCTATGACTCCTTTTTCACACGTTTTACATTCCATATAAATAGGAAGGAACTCAGATAGCAAACCTGTACTCAGATTCAATGGGCGTTATGCGTTCCTCTTATTTATGATTCCTTTGAGTATGACCCAGGAAGGAAACCAATGTGTCTGCTTGCATTAGCATAATTTTTTCAGAATTACAAAGCATTTAATCCACACAGAAGTACCATTATAAAATGGCTGACACATTGCAAAACCATGGCTTCTGTCACTACATAGAGTTACACTTTTAAACAATGTGGTTTTTTTCATGTAGGTCATACTACTGATTGCAAAGACCAAACCACTTCCTATGACAGAAAGAAGCCTTATTTCTAGTGTCACCTGCAACAGTTCAAAAAAACAAAGCAAGAAAAATTTGTTCTTGAAACTCATTTAATTTAATTAAATTTTGGGGAGGCTCAATCATGTTTACTGCAAGTCTGCGTTGACACAACATGGAAGCAGTTAGCAAGGCCAAAGAGATATGAGAGATTACTAGCCAGGAATAACAAAGTTTTTTCTCACTCTTCTGTCAGTGAACTGAAACTTGCAAATCTTGGATATGTCAAGCTATTGAGTTACAAAAGAAAGAACTATTTCAGTTGGGACTCAGTACTTTTCTTCCTCACCATTCTTATGTCATTTCATTCCTCAGGTATAATCAGATGCATCTAAAATCCAGCTTCTGAGTAAGGTCAAAGAATTGTTCTACCTAAGTGCCATAAGGCCTCATTGTGAATTTTCAGATGTAGATTTCTTACTCACCCCTGCAACTGAGCCCATGTATTTTGAATCTGAATTCTGATTCATTCCTCCAAGTGACTCATAGCCTAGTTCATCTTGCTCATGTCAGATAAGAAGAACCAGACATCAGTGCAGAAAAACTGCCAGGGATCATGCTTCAATTAGTAGGACTACACAACACTCTTGACTAATAATGCCTACATTAATGCCTCTGGTGAAGGTATCTCAGTCACAGGATTTTTAAAGGACATTAGAGATCACAGTAGCTTCCTTTTTCCAATTACACAAGACTTGGAACAAAACTTTTATCTCTTACTGTAGTAATTCTCTTAGTTTTCAAACATAGGACAAGTGATATAGCTACAATTGATCTATATGAAAGCCCATACTAATTAATAATTAAAAACCAGTGGTTCCCCAAACACTAAAATCCTTACCTATGACCATATTAAAATTTCTGATTATTTTATCTTTTGATGATTTTTATTTAATCTCTCGTGAACTTCTTTCCTCTAGAGCCTAGACATGAGAAAAAGGGAACTTTTATATAGGGATGGAAGAGCTCTATCATCTTGTCTCTTCTGCCAAATCTCACCTGAAAGCACTAGAAGACAGTTTGTCACCCTCTCCTTCGATCCTTCATTATAGCATCAGACAATTCTTATAACAGCAGCACACTATCCTCCTGCAGGTCTTCCTCCTGCCTGCCCTTTTCATGCTTTATCTCTTTTTTCCTCTTATCTGATCTAAAAGGGAACACCTAGAATCTGATATCCAGAGAGGAAGAAATGTTATGTTGGAAGAGAAAAACAATTCAGAAAACACTGAAGGGATGACTCCTATTCTGTAGAAACCTGAACTCTATCTTTCAGAACATGAACCGTTCTTACTTTATTCTGCTGTTCCCCAGTCTCTGAGAGACAGTGTTATCATAAGAAATATCTAAAAACAACCAGTGAACTAAGTGTTAGTGGAAAATTCAGCTACTGCTTAACAGCTGCAAATTTTGTAGCACATGGCTATTTACAGTATACACCCTCAGAAGCCCAAAACCACATTTTTATTTCCTAGAGGTTTCATCTATACATTATTTCACTGTTATTGATTTTCTTCCTCTGTTTCTTATAACAACAATCAACAATACTTTGCTTCACTTAGATTCTTATTACCACTTCTAAATCACTAATTATAGGCTTCAGTTTTGTTTTCAATTTATGTGTTATACAAGCAGATCAAAACTATCTTAAATATTGCCTTCTTTCATTTTTATGCAACAAAGATACACAGATGCAGATATGTATATAGATAAATACCACACATGTAAGTATGCAAAGCTATTTCACAGTAGCATTAGGACTATATTATATTATAAATCTAACAGAGTTGACAAATAATATCTTACATTTCAGAATATTTTCCAGCTTTATTGGCATTTTTTTGATTTCTTAAAAGCACTATGCAACATAAAAAGTGTACGCTTAGCAGAGCCACAGAAAGTAGAAGACATCATGGGTATCTATGCTGATGACCTTTAACAGTGAGTTTCACCAAATTAATCTGAATTTAGTCAAGAATCCTGTTAATGATCCATCCTATTTTCCCAAAGTTGTGTGTTGGCACTTCAGTGCTAAGAGACAAGCTATGAAAAGTTCAGTCACCAAAGCAATCAAACTGGTTCTCCATATACATGAATCTAATGAGCAAGGCAAAGACAATTTAAATTTGTGCTTTTTAGGGTACTATTGCACAACATAGGCAGCCTCTAGGGAGCTGCTTCTATTTCAGTGGGCAATTTAATTTTCAGCATAATTTGTCATATAATTGTGTCTTTAAATTTACTCAATTCATTCATTTGTTCATGTAATTAATTCTGATTTATTCTCAAGCTCTCATCTTGCAGTTCTTTCATTTTTTTCTTTCATTCTTTGCTTGTAATTTGTTGAAGATTACATTAGATTTTCAGATCCTCTGAAAATTGTCTAAACCCTACACACTGAACATTAGAAATGAAAACAATTTTTGGTCTTATTTTTACTTCAGTGAAGCTTCAAGTTAAAATTTGCATTGAAAGCTGTGGCTTTCTGGACTGTTATTTGCTATATAAAAGGCCTAATCTCTTTCCTGGTATGTACACTTTATGAAAATGGCAAGGAAAAATATAAATCCTATATTATATAATTAACACTGAGGTTTTTAGATTTATATGCAACAAAGATGAACAAGGCAGAAGGTCCTGACAACAAACTTAATGATATCCATGTGCTACACCAGTGTGTCTCTTGTAATTCAGCAGGACACACGTGAATTGCCCTTACTACCTACCCTTAATTTTGGATGGCTTGTGACAACAGGATCTTTACCCTAACAAGACTAGAGATGGATAACCCTTTGGCTGATTTGTTATATACAGGATTGATTGAAGCTTTGACCAAGTTTCTGTGGCAAGAATACTACTAATCATAAATAGGGTTACTCATATTTCAGCTTTTCCTCTTTTGTCAATGCATAGATGGAGCAATGGCTCCACCTTTTACTGTTGTCATAAAATATCCATTTATTACAGTAATAAAGTGATGAACATAGATTGTGGTTCTTCTTCATGCCAATGACTTTTAGCCTTACACTGTATCAAAGCTCACTGAGTTCCTACTGTGTGCCACAAATAGACTCAATAGAAGAATTCTGTTTTGGATTAAATTGGAGTAATAATGGTTTGATGACGAAGCACCTGCACAAGAAAGATTTTCTATTCCTTTCCTAGGTCTGTACGGCTGTTTTGACAGAATCGTGGAATTTCTTGTGTTCAGATGTATTTGCATATTTTTAAATTAGCATCCATTTCTTCCTGTCCTGTCATTAGGTACCACTGAGAACAGCTTTCCTTCATTCTCTTCTATCAATTGATACGATTCCCTTGAGCCTTCTTTACTTCGTGCTGAACAGTACCAGCTTTCTTAGCCTCACTTTGTATGGCAGATGCTCTAGCTGATTATACATCTTTGTGAACCTTCAGTGGACTCATTCTGGTTAAGTCCGTATCTTTCTTGTACTGGGGAGCCCAGAACTGGACACAGCACTCCCAGAGTTGGTCTGATCAATGCCAAGCAGTGAAAAAAGACCACCTTTCTTTATGTACTGGAAACAACGCTCCTTCACTCACAGATTGAGAAGCTGTTGGTGACCTTTGCCACACAGGCACACTGGCCAACTCATGGTCATCTTGGTGTTCCCCATGATCCTAAAGTTCTCTGCAGAGCTGTTTTCAAGCTGCTCAGCCCTAGTGGGTACCGGTGCCTGGGGTTACTCCTCTCCAAATGAGAGACTTGGAATTTCCCACTGCTGAATTTCATGAGATTCTTCTTTTTTTATGTGTCCAGCCCATCAAAGTCCCTCTGAATAGCAACACACCCGACTAGCATATCAGCTGCTTCTCATAGTTTTTCATTGTCTGCAAACTAGCTGAGCACACATTGTGCCTAATCATCTAGCACATTAATGAAGATGGTAAACAGTATTGACTACATTCTTGAGCCCTGGGGCACTTTACTAGTGACTTGCCTCTAACTGTGCTTTGTGTCACTGATCATCGTCCTCCAGGACCAGCCATTCTGTCAGCTTTCAATCCACCTCACTGTCTACTTATCTAATCCATACCTGTTTAATTTTATCTAAGGATGTTATGGCAAACGTGTCAAGGATTTTACTAAAATAAAGGCACAGCTTTCCCTCGGCCTACGAAGCCAGTCATCTTATTGCAGAAGACTGTCAGGGTGGTTAAGCATGGTTTCTCATTCATAAGTCAACACTCGCTAACCCTGAGCACCTACTTCTACTTCATGTTTAAAAACGGTTTCCAAGATTAGTTGCGTCATTGTCCTCCTGGGCACTAAACTGAGGCTGACCAGTAGTAGTTCTCAGATTTTAAGTCTTTGCTTTCTTGAAGACAAGGGTGACATTTGTTCTCTTACAGTTTTCAGAAATCATTCCTGATCATCATGACGTTCCACAGATAGCTGAGTGGCCCCACAATGACATCAATAAACCCCCTCAGCACTTGTGACTGCCACTCATCAAGCTCTACGGACTTATATGCCTAGTTTAATGTAGTTCCGGAAGGTTGATCTTACCAGTAAAGACTGAGAAGGAAAAGGCCTTAAGTATCTTTCCCTTTGACATTTTATTTGTCGTCAGACTTTCAGGTTCATTCAGAAGCAGGCCCACCTTTTCCCTAGTGTTCTTTTTACTGTGTATGTACATGTAAAAACTGTTGTTTCCCCCTACATTGCTCGACAAATTTAACTTCTGATGGGCTTTGGTTTTCCCGTATTATTAGTTACATATGGTGTCTAATACGGAGTCTAATATGAAAAAAGTTTGATTCCTTTTGCTATTAATAGGCAAAAATTGATCAAGAGGTTGCAATCAGTGCTCATTATATGCTTAGTATGTCTTGGATCTACAGAGGAAATGAAAATGCCATAGGAGACAAAACCCTGCTTTTTCATTACAAGCCTGTAAAAAGAAGTGCATAGTATGGATGTACCCTTGTGTTGGTTTCCAGAGGAGGTGTAGCTGACATTATTTTCATTCCAAAATGTTCTCTCAAGGGAGAAGCACAGTTTGAAAGACCTCCTCAGGATGTATCTTAATTCTATAGCTGGAACTGGAAATTAATTTCCACAATTAAAGTTACCTCAGGCTGAAGAAGTGCCAGTTTCTAGAAAGGACCTTCAACTGCATGACAAAAGCCTGTACTCTATTCTAAACCAACTCTGCTGGTTTATGGCAGAGGTTACAAAGCTTTCATCCTTTTGTGTTCCATGTTTTGATCCTTATCAAAATGTATTTGTGCATAATTTTTACTTTAGGTTTCTGAGAGGAGAATGTAATTTTGGGTGGTTTTTGCCCATTTCCCCCAGGCTTTTCCGGAAACTGCAGGCTTAAAACTCTCTGTAGTAGTACGATGCTCCCTTGAACACAGTTCAAAGAACTCAATGCTGAATATATTTTGTAGTGTACTGTGGAAATTCAAATAAAGTAAGTATATGAAAAGTTACAGGGAAGAGGAATACAGGTCTGAATCAAATATTTTCCATATGAACAATGTTTGACTAGTCAGCATGATTAGAATTTATCTGATAAAAATAGTAAATGGATTTTGCCTGCTATTACAATAGCTTTGAAATTCTGCACTCCTGTTTCGCATCTCTCCTCCTACTAACACAATACTAGAAGAATGAAAATTGCACTTTTGCACCAAAGCTTGGGTTTTCTTTGGTTTATATTTTTTGTTTGGGAGATTTTTACTTCAGGTTTTTGCTTTATAGCACTACCGAAGAAGATCCTTCATGGAACTCACCTAATTCTGTTTCCTGTAAATAAAAATATTCAATGGCAAGGTGGAAAACAGCTGATTTCTATGAAATTGTAGCAATAGAGAACAAAAAAAGCAAGTATTTATTCATGCTAGAATACATCCTTTCAAAACCATGAAAAAATACCTCTTTCTTTCTGAATTATTGTCTGGTGATAAACAGTAATAACTAAATGTTTCTAAAAAAAGAACCCAAGAGATTAGTTACCATGACAGAGATAAGGAAACTGTTACATTTACTAGTTGTAATAGAATAGTACAACTGTGTATTCACATATGGTGAAATAATTAAATATATAAGCAAAAACTTGTTTATTTAATGCTTGTTTGTAGACCAGAAGAAGGTGGAATCAGGCCCAATTCATAGTCTGCTGTATAAATCTAGTGTATATTTATTTGGATATATTTGTTTCCTGATCTGCTGCCTCAATATAGGTTCTGTGACTTCACAATTGGCTTGTGTTGTGTATGAAAACATAAGTGTTATGTTTTCTAGAGGAAGGCAGTAACTTGGGAAGAAAGCAGCTTAAATAATTGCAAAAGAAGCAGATATATATCTAAAAAAAATACATTGAATTTATCTTTTCTTTGGTGTCTTTTCTCTAATGTAATTTAAAAATCAAAAATTTCAATGTCAGCATGCAAGGACTGGTTAATCTACCATTTTAACTCTTTCACTCTCTGGTCTTTTCAAAAATAAAACAAAACAAATTGAAACAGAAAACCAAACCAACAAAAAAGACCTCCCATACTTGCTACATCAAAAGAGAGCTGTAATATAGCAAACCTAAAAACCAACTTGCTGCTGAAGTCAAATAAGAAACATTCATACCTGTTCCTATTCCCACCCAGGTTTTCAAGGCCATGTTACTCAAGCACACACAAATGAAGAATGGAGAGATGGAAAATGTCTTTTTTACCTAATCTATAGTAATTAGAGGGTTTTTTTCCTGAGATAACAACTTTATGGTATCAATTCATGGGAAAAAATATCTCTTAACCAATACTTAGGAGTCCCTGTGTGAGTCATGTATTGCAACACAATGATTATAACACCCATTTACAGCATTTATTAAGGTGTGATTTCATGATGGAGGATATTTGAGTAGAATGTTTCAAATTATGAAGGCCGAAGTGCTTTAGTAAGTGGTTTAGTGAGGATGTGTCTTCTTTCCTCTGTGAACTCTCCTTGTGTACATATGTGCATCCCAAATAAACCGAATGGTTTCATTGCTTATTCTGCCTTTTTATTCACTTCCCCTTTTGCTCCTAACACTTCCCTTACTTCTGTTCTAATTCACTTTCTTTCCTTCTTTACCTAACACATCTTATAGTGTGCTTCTTCGAGGTGATAATAAAAACCACTCACAATTGACAAAAAAACCCAAAGTGTTATGCAAATATGTGTCCTTATATTAAGATAGAAAGTGGGATCCAAGAACAGCTTAAGTTTATATTTGACTGATTATAGCATACTAGCCAACAAATAAGCAGCTGAGAGTCCTTGCAGTAAGCTGAATGATCTTGGAATTAAATAAGAAAAAAATAAAATACAGGATAAGTAAGTGGCAGATGCTAAACTAGACCCCATGTGAAGTGACTGACCAAGTTAATAAAGGTGCTTCTGAAAGCCACATATGAAACTTTTGATTTCTCTTTGTAAAAATCAGTGTTTTGAGCCTTTACTGCATAGACACACTGAAGTCTCTTTATGCCTAGGCTGGATCAGTGAGCTGCAGAATTATTCTCTTTGAAACCAGATTTTGACCACCAAAGATCTATTCTCATAAAAAAGTAGGAATAAACACACAGTAGACCTCCCCCCTTATCAGCACTCCACAACTTCCACCTAATGTTTTGGTAAATTACACCAACATTTTGTCAATTTATTTTTAGTATTATTGTATAACATGACATACAGATTTCAGAAGAGACAGACTTTTATATTTCCCCTTTTACTCCCCTAGTTTTTCTCCTCTCCAGTATACGTGCACTTAAATTTGATAACTCTTTAATCATTTAACAGTGGGACTTCTTTTATTTCAATCCAGAAGACATAGCCAGGTCACTGAACTTCAGAACACTGAACTTCAGAACAAAAAAATGTGATAGTGAAAAACATGTCTTCCAGTATCAACATAGAGAATAGGACTTATATAGTCTCCTTCCCTCCAAAAACTCCTTCTGCACTCTCCTGCTTTATGACCACATTAAAATAAATGAAAATGATTTCCCTTCTCCTTAAAAGGTTTTCACCGCAATGATATTTTTCCATAAACAGAGTTGAAAAGCCTACAAAAATTTTAGAAAATGTAATGAATTTATAAAAGATTCATATTGAAATACATCAACATTTATCAAAAATTCAACTGTAAAGTGATACACTGAAGCACGTTATAATTAATCTGTACATGTATGGGGGGTGAGGACAGCAGAAATACACATTAGAGAGAAAAACACATGATACCGTAAATCAATATTTAGTAAATCCTTTGCTAAAGTTTACCATAAAGCATTGCTATTGCAGGCTATTTTCTTGCCTCACTTTTATTGCGGAATATCCCATTTTCATCCACAGAGGTCTGCTTCACTTATTCGCACCAACAGCTGATCACTTAAGAATGCACAGCTTTTTCTCAAGCTTGCAAGTGTATTTCCAAAAACTTTTAAGATTCTTACCAATCTATTTGGTGGGATCCAGACATAAACTGTGTTGCTTATTTAATATGTGGGGGGTTTTTTTGACTTAGATTTTTGCATAGAACTGCCTCAGAGTATTAACACTTTCCCATAATTAGATATTTACCTTTTCTAGTCCATTCCTTGCTTCAGTCACAGAAGAAGCCCTTTGTACCTCATACAGAATGATTGGAGAAAAAAGGTGTTTTATATCTTGTTCTTAGTGTGCCTCCCTAGTACATTCCTTGTTTCCAGCTACAGTAGCTGGATGATTGAATGTCATTGTAGCACATAGCACTTCTTTATTTTATTTTCCAATTTCATTATCTTTCCTTTATTTCATTATCAGTCATTACACTATTTTGGGAGTGCCCCTGACCCTGGAAAGATGAGTTTTTCTACTGTGACAATATTGATTGGGTCAAGATTTTGCCACCCAGTCTGATCTGCAGTCTTGAAATTTTTTATGACTACTGAATTTTAATATTTTTCTCTTCTCCCAAAATCAAGACATGAACCCTAACTTGATATTTTGTGCAAGGTATCACACAGTTTTAATATTCCTTTTCTTTCTTTTACTTTTTTAAAGTAAGGACAAAAAGGCTTTTCTATGTGCCTCTATGAGCTTTCCATTTGAAATGAGACATAGAGCCAAAGATAAGTATCAGAGAATTGTTCTCATTAGTAAAACCCCAAAAAGTCACTGAGAGATTATTCTTCACTCAAACATCCGCAACAGTTGTGAGCACACACTTTACTCAGCATGATGCAGGTATGTCAGCTTTCAGAAGGAAACCATACACCCTCAGTACTGGAAAAACAGCAAACATTTACTACAAAAGTAAGTTCCCAGTTCAGCATAGAAGACCTTAGTCAAATCAGCACGTGTGAGGTGAAGCTAAGATTCAGATAAAAATATTTCATTGTACTCCACTTGTCTAGCTCATAAAGTCAACAAGCCCATCTAATGTTGATATCATAAGTTATAGGATGCAACATGAACGTAGATTTCAAAGTTCTTGCTGCAATCAATCCAAAGTAACATAGTCAGTGGCTTGTTAATGCTTTCAGTTTCCTATAACATACTTGTTACAACACCATCAATTATCTTACTTCATAAATTCATAAATTGTATACTATCCTTAGTATTCTATATAATCACGCATAATACACTAAAATTTAGAGAGCCACTACCATCTTTATTATTAGAAATAAATCAGTGTAAAATTTTACTTAAATCGAGTAAGTAATAAAAACATCTAACTGATCTGTAGCACACCAACTTCAGTGAAAACTGGAAAATCCCTAGTTTGGTCTAATAAGGATGCCCTTCATGTCCACTAAATCAGGCACTTAGAATAAAAAGGGTCTGTAAAGCTCTCTTTACTGATTATATTCATGTAACACTGCCAGTGGTGAGGGCAAAACCTCAGACAGCAAGATCTTATAAGAATCACAGCTTTAAACACAGCTATTGACACTTTGAAGAATAGGCAAGTCAATCAAAACACACTTCTAGTGTCATCAGATATTAAGCACATGGAGTCACCCCATGGGCAGGAGCCCAACACATGTAAGAAATGGGAGCTGTCCATTAGCATGGAAATATTCTGCTATCTTCTTAGTATAAACCTGTATTTTCACAGAGAGACCATATCTCATTTCAGGCATGCATCCATTATGCTACGTAACAGTCATCCAAAGGAATACTGAAACAAACTAATACAGTATTTTACCTTTTTTCTGTTGTCCCTCTGTCACCTGATTGATTGTGTGAAATAGCACTGCAACTCACACAGTCTACAGCTAAAAAGAGTTTTTATTGTTTTTAATCAGTTCTCAATGGGGTCTGTGAGGTATGACTGAAAGAAAAAAAATTCAACGGGACTGCGGAACAAAATAGCACACTAAAAGAACAGTGTGTAAGAAGCATATTCTAATAAAATTCAGTTTCTTTCCTTTGTTTATCCTGCTCTAAAATTACTTGGTTCACTAGTCAGTCCATGCATAAGATGACATGTCTGCCTCAGAGACTACTCAGACTAAAATTGAAGTTCAACCTTTAGAGTAGTTATCAACCTTGACAATACAGGAAAGAGATTATTCCCTTTATAATTCATTTCACTTAAAGCCTTTAATCTTAGAAGAATTAAGGCCCTGAGCCTCATCTCCATATAGGCAGACTAGCAGTCTACCCTAAATCCCATCTCTAGCTTGCCTGCATTGCAGCAAAAAAACCAGTCTAAAGGACCTGAAAAAGAAGCATCAGAAACCCATACTTCAGATAAGGTTATTTTACCCTGCCTGCACGGTGCAAACTGAATAGTTATGACTCTGAAACGTGAAATGAACAGGATCACTTATTTCTGGGTCAATCATTAGTTGACGTCTCAGTCTACACAAAAGGGCAGACACACAATTTCTCCGTTAAATTCTCAGTATAACACATGGTTGTCCAGAGAAAGAAGAATTCATGTCACATTTCTACTTTTCCAAACGTACAAAAAAAATCACAAAGAAAAAGGTATGGCTTTGCCTCAAGCAGCCTTGCTTTTAGCGTACCAGGCAGCACAGCCCAGAAGACAAGGGAGAGTGTTGTATCAGGAGGAACATCTGACAGAGTACATTGAGAGAAGAGACTCCATTCCTCATGCTGTCACTGCAAATACACATACTTCAGACTAGACTATTGTCACTTTTAAGCACAGGTAACATAAAATTTAAAACATTAATAACATCACATAAATTTGTAACATGAAACAACAAATAACAAATTTGATCTTTACATAAGAAAACAGAGGATGAACTCTTGGAACTACAGCTGTTATTTCTATTTCAGATAACCAAACTTTGAAAAATGACAATAGCTTGCTTTTCACTGTTTTAATGACCTGCAAAAATAAAATGGCACCATATCAGTATTTTATTAGAAGCATTCAAAGATATACACTCTGAATGCTTAAATTACAGCAGTTCAAATTCTATGAATATTGCGTGTTTTGTACAGACAAGCATGTAAAAATGTACTATTATATTTTAACATGATTTGACATAAATCTTACAGAGAAAAGTAGTGAAACTGACAGCTAAGTCAGTCTTTGAACAAATCCTGACACACTAAGTGTCTGAAGTTTTTTTCAAACATTATTTCCTAGTTATACTGCAAACAATAGAAGCTTGAGGTCAGGAAAGCTTTAAATCATTTTAGCATAGTTCTTTGCATGAACAATACAAAATATATTCAAATATTCCAATATTCCATTTTCTACTCTCAGAAATCACTGTGTTTCAGACACATGCTTCTGTTACTAAATGTCTCTAATAATGAAGACTTCATGATTCTCCTATACAGCCTATTTCAGTGATATTTTTGCCATAATAAGATTTTTAATTATTTGTAATCTGAGTCATTCTTGCTATAAAGTAAGAAAGTAGTTAATTCTTGCCCTGCTTACCTTGGGACACCAGGTTATTCTCCTCTTTTTCAGGAATGTATCACAGCAGATTAGGTTTTCTCATTTATTCCATTTTCTCTTCTTTTGAAAACATAGTTATTCAAAAGTTTTCTTATCCAGTGTGTTTATTTTTAATCAATCAGACATATCAAAATATAATAAGAAAGAAACACTAGAGAAGTATTACTGTAGCTGAATAGAGACAAAAATTGCCTGCCAAACTATATATAGAATCAAATAATTATTCAGGCTGCAGTAACATCAAGACGTCTTTTGTCCAATTGTCAGCTCAGAGCAGGACTAAGCTTCGAGGTCAGACCAGTATGCTCAAGGCTTTATCCAGTCTAGTCTCGAGCATGTCTAATAATGGAGACTAAAGAGTCTCACTGGAAAACCTGTTCCACAGTTTGACTGTCCTGGGACTTACAAAGTTTTTCCACATATCCAGTCTGGACCCCATTTGTTTCTGTTTACATCTGTTGACTTTCATTCTGTCTGTGAAGAACCCAGCTCCATCATTTTGCTAACCTACTTGGAGGTATGGGCAAGCTGCTGATATATCGTCACAAAACAGTCTCTTCTCCAGGGTGAACAAGCCTTGATCTTTCATCCAGTCCTCACAGAACAAGTGGTCCAGCTCCTGGCTAGCTTGTGGATCCTCTGCTAACCTCACTTTAGCTAGTTGATGTCTTTCTTGTATTGTGGAGCCCAAAATTGCAAGCACTATCTAGATGGAGGTCTCACAAGTCCTGAGCAGAAGAGGAACATCCTTTTCCATCTATGTCCTATCTGTGACCCTATGAATACAGCCCAGATGCCACCTCGCTGTCCCAGGTTAGACCTCTGACATATTTAATTTATCACTGGCTTTCAAGTAGCACATGATCCATTCACCAATACTCTCTGGTCCCAGCCGTTCAGCCAGATTTTAATCCATCTAGTTTTCCACCATCCAGAATGCAATGTTCAATACTAACAGTATTGAAAGCCTCGTGAAAGTCAAGGCAAATATTACCCATTTTTATTTCTCCATGTTCACAAAGCAGAAAGCAATCAGGTTTGTCAGGGATGAATTCCCCTTGGTGATTCCATGCTGACTGTTCCCAATCACTACTTCTCCTTCATGGGCCCAGATGTGAGCTTTAGGAGGACTCCATGATTCCCTCAGAAGCTAAAATGAGACGTTTTATACAGTAGTTCCCCACATTGCCTTTTGGGCCCTTTTTGAAGATGTGTGCAATGTGTGCAAAATTTGCCTTTTTCTAGTCATCAGATCATGTCCCAAATTTTACACAATGATCAATATGATACCTTGGAGTTTTGATTTTTTAATTTTTGTAGATCTTAGAAGTAGTTATATAGTAAATGTAGATTTTAGAGT
>JAYRBT010000082.1:74282345-74300376 GCA_036023395.1 Myiotriccus ornatus | reverse complement strand
CAGGCGGGTCACCTGATCGTAAAAGGAGATCAGGTTGGTCAGACAGGACCTGCTCCTCCTAAACCCGTGCTGGCTGGCTCTGATCCCCAATATGCAATTTAATTACAATCCAGGTGTCAAAAAAAAATTTTTTTAAAGGCAAAGTGCATGGGAATATATTATTCAAAAATCATTTTGCAAAGCAGAAGTGATAGTCACATCCCAAGTTCCTTTGGCGCAATTCCAGCAGGCCCAGTCAAGATAACAAGTGCTGATCACATTGACAATTAGAGAAGTTCTTTTCATATATTCATATATTCAGCAGAGTCACTGTAATATAATCTAAATTTCTTAATTCCTTTTGACTACTCAGAAAGCCAGAGTTTGGTAAGAGAAGATGTGCATTTTGCTCTTTGTCCCAAAGAACAACCGGTGAAGACGAACTTGAGCAAAAAAAATTAGGATCCAGACACTTCCAACTTCATATCTGAAGGTTTCATTAGAAATTTATGGCAAAAATACAGCTCAAATCTTTAAATATTTACATAAGATATATCACACAATTACCAAAATGCAGCTACATGTAAAAGAACCTATCTTTGTATTCAGCCACACAACTACACTGGGAAGCATAAATGTACATTATCCAAAGAAATCAAGTATGCTTAAAATTGAATTTGAGCAGAACAATGTCTTACTATAGAGAAACTATCAATTATCTTTCTAAAAAGCAAAACAGTTTATTTTATTTTCCACTGAAATGAAACTACTACCACCTTTAACTCTCCACAGCTTTTGTGTTTTCTGTGTATCTTCATCAGAAGACAATAGGTATCTAGATATTTCTTGTTCTACAAATGAGAGTTCCAAGCAAGAATTCAAACAAACTTTGATACACGAAATATTACTGCATTTCATCATTTCATGTGACCTGTGCTTTTTTTCTCTCCAGTGTACAATGCTTCATAGATCAAACTACTAGAAATAAAATATAACCCCAAAAATTCACCAACTGTTGCCATCTTTGGGAGACTGCACCTCAAACTCATTTAGGCTTTTACCTCAAAATACTTTATAATTAACTTTAAAGTTATAAAATTCATACCTAGCTCTAACTGTTTTTTTTTGTCAGCCCCAGTATCAAGTCAAGAATATGGTAAAACCAATTTATAGTACATTCCATAAGCAACAACTGAAGTAGACAGTAGTATATTGATAAACATAAGGAAGTTTATGACATTGTTTCTGACCCCTGTGAAAGAGGTTTTGCTGAGGTATGCCTTTGAAAGAAGACAAACACCATTTGACAAAAACAACACCATGCAATTACAAGAAAAACAGCATCATGAAAACAAAGCTCAGGGAGAAAATTAGTTTCTCTCCTTTAAGATGTACAGAACAGACTGTAAAGGTACTTTTATTTTCTCCAATCTACATCTAAATTGAAATAGTCTAAAAAAGGTAACATACAACACCGGTCTTTGTAAATAATCAGTTGGTCAGTAGCAGTGCAAGCTCTAGACTGAATTAAGCATTTTTGCTGAGATTTGCAGCAAGGATAATTAGAATCCTGGGTTTCCTGAGCTCAGTTTCATGGGCCTAAAGCTAAATTGTGTTTATTATATAAATAAAACAAGCAAACAAACCAATCAAACAAAACATTTCCACTAACTAAAAAGTGAGAATTGAATCTATCAGGTTTAACACAATAAATTCATCCCAATTATTATGGATCTCTTTGAGATGACAGAGACATCTACAGAGTTTTTTAAAAATCTACCTGAGAATATGATGCCACATCTTCCAAGACCTTACATAAGTGAAGTTCAGCCCTTAGATGGCCTCATTCACCACAATCCTCAGCTGATTGGGTCACTAAATTCTGTAAAAGACATACAAGAGTTAAATCGTCATTGTCAATTATTTTTTCTCACGAGAATAAAAAAAAAAAATAACAGCAAAAGCATAGTGATTTATGTTATTAGGAATCTCAGACTATCAAAAAATATACTACCAGACCAGCAAACAGCACTTTTTCTGTGCCTGTTGTGTGAGTATGACAGGATGAGGCGCATGACACAGATACCCCTTCAAGCTGATGGACCCCAGTGAACAAACATTCAGAATTAAACTGCTCACATTCCGTAGCTGTCTGAAACTTGTGGGCCTTTACTGCCAGTAGGCATTACTGCAGAACATCATATTATGGCTCTGATTTGTATGCATTGCCTTGGCTGGCTTTCCTTTGTGTTAGCTATCATTCATCACAGCATGGAAATAAACATACAAAGATTTCTTTTGAAAAGGATGGAGGAGTGATAATACACGCTAGGAACATCACATATAATGATTTGTTCTTTTCACAACAGTTTTGCAGTCAATTTTGTCACTACCATAATGGTATAAATCAGTATCATATATGGCAGGATGGTAATTTTTTTCATTAAGTGCAACGCCATAACTAAGAGAAGCAACTTCCGTAACCAGCCCATCCTGAAAGAGTATCAAGCGCAGCTCTGAGATAAATTCTTATTTTGAACCTAATCTAATGTTTAGATGATTAGGGGGAACAAACAAACAAACAAATGCTAGAAAATGTTTTCTATTACTTTAATTGTACTAAAACTTCCAGAGTTCTTTGCTGTTTTTATTTTTCATTCATTTGTTTGCATATTGGAGTTTCTGAATGCTGATGGACAGAAAGAAAAATAAATAGGAGGGAAGAGAAAAAGGAAATTAAAAACCATGGGAGTCCAAACCTAAGACTGGAGGGATATTAAGAGAGAGATGGCATCCAGATACAAAACTATAAAAGCAGATAAAACTCAAGGGAAGACAAACAGCTAAGCTGGTGACTATCTGGTTGCATTCTTTCACACTCTAGGCAGTGTTCTTATCCAAGATAAGGGCTTACTAAAGAGACACATAATACCCACTCTGTGGTAAACAACTAGATTATATTAAATTAAGGCTTTTAGAAATGTACCAACTCAGAAGTCGCAAGTGAATTACGCTGAATTACGCTAAAAAATGTAGTATACCTAATAAAAAACAAACTCACAAACCAAAAAATAATGTTCTAAGAAAAGAAGAATCCTAACAGTGTACAAGCTTCTCATGTCCCGGAAACCACTAATAGAAAATAAAAAATCCAAAGCAAAACAAGTTGCTTTTTCTCAGTGTTAGTTCTTTGTGTTACTGGATTTGATAGCAACAATATTAACTTTATGGCTTAATAACACTTGGTATCAGTTCAAAACAGCAGCTGTGTACAGAACTATACACATTGCAGGAGTCTAGAGATGGCTGAGGTAGAAATAAACAAAGAAGTTCAGAATATCAAGGGAAAAAAAACCAAACAAGAATCCAGCTTTTTGGTGCTAGCACTGCAAGTTCCCATTTCCTTAAAAATATTCTTAACATGCAGCAGACAGCCCTAGTTATTTATTGCTTGGCACCTCTTACCAAAAACATTGGCAACCAGAAAGAGATCACAATGATTCTTACTGCAAATAAGGACTGGAGTGGTTCTGTAAACCTTATCGATTTTTTTCTCAGTTGCATTGATTAAATTTGAAAAATCTTTTCTGCAAATAACCTGTTTACTTAGCTGGAGGAAAAGTACAGCATGAGAACTGTAATATACAGTTTGCATTAATCATTGAAATTGAGATTGACTGGAAACTACAGTTCTATTTGAGTACATTGGAATATATTTGCATTCAGAAAACTTTTTGAACACATTTACAACACTAAGTTAAAGCTATCAGGATTGTTTTCATCCCTGAAATTGCAGGAAGTACCAAGTGATACAGAGTGTACACACTTGGTGAAATATGATTCACTTTCATGTACAGATATTTTTCACGGTAAAACAAGTGAAGAAGTCACCTCACTTGTAGTACATGAAAATATAGTTCCTTACTCTCTTTTAGTTTTGTATATGGACTGAATTTCGGTGTTTTTCTGTCTGTGCCCTCTCACACCCAGGGGGGGATAGGTGGATCACAACTGCTAATGAAGGCAATGACTCCCATCTTGGACATATTTACAAAGCTGGCATTTGGGACTACATTTTTTTTTTCTTCCTCCAATTTCGCATTACATCAACATTTATTCTTCATGAGCAAAAGGGCTTTGTTTAAGATAGAAATTTGGGGCTATGCCCCACACAAAAAGTCATTCAAAAAGAACTTGATCATACACTAAAAGCTTTTTCTAACCTTCACTTCTCCCTGTACTTGTCAAAATTCTTACTTTTATATTTTACTGCACTAGTGTGTTTACAGAAATTTGGCTGTGAAACACACACCAGAAAAACAAGAATGCCACATAATTTTTAACCTCTCTTCAAAACCATAATAGCGAGTTTTTTAAAGAACAACATTTCCTTATGGGCTTATTTGATAAATACGCTTTCCAAAACAACTATGAAACAATGTATCGCTAATAATGCTTTCATGTTTACTCATTCACAAATCAATATTCAAACAAGCCTTTGCTGAACTCAGATTCCTGTAGCAGAATTCAGTAATAAAGCTTTCATGGACTGCAGCACTTCGGGGTAAGTCTTTGCATCCACCCCTGCATTTTCCCTGTTTCTTCTGCCTGCAGTAGATGAAGGCTGTTTCCTGACATTGCTGACAGTCAAAGCAAGATGCACCCATTACACTAAAACAACCAACAGTATACGCTATGAAATGATCATATTTGTTCACCCTTTTAGTACTTCATGTTTTACAAAGACACACCTTAAAGGATTCAGTAGGATCCTACACAAATCCAGTGGATTTCTAAACCAGTTTTCTCTCCATGGAAAGAACAATGCAGCAATCTCTGAATCAGTATCTTCTAATATATTTTTTATAAAAAACATGAACATCACTTGAGTTTTAAATGGTCCATTTCTATTCTTTCATGTGTTTTTTTTACTATAGAACTAAAGATCACACAAAAATCTCTACTAGTCAACTCTACTAGTTGGACTAGCTATATAAAAAAATGAGAGAGGGATTAATTATACTTTAAATGCTGGGGGCTTGGGAGCAGTTTCAGCTGAGGAAAGGGGGGGTGCCTATGAGAGAAAAAGAACCTAATACTTTACAGTGACAATACATAACAGACAGACAAACTATAAATTTAAAGGCATTTAGAAGAAAGGATAATAGTGAAATAGGCAAGAATAAATACATTATTAAATTAAGCATAAATCATATAAAGTGCATGGCAATATGAGCATGCTGAAGCAATAGAACATCCTGCTGCTTTGCTGAGGACTCCAAAACACATTGACGAAACAGGCAAACTAAAATAAAAATCAGAAAGTGTGTCTGTGTGAGCAACTTGCCACATTCTTTACAGTTAAAAGGAAATGGATGGTGAAGAAGATGATGAAAATAACTAAGTTTTACTTAGAAGAGTAAGAGAAGGACAAATTGTTTAGATTGGAAAAGACCTTTAAGATAAGTAAGTCCAGCTATTAACCCAGCACTGCCAAGTCCATAATACTCCAACATTCTAATATGACTCTCTGGGGTTGTTGAGATTGCCAGCAACTTAAATGATTTCTTACAGATACTGGTTTTCAGGTGGCAGTAATTATTAACATCAGGTCATCCAATTAAGGAGGAAGAACACAATCCACACAGAGAAGGAGTTATAAATCTTTGGCAACTCAATTCAGTTATGAGTCATCCATTGACTCAAAAGAGGTCAAGCAAGATTCCGAGGTCAAATAGATTCACATAAACTACTTGATTAACAGTTTTCTGTGAATTACAAATTAAAATAAAATAAAAAATAAAAGCAAAAAAACTTCAATTGCCTCACATTCTTTCCTATGAAAAATAGTGAAAACAATCCAATTTTGAATGAGCAATATCTTCATAAATGTGTACAGAGTAGTATCAGACACAGAGCTTCCACTTTTATTATGGTCAAGGAGATGTGTCATGTGGACAAAACAGGAATACAGGGGGTTTAATTTCTTAACAAGAGCCTGATGGTAGCTCTTGATGCAATGTTGATGGGATTGTGCCAATGGACTGCAGCTTCTCCCAACCCTTACCTTCCAAAATACTTACAAAGGTGAGAAAGTTAAGAAGTATTCTTCTCCTTTTCTTCCTTAAAACCTGACAATGGGAGTAGCTTTTTTTGCAATGTGAGTATCAGTTCACTAGGAACTGGAATGAAACCAATCACTGATTTCACATAGCAATTGCACTGCTATCAGAGAGTAATGATTTTCAGTCACTACTGACTTAGCTTGAATCTGAACTACCACCTCAAAGGTCAAAAGCTTTATAACCAATTATCAATTTCCTGGTCTATCCAGACCTCTCCATTATCTTGATTTCCTTTGGAAGATTAATGCTGTTGCCATAGTTTAATCAAATAAGCCTTTGGCTCTGACGTTTACTTCCATCCTACAGCTGCTTCTTCACAGAAAAGAGTCAAGAAACCACAATAAAATTACTACTATAAATATTGCAAAAAATTAAATACTGTCTGTTCAATGTTTATCTAGGAATTAAGATAAAGAACTTTGTCACTACACTGAATAATATTTTATGGTCACTTAAACATCCATATTTTGTCTGAATTTTCTGACAGGAATTTATGTGTACTTAGACATGCAGAGCAAATATAGTATGTAAAAGTATTTAGTCTTATCATTAGACAGTCAACATTTTCAAAGAATTGTTGAAATACATGGAATCTACACCTGGCCTTCTAAATACTACCTTCTGGACTCCAGTCTATCTGCCTTAATCCCCCTCCCCTATAAAGGTGTCATTTAGTTGAAAGATAAGTGTGACAGGATTATCCAGGATCATGCTAGCCTAGTTGTGATACTAGACAGCAGTTTATTACTATCTCCAGATCAAAAATACAATGATTTCCTTAGATTGGTTTTGGTCTCCCTCTTCCCCTTTCATATCACATATATGCCTCATGAGAAATGAGAGGTTCCTTTAAAAGTTCTACTACAAAAAAACCCCAAAACCTAAAACAAGAAAAGCAAAGAATTTTAAGGTTACTTCTGAAGATATCTAGTTTACTTCTCAGAATAAATCATCATAACCTCTCAAATTATTTTTAAGTCTTTTTTGCTTTTGGAATAGCTTACAGAACAATTGTGCTGAATACATGTTTCAGGAACAACAGGGAACTGATTAATAATTTGCTATACATAAATTTCTCTGTGAAATGATGCCATATGTCTACCTAGTTAATGGCTGTAGGAAGATAATTTGTCTAAGTGGAAAAACAAATGGGTATTTCCTTAGTTTCTCATCATTCTCTCTGTAAAAACCAGCTCGTGCAGACTCAGAAGTGCACACACACATATATATTTTCTTTTTGCTAGATAACAGATTTTCATTGCATATTTTCTTTCAAATTTAGCATATTTATCACTACTACTTTTTTCATTGCTTTTTAGTAATTCTAATTGATTTAATTGACAAAAATATTAAATTTCTGAATTAAAGTAAAAAAAGGAACATTGTCTCTACTTTCACTCTAATAGTAATTCCACTGAGCACATGGGCTATGTAAAGATTGAATAGCACTAAAAGAGATGTAATGTCCTGAAGCCATATGTTCTCATTTGATATGGGGTATTACCATATTTTTGCTAGTCTTATTAGTATAAAGTAACAGATCCAAGCTGAATTCATAAGGTTGCCATTATATGGTACATTCAAATACTATCCACCCCAAGACTTATTTTTAATGGTAACAAATACCATTTTGAAAACAGAATGACAATGCAGTTCTCTACCATACTAAGAACTATTCAACAGTAGTTTGAACAAACAAGAAAACAGTCTGCCTCAGTTTCAGTAAGGCATCTGGAGCCCTGGCACCGTGTTTACTCATGTAGAGAAACAAGCTCTTTCAACAGAATAGAAGACCACCTGTACAGTGGGAAATTTGTTTGTGTCTTGCAAAATTCTCAGGATTCGAGATAATTTTTATTTTCCCTCTGAAGTTTGAGATAACCAAAATTGCTTACTTTCTTCAGAAAACCACTGCCAAACATAGTAGGTTTTATTTAGTGCACTGAATTTCATTTTTACCTCTTTGAAGCCACTGTCTTTCTTTGACATTATCAAAGCCCAGGGATTTCCACCAGCAGTGCACTTGAACCTTTCTAAATGTTCCAAAATGTGTTTTGTCTGTCTATTTACAGGTGTTGGATTAGATTCCAGTGCTGAAAAGACAGTTAGCTGCACAACAGCTTTCAATTACACTTTTCAATTGCACTTTTCAATTGTACTTTTCAATCTAAAAATTGAAAAAATAACATGAAATCACTGTTCAAAGTACTTGGTTATCCCTTATGTCTTATAACAAGGTTAATTCTCTTTTTTCTTTCACCTCTATGGTGGCAGGTCTTCTAAGAACTCTATGAAACATGATGAAAGTGTTAATAGTGTTTTATTCTGCCATTACATACATGAAGCACAACTTCACTGGCCATGACTATTCCTGAGGATGTTAGGCCTCATTTCTGTTCTGTAAGGCTTTCCACAATAGATATTTCAGCTTAAAATTTTTATGCGATTGCCTTTGGCAAGTAGAATTTCAAACAGAGTAAAATATTTTGGTAGGTTTATTTTTGAAGTTATTTCTGGAGATGTTATAACAAATACAGTAGAAACTAACTGGTGACTTTCTGATGTTCTTATCTGGATATTGGTTGCAGTATTCCTTGGTAATTATATCATGCTGTTACTCCTGGACAAAAGATGATCATTATATTGTTTTAACAATTTGTAGTCTGTATATAATTTTTCAGAATTATACTAAAAAAGCTCAAATTTTGCAGTAAAAGAGCTATAGATTCTCTAAGAAATCAGTCTACTGCTTTGTTGAAGCAGTTCAGGAAAAGCAGATTTTCTATCATCATAACTGCAAAGCAGGAAGAAACAACTGTGCCACCAAGCAGAGCAGGTAAACAAATGTAAATATAAATATGTAACAACTGTAATTTATAAGTTTTAAAAGACCAAATTTTCCTGCTAAAAATATGAAACTATAAATAAAATGATAAAATCTCAAAAGCTTTTACATTTTGACAACTAAATTGGCAGTTCTGTAATATTGAAATTCCATTGCTTAAACGAAAAAATGCTTAGCATCCCACATTCCCAGCCAAAATCCATTTTACTGAATATCAGCGATTCCCAATGTGTTCTATGAGATTCCCAATGTGTCCTATGAGATCAGTTCACATGATTTAGGCACTAGCTGGTTTACAGATAAATAATGTAATAATTTAAGGTAAAGCAAAAACTATGTAGTCTGCAAATAAATGCTAAGCACAAGATACCTATGCAATACACATTTTTTACATATAATACCATGTGTGGGTATGATAAGACCTTATTTTGAAGAGGCTATGCACTGAAATTCTATGGTTTAGCCTAAATTCTTCCAGGAGCTGGTGGATGTAAGTAAGGAAGGAACCAAAACTCTGCAGACTCAGCACCTAAATCTGGTCTCAAAAATGCAAATCCTCTTCACCTCATGGGTAGGAATAACAACTATAGGAACAACAGTAGTTTACTAATTCACAGTGTATTTCCATACTTCATTCTTGGCAGATTGAAGAGGAATATGTACCATTTCAAGAGAAGAGGAAAAAATGAGATAAAAATGATTCTTCCCTTCTCCCCTAAGAAAATAGCATATCACTAGAAAGTGTATGTGTGTGTCCCCAGGATGTCTATACTACAAATGAAAAAGCCTTTATGATTAATTTCCTTAAAACATTTTTTAAAATTGCAGGAACTGTTCAAATCTGATGTGGTGACAATAAAGGTGCAATTTGAATAGTTAAAAACAGGTTCACTGCATCACCTGCAGTCTTAGCCGTCAATATAAAGAAAAACCCTAGCAACACCACCCCCACCCCACAAAACACTGCCTAAGCAGACTAATAGAA
Organism: Myiotriccus ornatus; assembly: GCA_036023395.1. Lineage (NCBI taxonomy): Eukaryota > Metazoa > Chordata > Aves > Passeriformes > Tyrannidae > Myiotriccus > Myiotriccus ornatus. The sequence goes on along the minus strand of JAYRBT010000082.1, from coordinate 74,290,442 downwards.
ATCCAGTAACAAAGTACACTCAAAAATCCATTCAATTCTTTGAAGTTACTTTCTTCTGTTCTGGAGTTTATAAAACATAATGTTGCTAAAAAACACCGCTGAAGATAAAGTCCCATGCAACTCTTCAACAAGACAGTGGGATGTGGAAGTCATTGAGTAGCCCATATGCCATCTGGAGGGTCTGAAAAAGTGGCAGCAGAAGTCCATTTAACTATGATGCCAACAGCCACAACTATGCAGAAGAAACAGAGAGAGAGAGAATAAGAAGTCCTAAATATAACCTAAAACTCTTTTTCTCTATGTGCCTCCTACAACTAAACGTAGTCACAATAAAGGACTTTCTGCTGATGATCTTCTGTATGAGATGAATTTCCCCTTTGATGACAATTTTGAAACATATTAAACAAAGTTAATGGAATTCCAAAGGGCGTGGTTGGTGGCAGTAGGGACGTGGGGAGTGAATGGGAGGTTTGTGAAACAAAAAAAAACCCAGATGCATGTGAATTTTCCACAAGGCAGAAAAGTTATATTTGTCATTAATTTCTTTCTTGTAAATAGAGTGGAATTTAAGTGTTTGAATTACAGCTTATTATTATTTATACTGGCACAGAAATAACTAAACAGCCAGAAGCTATGTTAAACCCTATAAAACCTTTTCTTTTAATTTTATATAATATTTTTATTAATAGGAACTATAAAAGGTCTTAGTACTTGCTTGAAATCTAACATTTTAATCCATAAAGTTAATGGAGCTTTATGTATCTTCTATGCACCTATGCTTTATATGTTTTCACATTAAATTCCCAACATGTTAAAAATTTAAATCTTGGGAAAAATTTAGGAACAGGAATCTATATTAACTCTTTCCTATGAAACTGTTTTCCCAGAGAGTGACACAACAAAATATAGTAAAACAGTAGTACATCACCTTGCTATTGTCAATTCAAGGGCACACCTGGAGATTCAGATGGTTGGGAAAAAGTTCACAGCTGTGATAAGTGGCATGTCCTATTACAATTTCATGACAAGAATAGTAGTACTTTTACATATGAACATACCCACTGCAGAGCATGAAAAGTTTATGATTCACATAACTACCAAACATTGGAGGCACACATTATGCATAAGGGGAAAAAAATTGTTCAGACTTGGAGCAGAGGTAATGTTCTTGTTTCTAAGCAGAGTAAGAACCACAATCCTTTATGTTTGCAGCAAGTCACTGAGATGAGAATAATTCAGCTTAATCCAGCTGGAACAGTAGAACAAACAATGCAAATCACGCTCTTCTCTGTGTTTTTCTAGTTCACTGAAGCTAGCATCAGTTCCAGTAATAGCATTTCTGAGGCTAGGAAGTCAAACTCAAGTGTTTAACGAGACACTGGACATGTCTTTACAGTTCTATTAAAATATAGCTACCGATCCATATTTCTTCTTGGTTTTGAGCGATGCACCCATTAACAATGCTCACTGCATCCATGATAGAGGGAGGAGGTGAAGGTCCTTTAATATTTTTATCTTCACGAGTATGGATCTGAGACAGGACAAGGAACTGGAAATTAACCCTATTTCTGATTCTTTTGTCTATGCAATGACTTATTTTGTTCTGTAAAATCAAACCTTCACACAGAATAGGAGAAAAAGCAATGCACCTTTGACACAGAGACTAGCAGCTCCATAATTCACTAATTTTGGAGAACACATGAGCCAGGAATGGATGCATTTTGGTCAACTGTGGGCAGGCAATTATTGATTATCTGGGAACTCCATTATTCCCAATTAGGAGCTAATTTTCACATCAAAGGGTTATGTAATAGAATATGTGTGAACCCTACACAACTTACGCTACAGTAACAAAAAGTCTGTCCTGTAGGGATCCATCCTTGGTGACTGAGAATCCTCCAACACTTGACCTGCACTTGATGCAGTTCCTTCTGCAAGTTCCTTCTTGATGCATTCAGGTTATTTCAAAGATATTACCTTGTACTTCTTCACTGGTAACCTTTATTGCAGAGTGAACACAAGTTCTGTTTTCTTCAGTTTAGCTACCTGTCAGTCTTTTAAACTTGCTTTTAGTGTATGATTACGCAATTTCTGTAGTAATCTAACTACAGAACATACGTATTAACAGAAAAAACAACACTTGCTCATTTTATTTATGTGCCTAAATTATAAACCTTCTCAGCATTAGGAGTCTATCCTCTCTAGTAATCTACCAAGACGAAGGTTTGGTCCCAAGTAGCCAAATTTACATACTCATGTCATCCTGTGGCAGCTGCCCATCAAGTCTGCTTATTCCATAGAGAACACTGTTTATAAGCTAACTAAAAGTCTAAAACTCTTGATGTCTTCTAAATACAAATTTCAGCCACTTCACAATCAGAATGAATAAAATTAGTGGGCTGGATTTCAACCTAAACATAGTGATTTGGTCTCAGTGTAATATTAGTGTATCATAATTTCCTGTTACGAGTTATGGGAAGAAAGTCATTGTATCACTATGAAATCAGCTTTGATCAAACAAACTTATTGATACTTTAGCATCACTTGAAGGAACAAAAGTCTCCTCTAAAAACCACAAAATCTCTAGAAATCTTCTGGAATATTTTTGTTGACTTTTTAAAATCCTTTCAGTTTTATTTACGGAAAGGATTTTTAGAAGTGTTTTACAGCATTGCCATATTATGCAATGAGTTTCTCATATTTACTAAGCTCACATTTAATAGAAAAATGAGAGCCAGTGCTTCATCTTCTAGAAGACTATTTCATATTAGAAAGGATTTTATTTGGCTACAATAAGTCTTTTAAATTTAACTCTGATTGTTTTAACCAATTTGTTCTGATATTCTTAGCTCACAAAGAGGACACTAGGAAAAACCTGAGACTGGTTGAAGCCTCTGCCACTGTGTTGAATGAAACTAATAAAGCAGAGTGGCCAGTGAGAGCCTCAACTGGTAGAAGAGGATGGTGATTCCACAATATTCCTGTCATGCCTGGCCAGCAGGCTGAATCTTGTTGGTAACTATCTTCCTTTCCTTTCTTACCTTCTTTCTTTCTTCCTTCTCTCTTTCTTTACTATTTTTATCTATTTTCTTCTTTTACTCTTTTCCTTCTCTTGTGGATAACTTAAAACCAGTGAATTGTGTTTTACTAAAGCTGGTATATTGATTGTTTGTAGTGTGTGGGGTTTTTTTTGTGGAATGGGTCTTTGTGCTGGCTGTTTTAGTGAAATATTTTTCTTGGTTGTATTTTACTCCCGTAAAACCTTTTTGCCAAAATGTCTTATTTTTCTCATTAAATTAAAAAAATTCTCATAGGGAAAAATGTGTAGTTTTTCTCCAGGTATGAATTCGAGGTTGTAACACCACCAAAAGGCTTTTAAAGAGTCTTAAATATAATGTAACCACTGTGGGCAGTTTATGTTTTAAAATCTGGAGTGTAACACTGGTAAATAAGATTTTCCTGGATTACTAAACTTCAAAAGTCTCTGTTTACATACAACATACAGTTCAGGTATACATTAGATTAAGGTCAAATGCTGCTATCTGTAAAACTTGGTTGGCACTTCTTAATATTTACATTTTAATATTCAAATTGTATTTGGACCCTATCTGTAGGATGACATGAAAAAGACTCCCCCAGAATCCTCATTTCCCTAGGACTGCACTGATCCTTTCTGAGAGTGACTATCCAGGAGGGCAATGTGTTAAAGAAAAATACACAAATAGAAGAACTGAAAATGAAGATATTAAATGTTTCTAACCCTAACATTAAAAAAACAAACCAAACAAACATAAAATCCCTCAGAAAGTTTGGGGGCTGCAAAAAAAGTTTTTTTAGAAAAACATTAAAGCTTTGCACAGCTGCACTGCCAGATGGGACATTATGTTGTATGATGGGGAAAATTGTCACTTTAACACTTAATACTATTGTTTTCTCATAAGATGTAATTTAGAAGTAATTAATCCTTGTGTCTGGAAAAAATTTAGCTGAAAGATCTGTTAGTGACTGGTTTCTTGGAGTCTGTAAAAAACTCAGCAATTACCTATTTCCTGAAGGACTGATGAGGATGAATAATAGATCTGGTTTTCCTTCATATTGTCTTGGCAAAGACCAAGTGATTTTGGGAGCCATCGAAAGACATGCATGAAAAATGATTTTGAAATATATTTTAAAAATAGCCTATAATAATAACCTATAATAAATAATAATAATAAATAATAACCAATAATAAATAATAACCAATTTTACACACTTTTTTACAGAAGTGAACAAGGTTCAGTTTACTTATGAAAAGTTGAACTTTTCTCTAGTTGGAGTTTTAATCTGAGTGTAGAAAACACTTCAAGTAAAAATCATAATTTTAAAGGTAGTTTTGAACTAAAGCTCTTCATAATAGTAAGAATTCTTTCCATATTAACAAGTCTTGCCATATACAAGATACATTAAACAACTCATTTAGCATCCTAACATTAAACTAAACAACTGATTTATGTTACTCCCCATATTAGATTCCAATTTTTGTTTTTCAAATATGTGTAGACACTCCCCCAACAAAAAAATAAAAATTCAGCAAAAAAACAAAACTAAAAACCAACAACACAACAAACCCCAAACAAGCAAAAACAAACACTACCACAACAAATTTCTGGGTATAGAGGTGCTTTAATTTTGATGTTATTTGCGTATACAAATTATGAACTGATTTTATCATTCTAGCAAGCAACACAGAAGAAATTAAAATTATTAGATGCTATCATATGGTTTCACTTTTGTGAAGCAGAGGTTTATAATTGTTAATGTACAGATCACCTGACTAATAAGGATTTTTTAGGAGTTTAAAGCAATTAAAATGTAAGCAGAAAATCTATTATAGTCAGCTGTGTGTCTGTTTTCTTATCTAACAACAAAACTTACAAGGAAACAAAGTCAAAGTTTAGAATCTGTTAATGTGATTCTTAGATCATCTGGAGGTATTATTTTCTTACTCAAAGAGCTATATTGTTTACAAAACCAAACAAAAACCCAAATCAACCAACCAAACAAAAAAACCCAAACAAAAAATCCCCAACCCAACCAACCAACCAACCAAAAAATAACCCACAACCAAAACCAAAGCAAACAAACAAAAAAAAACCAAATCACCATTGCATTAATTTCTAAAACTTGTCATATTCAGACACTGATTATTAAAGGAGGATCTTTCATCTAGCAATGCAAGTTTAAACATGGATATGGTTTCAGGTATGCTTCTCCAAGGAACACATCACTTGACATTCAGATGCAAGAAAAGAAAAGAAATGAAAGAAGAATGCAGCAACAGCAGCCACTGTCACCACAGTGGTATCTTGCATTGGTATTCTGAAGGGAAGCATTACTGACACAATGTTACAGGAACTGTCATAGTTACAGGCCAGGAGAGTAAATTAAAAACAGTATGATAGCTGTCTTCACATTTTTACAAGCCAAGCAACATGATACTTGAGATTGGGTTCTGTTTTAGCAACACATTTTTACAAACCTGCTGCTGTGATTAAACTGAGTAGTCCTTGTGCCTTTGCTGCTCAAGGGGGGCAGCACAAACTGCATATATAGTCTTGTCTCGGAAGCTTTGCATCTACAACAGGAGTCCTTGAAGTTTACCCATATGATAATGTGTTCTCCCAGAAGGACTTAAAGGCTGACTCCATAATAGCTCTCCAGTGACCTCCTTAGACCTATTTTCTCCCATAATGTCTGGCTTCCTTAAAACTAGATTAGCTCTCCTTCCCTATGTAAAGTGATGAAATATGGCTACCATATCTAAATGTCTCTTCACATGAAGAATGTGATCTAATAATGTATCTGAGACAAAGAAACTTCTGAAGTAAATGGACCTGGATAGTGTAAATGCAGTGTAAATATGATGCACTTATATCATAGAGACATTCTGATCTTAAAGAACACTGTTTTGTTGGGTTTTTTTCCCTATTCTTTCCCAAAGGTACACCAGTTGCATAATACTAAAAGAATATTATTTTTTTCTTATTTTGGTAATCTGAGAAAAAGCAGATTATTACACAAATAACAGATAAATATTAACTCAGTAGACAGCCATGACTGCATATTTGCAATAGGACATTACAGCTTTTGCTCTGTTCATCATAATTAATGTGTTGTATCTGTGCTCAGTTACATGGAAAGTAAAATTATAATCCAAGTTCCTCCCTGTCTACTTCCTTGTGTTTTAGTAGAAAAGCAAATACTTTACTTTTGTCAAGGGAACTGGTAAGGAAGACAATAAGAAGAAGTATGTACTTACCCTGTAGACATTTTGCTACAAAAGATGAAACAACAGTAAAAATGGAATTGAAAGCTTTCTCACCATTCCTCAAGTCTCAAATCAGCCTCACATGTGATTTACACACGGTTTAAAATTTTTAGAGCTTTTGCTATGACTAATGGCAGTTTATGTGTTCAAAATTAATAATTTCCTGCCATCACAAAAAATGCAACTGTAACCTAAAAACTGTAGTAGCAAGTTTCATAGCATAGTAAAGAAAATGAAAAGCTATATAATTAAATTTGAATTAGAATCCTTGAAATTAATCAAACATAAAAGAACTCCGATAAGAAAAGAATTGTACAAATTCCTTGTGTACTTGTGCCACCTACTGGATACTGATGAACGATGACAAAAATTAGACGATAGCCCATTCAGTTTGCTGTCAGAATTCTGGCAGAAATATGTCTCTACTTACTCCCCAATAAATTAAAACTGATAAATAATAATACAACTCAGTGTTCAAGTTCCCAGAAACTGTTACATCCACAAGTGTAACCTCTCTACTACTTCTAGACTTGCAGAAAAATATATCAAGCTGCCTTGAACAACTCCTCCATTCTACCTGGGTCAGATTCTACAGAAGAGATTTGCTGAAACTAGGAAACTAAGAACCCAACTTATATTTGGTGTATGCAAAAAATATCCCACATCTGCAGAACAGCAGTAGTGGGATTTAAGATACTTTCTCTTTTTTGTGGTCAAAATACTTAAACGAAAGTTTATAGTTTAGTTCCCTGTCTGGACAAACACCCTCTGCTTAAAGGAGTGTCTGGATGTTTCCTCAGAACTATTAAAAAAATGTTTAACATACTCAAAAGGCAGGTGGCAACAACTCTAATTTGAAAAAAAAAAGAAAAAACAAAACTCAAATGTTTTAAGTTTGAGTTTTACAGATTGTAAATTAAAGTTGAGGGATTTAGAAGACTGTAATCAAACAGTAAAACACATGTTCTGGGTCACGTGGCTGTGCATATTTCCATTGACTTCACTCAGCCTTGAAAACTACACCGTTAACCAGTAAAGAACTTTTATCTGCTTACAGAAAAAAAGTGCTTTTTCTTCATCGAATCGTTTTTCTACAATATTAAGGTAAAAGTTGACAAGTAATACTCTGAGTAATGCAAACTGGCATCTGATCTGTCTGAAGATTTAAGGGAGCACAATAAAATTATGTCCAACATAACAGTTTTATCCCATCCTGCAAATGTTGAATTAATTGTATCCCCAATAAGTTTAGCAGAAGGCACCTTGTTAAACCTGGAAGCTAACTGACCTGTACAAACAAAACCCCTATAGACTTTGAAAGGACATAGGTCACCATATATAGAATTGACTGGGTTGCTAACCATAGAATCATAGAATCAACTGGGTTGGAAAAGACCTCTGAGATCATCAAGTCCAATCCTTGATCCACTGCCACCACAGTTACTAGACCACAGCACTAAATGCCACATCCAGTCTCATCTTAAATGATAAGGGATGGAGAATCCACCACCTCCTTGCGTAGCCCATTCCAATGCCTGATTACCCTCTCCGTAAAGAATTTCTTCCTAATATCCAACCTAAACCTTCCGTGGCACAGCTTGTCTTCTTGTCCTATTGCTGGTTGCCTGGGAAAAGAGACCAACCCCCACCTGGCTACAACCTCCTTTAAGGGAGTTGTAGAGGGAGATGAGGTCATCCCTGAGTCTTCTCTTGTCCAGGCTAAACAACCCCAGCTCCCTCAGCCTCTCCTCATAGGACTTGTGCTCAAGTCCCTTCACCAGCCTCGTTGT
>JAYRBT010000082.1:74227831-74247384 GCA_036023395.1 Myiotriccus ornatus | reverse complement strand
GCTCTGACAAGCCCTGACTTGTTTCTGGCAGGGGCTTTTCAGACTTATGCTCCAAGTCTTGACCAAACTGCAACACTATTGGCCTATTTTAGAATGAAATCCTGTCCTTCAAAGAAGTAGCACAATACATTACAGCAAGCAGCAGCCAAGGCTACCTACATATGATCCTCTTGGATTTTCTGTTGTGTTCAAGATACAAATCCTTGTTGCTGCTGCTTCCAGTGTTACCAGGTGTGTTTGTTTTGGCTGGGACAGAGTAAAATTTTCTTCACAGCAGCTAGTATGGGGCTGTGTGTTCAATTTGTGGAGGAAACAGTGTTGATAACACAGGGATGTTTTCATTACTGCTGAGAAGTGCTTACACAGCATCAAGGTCTTTTCTGCTTTTCACGCTACCAGCGAGGAAGCTGGACATGCACAAGAGCTTAGGAGGGCACACAGCTGAGGCTGCTGATCCAAACTGGCCAAAGTAATATTTCATGCTTAGTATATACGGCGGGGGGGGGGGACGGAGGAGGGGGGAAACATTCAAAGTGATGGCATTTGTCTTCCCAAGTCACCATTACACGTGATGGACCCCTGCTTTTGGGAGGGATGGCTGAACACCTGCCTCCCTTACGGGAAGCAGTGAATGAATTCCTTGTTTTGCTCATGGGTGCATGTCATGGTTTAGAAATGGTATTCTCCAATTTGGTGTTCCCACTGAAACCAGTCACTGTTCACTCACTCCCCCCACCCCCTGGGCTGGAGAGGAAAACTGGAGGCACAGAAGGTAAAGATCATGGGTTGAGAGACAAACAAATTACTGGAAATTGCAATGAGTTTAGAAACAAACAGTAACAGCAGCAATATTAAGAATAGAAGTGCAAGAGTCTGACCCAACCACTGCCACATTACTCCAACCCAAAAGAGAGTCCTTCCCCTGATGCCCAGAAAATGACCTGAGGTGGTAAAGAATAACCGCTGGGTCCTAGCCATGTCCCCTCCTGGCTACTGCAAAAATTAATCCTGTCCTGGATGGACCAGGACAGCATGGCTTTTTCTTTTTCTATTAAATTGTCTTTATTTCAACCCACTCCTTTTCTCTCTTCTACCCTTGCAAGCCTCTCCCCCATAATGAACGAGGGCAGAGGGTGAGCGAGTGTGGTGTTTAGCTGCTGTCTGGATTTAAACCATGACACTAGGCATGACAATTTCCTATTTTTACAGTAGATAATTACAGTCCAACCCAGTGATTCTGAAGCATAGTTAACTGAATCTTGGCATTTGCTGCAGTTCAGTCAGAACCCCTGCTGCCAACGTATGCCACTAGAATGGGATTCATCCAATAAAACATTTATCTAAAATGCTTCAGATGTGCCCATAACTCTTCCTAAAAAAACAGGGGGTTTTATATGCAGTCCTTCAGAGACATCTTGAAGCATGGGGGCTTCTTACCAGTTCTCTCAATTAAATTGCTTTTTCTGCTGAATTTCTTCTTCTGTTTTGATAGAGAAGCAGTTGCTCTTTGTAGATTTTAAAATAATTTTATCTGTATGTTGGCAGGAATGTATCTTGAGAATAGCAGGAGAAAAAAAATCTATTTACCAGGAATGGAATTTTTATGTATGCTCTAGTAAATGAAGCAATAATCATCTCTTTTTGATGTTAACAAAACAAATCAACTTCCATCAGAAAGTACCATTGTGGTCAGACATTTTAACAGGGTCTTTTCTGAGAGGACATAGGGTAATAGTTTTAAACTCAGAGAGGACAAATTCAGAGCAAATATAAGGAAGAAATTTTTTTTTATGAGGTTGGTGAAACACTGAAACAGGTTGCCCAGAGAGGTGGTAGATGCTCCATCCCTAGAAACATTCAAGCTCAGGCTAAACAGGGATCTGAGCAACCTGATCTACTTGAAGAGGTCCCTGCTTATGGCAAGGAGGTTGGACTAGATGACCTTTAAAGGTCCCTTCCAACCCAAACTATTCTATGATTTTATGGTTTGCAATATGGTGAATCTAAGCAGTTTTCCATTATTTAACTTCCTAGTTTAAAGAAATTTATTTGCCCTCCACTACAAATTGCATGCTCATAGCTAAAATACCATTTATGAGAAGCAGAAGGTGATTCTATAACCCTCTAAAAAGAGTAGTTTGCTTTTTCCATAAAACCAAAGCCTACTCTAATAATGTTTCAAGGCTCATGCAATTAATATGAAGCTACTATAAGTTCCCATACATCTCAAATATACTCTGGGACAAGACTCATTTAAGTATTGTCTCACTGTACTCTCATTGCCACACTGGGGGACATAAACGCTTCTTTACACATCCATCTCTGGCACATGGATCCACCTCACAATTCCCAAGCATTTCAGAATGCATTATAAGTTTATTTCCGCAGTAATAGTGCATATTGTCTCACAATGGGAAGAATATCTATTAAATAGGTTGAAAATTGAGCTATAGGAACACTAAATTACTTACTCCTGACAGCTTGGGAAATTTTTGGCAGAGCAAGGAATTGAGTCTAGATGCTTAACCTGGTTTCCTGCTAAAATATTATGTAATGAATATTAATGATGTATCAAGACCCCACATGGTACAAGTTTATCTAGATAAACTATTTTGCAAAATCTGATGTTTGTGTGCTTTCAGTAATGAGACTGAACATTTAAAGAGCAGTGGGTCATAAAGTTAACATGACCACACTACAAACAAGCAAGAGTTACTTTGTCTGAAGTCTAAGGTTTTTCACAATAGACAACAATGCTAAAAGGGTTGGTGTGTCCTTTTACTCTGGTCCTACCCTATAGGATGCTGTGATGACTAAAAACATCGTAATTCTGGTGTACACTTTAAGGTAGAATTCAAAAAAGAGCATCAGTGTAAACATTTGCATGCTTTAATCCTTCTTAGTTGATTTATTCTACAATACTAGCACATACTTCCGAGCTTTACACTGGAGTAATACTTTTGTCACACCAGAGAATACAGGCTTTTAGCACATAGTAGAATAAATTGCTGGAAAAGACCACCATGAGTTATTACAGAGAAATTATTATGGCAGTAAGAGACAAAAATACATTAAAGGTTAAAATAAAAATCTATACTTCCCAGAGCAGGAAGTTTGTTATTTCTGGGAGGGAAAAAACCGAACCAAACCAAACCAAAAACAAACAAACAAACAAAAAACGCCACCACATCACCAAAACCACACATAAAGATTATACTATATAATTTTTTTTTGCCTCTGCAGAGATTATAATATTCCAGACATGTTACTAACATATGCAGACTCTATGCTCCTATAGTGATATAATGTAAATTTTTATCTTTGTGCCAGATTTAAAACCAAAGCTCTATACAAGGATTTAAAAATCCAGTTATAGATATTCTGCAGAAAAGATAGTAAAAAAGTACTTTCATATTAACAACATACTCCCAAAAGCCCTGAAAGGTAACAAACACAATCCATCACAAGCACCTTTGAACCAGAATTATGGCCACTGCAATCTCAATATCTCTTATGACACAGAGTAACAGGGAAAAATAACAACTACGGGAGCTCTTTGCTCCAGAGCGAGTGAAGCCTTTGCAAGTTACAAACTAATCAGAATAATTCCCAGACAACATGCTGTGATATTTGCATTGTCAGCTGGTTATTATGATTTATTGGAAAAGTGGGACATGGGCATAACAGTACAACGGAATCACACTGCGATAGCTGTAGTAATCTCATTACACAGCTTTTGCTTTTTCCACCCAAACTCTGCCCAGCTACTGTTTTCCTTTTCTCAAAGCACAGAGGGGGGAAAAAAAAACCACAACACAAAACCCCCCAAACCCCAGGTGTTTGAATCCACAGGTTTATGTAGTTTCTGCATTGAGTTTTCTTCCCCTTTTTCAGTGTTTTAAAAAAGGACTGTTTCAGCAAATCCATCATCTACATACTGTTCTAGAAGCAGCTGTGATAATGAAATAATTTATAAAACTAGAACGATCAGTATTTTCCCCTCTCTAGCTTCAGCCAATGCACTGGAGCACTTCTTTTCGCACAAAAAAAATGCAGTCCATCTTTGATAGATTAAGCCTTATTTGACTTTATCTTGTCATCACAAAATAAACATGTACTTCACAGGTTTTCACATAGCCTGACATCAGATATTCTTAAGTCTAGAGGTAGTTTGGGGGCTTGTTTAGTTCTTTTATAAGTAGGTTCTGCTAGAACTAGAAGAATTCTATCATCAAAATTAGCAGCCATAAGACTATAATATTATGTACACAAACCACCCATTTATATGGCAGTGCAAGAGTCATAACATAGGACTTTACACCAAGAAAACTTAAAAATAACAGAGCAGAAAGAATTGCAGTGTTTCAGCCTGAAGAAGAGAAGATTCTAGAGTGACTTAGCCGCTGCCTTCCAGTATCTGAAGAGAGACTACGATGCAGTTGGCAACAGCCTTTCTACAAGGAGATGAAGTGATAGAACAAGGGGTAATGGTTTTAAACTGAGAGAGGTTTATGTTAGATATTAGGAAGAAATCCTTTACTGATGAAGCAAAAGTGATAAACCCTTTTTTCCTTTCCCTTCCCTCTATAACAAATAATGTGTTGATGGCATGCGGTTTGGTGCTTTGTCTATTCTAAATGTGTGATTTAGATATGCAAGGGACAGTCTATAGGCTTAACACCTCATGCACTTTACTATGCGAAGAAAGTGCCACAAATAGCAAGGTTCTCAGATAGGAACAGAGTCAGCTATCTACTGAGTGCTTTGGGGGCTTTTAATGAACAGTGCCAGCAGCCAATCAAAACTATATCAGCATAGCTGCTGAAAGCAGTACTGAATAAAAAAAATCCAATAGTCTAAACAGAGATGTCCATCAGGGACAAGGCCACAATTCATGCCTGGGTTAGTATAAGATGCCACACACTGCTTCACACATATATATAGCATTTTCTTGTGGGAATGGGATGCCACTCCTTTCAATCCTAAATATACAAACATTATAGACTTGAAAAGCATTTCCATTTGTTACAGAAATTGGCCACAACACTTCAGAACCTGTAGTTTTAAAGGCACCTTCATGAACTGTGGCAGCAGATAAGCATTTGGTGTCAAGTGTTGCTTTTCATTTTGAGATAGCCAGTCACACTATTTAGATTACTCCCTAGAAAAAAAAAAAAGGTTTCAGATATAAGTATGAGCATTCTCTGAAAAGGAAAGTGCTTACAAAATGCACCTTGCAATAACCCTATATCTAACTACATCCGCAGCCCCTATATGTTTCTGTGCATCAGCAGTAGAAAGCACCCGCTCTCCATTCACTCAATTTGGGATAAAACCTTAAAAAAAAGGTTTCTGAATACAGCAGACTCCAGATGTTTCAGATTGCTGCACAGGAACAGAATGAGGGTATTCAGCTTCACAGCAAGAAAGTAAAATAGAGTAAATTACCTCGCCAGGACATCAAAGTGGCACAGATTATGGCTCTTCTTCCATAATCATCAGATGATTAAAGAGCATTTTCCTCATTAAAACCTCTTACAAGGGACCACCATTATCCAACTCTTCATTTACTCATTAAGCTATATCGAGGTTTTTACTTCTTTAATTGCAATTTGATACAAGCTCTTTAGTCCTAAAGTGTTTTTTAAGAAAGGAAAAAAACTTTAGCACCTACAGAGCAAAAACACTGTTTTCATTGAAGAGACCTTGAATTTAAAGCTGCATAATTGCAATGTGAGTTGTTTTAAAAACAGACCAACAATCTGGGAAAAAAAAACCAAACAAACCACAAACCAAAACAAAACCAATAAACAAACCAAAACAAAAACTGACCGAAACAAACAAACCAAGTTAAAAGAAACTCCCAAGGGTTAGAGCTGATGCACACAGGAGCCCAAATACTTCTCTTTATCTGCTCGAAGTCCTTGACACAGGTGGTGTCAGAAAGCAAGAATGCAGTTACAGAGTGCAGCTGTTTCCTCCTTCACTACAGAAAAAGAGCTTCAACATCGTATAACCCAATGTCTGAAAGGAGGAAATGCTATCTTCCCTACCAAAGAACCGTACCAAGACACATGATCCAGTTTACACAAGGAAATGAGACTGGTAACAGTACAAGCCGGTGTGCTGATGCTGACAACACTCGGAGGGGGTTGTCCCTCCCGGACACGGCCGGTCCCAGCGGCTCCAGCGGCCCCAGCGCAGGGCACGGCTGAGCCCCTCAGCCACGGGCGGGAGGGCGGGCGAGAGCCCCGGGCAAAGCCTGGGCAAGGGAGGGCAAAACGCTGCCCGGCAGCCAGGGCTGAGGGAGGGGAACCGGGTGAGAAACAGCCCTGCGAGCCCCGAGGGCAGAGCGGGATGAAGGGGCTCAGGGCGCTGTAGCGAAGATTCCTCTGTGGCCCCTGAAGGGAGCCCGATGGAACAGGGGTTAGGAGGAAGGAATGGCAGAGGAGACCTTATGGACTGACCTCAGACCCCACACTCTCCCCCAGGGCCAGCTAGGGAGAGGTAGAAGAGCCTGGAGTGAACCTGAGCCCAGGAAAGGGCAGGGGAGAAAACTGCTGGTTTAAAGTTTGGGGTTTTTTTTCTTACAACTCACATCTGTTTTAACTGACAATAGAGAACTTCTCTCCAAGTCAAATTTGTTCTGCCCATGATAGTAAATCATAAGGATTCCTCCCTGTATCTCAACCCACAGGCTTTTCCTTCGCAAAGTCTCGCCCCGAAGGGGGAGTGAGAGAGCAACTGAGTGGGCGTCTGGCAGCCAGCCAATATCTACTCAGCACAGCCGGACGTTCAGACGCAGGTCATTGTTACAGTCCAAAATATTTATTTTCTTTCTTCCAGAATCATGGGACAGAATAAAGATGTTCTGATTTATCATCATGCTTTGTGTATAGCAAGGAATTCTAAAATTCAAGACTTCTGGTCCATATACAGGTAAAACAAGTAATCTCCCTCCTATTTATTTTTGCCTTTGGTTGTAGCTAGCCCCCTTTCTCACAGTATCCAGATACTGAATATTAACTAGATGTTAATATGTTTATATATGCAAATTTGACTAAATATGATTAAGACAAAATCAAATATCATAAGCAAACCCATTAAAAGGGGTTTATTTCCATCAAAAGATGTGTATAATATAGGTGTGTTAGCTCTTTTAAGAAAAATACCAATGAAAAGACATACTTGCAGTAGAGCAATGTGGACAAGTTCAGTTGAAAGCAAGCTGAAATGCTAACTCTACCAGAACACCTCTCTCTTTTTTTTTTTTTTAATTATTTTAAAATAAATTTTAATATTTTAATATTGCTTCAAGATTAATTTGAAAAAATATATTTTCAAATAAAATAAGTATGTAGTGTGAAAGTGTTTTTTTAGTCAATGTTAAATTTTTTTTTTCTACTATGCATATGAATGAGGCTATATATGAGTAAATTTTAGTAAATCAGATCATTTACATTGCTCCTTGTGTGTGCAAGTGTTAAAATTTTGGCCTTGCACTTAATTACTCTCTATTTCATCTTCATTTGGCTGTATTCAATTGCATTTAGTTTTCCAAATGGATGAATACTCTAAATGTATAATTAGCTACAAAGGCCACGAAAAGAGAAATTTCTGAAAACAGTTATTGTCAAGAGCTTTACTCTTGGGAGTGTGGGCTCATCATATTTCTACAAAAAAATGCTAAGCCTTCCATCCAAAATTTCAGATGCTGGTCGATAAAGACTACTTTTCTGAAGTACCCCTTATGGATGCACGTGCTAGTCTTCAAATCATTAGTTGAAAACCTATGACTTGACATTTTATCTACAGGGGAAGAGGATTAAGGATTGGGTGATACTCGAGAAAAAGTTGAGAGTGCAAACAAAAAAAAAATTTAAAGAGTGCTGAAACAGAAATCTGCAAAACATCCTTACAGAGACAAACTGCTGATGAATGGTGGGGGAAATAGTAGGGAAATAATAATGCAGTACCTATTTTTAAATAACGCTGCTAAAAAAGAATCTAGAGTTTATAGCCTGGTGAGATTTGTCCCATTACTGAGTAAACTGATAGAGAATCTAATTAAAGATAGGATGGCAGAACAGTTGGACAAATATAACTTGATAGACTCAAGCCAGCATGGCTCCAGTAAGCAGAGGAAGGGTACGGGAGAAAGAAATCTCACTCCTTTAACCCAACAGAGGTACTTTTTGCAAACACACACAAACAGGGGAGGGGGGGTAGATGAAAGTGGGCTTAATTAACTTTAGTTTTCAAAAATAATATAATTAGATCTTTCCTAAAGGAGGTGTTTTTTTTTTTTTTTTTGTAATTACACATAAGAATATCAATTATTTAGCTTTGTCACCAGCTGTGTACTAGGTAGTTTTCTAAGGGGCAAAATATCTTGATTTAGAAACTAATTAAGCAATCGGAAATAAAGTTTAAAAATTATTACTCAAAACAACCACAGCTATTTTTAAGTACTAAAATCTCGTGGGTCTATGCAGTTAATGATTTGGAAATGGAAATAGCTAGCAAATGGATAACATTTCCTAGTGACACCACACTGTTTCTGTTATAAAACAAGCAAGATGATAGCAGATGAAATGTAACTTGACTATTACAAAGTGTGAAGTTGTTCCCAGTGAAGGATTAGAACCTCCCAGACTTGCTCTTGAGTTCTTCAAAAGGGGATTTATTTATTTTTTTAAATATGAGTCTTAGACTTCACCATGGAGAACTTGGTGAGGTTGGTTATTGGATATTAGGAATATAATAGAATATAGAATATAGAATAGAAATAGAATGCTTTGGTACATTGAAAAGGTTAGTTCTACACAGTCAACTCAGAGGAAACAGGCAACTATAAGCGAAAGTGTCAGAACAATCATCTGATATTTTCAAAATCATAACTGAAATTTCTTATTTAACATACTGAAACTAGGCATCCAATGAACTCCAGTCTCCACCTCAGTATTTAATCTGTTCCATGTAATGACTGGAATTTCTTATCTCAACTCTCCACGTTTCTATATTGACAACGAAGTCTTCTTTGAACACAGTCAGAACTGCGGTATATTGGAGGACACAGCAGAATGATTTACCATTGCTGCCTCTGGCAGTTTGCCCAACTTTAATCTGGCTCAGGTACACCTAAACTACACTATGGTGACCACAGGAAAACAGTCTTTCTCTGAAGGAAAGAGACAGCCATTTTTTGGTCTTAAAATATTTACCTTCCACAGATAATGAACATTTTACTTGCACATTAATCAAATTTGGAAAAATAACAAGCCAACCAGTAGAAAATTTGATTAGTCTTGGGATTTGACTCTTTTGAAGTTACCTTTCCTGCTTCCTTACTGCTCCCAAAAACTAATTAGTCTCTGCTGCTTTTCTGCTTTGCTTGGTGGATGTAGAGGAAAGGAATTACTCTGATACCCCAACAATTTGGTTAACAGTAGCAACATCTCCAGGTTATTTGGAACCTTTTCTTCCCTTTGTTTTGTCTCACCAATCTCTGTAGAAGTTTTGAAGTCCCTGCTTCAGTGTGCAAACTTAGGTTTAAAAAGTAGCCAAATCTATGTGCTCAGAAGACAGACTTGGAAACACCCCTTTCTGAGATATATTAAACTACACTTTCTGGACTCTTTAAACTAGAGTAAGTGTTTTCATCTTGGCCTTTCACAGCTCTTGACAAACTTACGAGTTTGTCTAAGCCTTTTGTGCAGTTATACCTTGCTTTTCTATGGTGACTTCTGACAGGAAGATCCCACAGTTTAATTGCATTTTGTAGGATAAATAATTCTTTCTCTTTGTTCTATACCTGCTGTTTTATTAATATTTTTATATCCTTCATTCTTGTATCATGAGACATAAAAAATGAGTATAAAATAATCAACTCATTTTATACTTTAAGCTTTTATAAGCCATTAACACATTTTTCTCTTCCTCGAGTTAAATATTTAGTTACTTAATCTTTCCTCATATTGAAGTCATTGAAAAAAAACTCTGATTATCCTGGCTGTTGCTATCAACAGCTAGGGGAAAACCCTTAAAAGAAAGGTCTCTTTAAAGAATCACAGTAGTTTGGGGTTTTTTTTAACAGATGAGAATATTGTGTTTCTCAAAACCTAATTTTTAAACACATCACTGAGTAAACCCACTTTAACTATATTATTATAATGATAGTGTTTCATATATAAACAGTACAATTTCAAACAATATGCAGTTTACCATATAGATTAAGTAACTTCCAGATGGAAACTCTGGTTAGTAACAAGATTTATGAACAGACTAATGAAAGATGAACTAAATTGACCTATACCACAACATACCTCAGCTGAGCTGAAACCAGCTACTACCAGCTACTCAGTTTCATATTAAAAACAAAATCAATTTAAAAAGTTTACTTCAGTGTATGCGACAATATTCTTTTTTCCTATAAAGCCACACTGATTTGTCTGCAAAATAATATGTATAATTTAGTAACATCTGCATTTTTTGCACACACCAGTGAACTGAATTAAATTTAATGATCCAGATCATCTGCAGTACCAGACCCTAACACACTCTTAACCATCAGTAAACTATTTTGCAATATTAATACTGAAAATTGATTTTTTTTTTTTAACAGAATAGTCAATTCTGCATTTCCAAAGGCCTGTTACTCCATTTCTATGCAAGACTAGATGACTCAGGTGGGGTGTCTTCATGATTTCTGAGAGCACAGAAACTCAAGAAGTATTTATTGCAGACAACAAACTGGGAAGATGGGTGAAGAAAGAAGCACGTGCCAGAAGTTTGCAAAACTCTGAATGAGGTAGACAGGAGAACTAAAAAGAACACCCCTAAAAGCCTCCAGTACTTGATGAAGGCATCCAAGAAAAATGCCTTCAGATCCCTCACAACCTAAAGAGTTAAATACAACTGTCTCTTTCCTGTCTCCTTTCAGAATATGTTGATTCACTCTTTAAATCACTTGGTGATCCTGGTGGGAAAAAAAAAAAAAATTGAATACATAAAGTCTAATCCCCACCCCCAAAACAAATCCATCATATCATAGCACTAATTGGACAGAAACAAGATGGACGAGATCAGGGACCTTGTCATCTCTTAAGGTGGGAATCCCAGTTTGACAGGGGTGAGGAGAATGCCTGTCATTAGTATGACACAGTCATTCCCTAATTAGTCTCGAAAGTTTCTACAAGGTTGGCAGCTTCACCCAAACTAGTGGTTGAATAAAAACAGGGAGGCTGAAAACTGCTTTCTTACATCTCTGATTCCCCTAGTTAGCCTCCTCCCATCCTGAGTAGGGTAAATAAATAAGTATATTAAAAAAATTACGTTGGCACTTTCAATAGTTTCTAGACTCTCTTCAAAATTGTTCATATTCATGTTAATAGATCAGCTCTCTAAGTTTTGATTGATGCAGTGCTTCTCACTTCATATATTCAATCAGTTAAAGCCCACATTGAATAGAAGGAACATTCAAGTGTTTTTAATGGGGCTGCTGAATATATAGAAAGCACGTCTGCTTTACTCCCTGGAGTGGAATACAGAATATTGAATGCAGTCATTCAGCAGCAACCATAATAAAAGGCCAGTAGCTGTAGCAGCATTATGTTCTGATTATGCAACATCACATAGTGTAACAGTAGTTAAAGGTGCAGATGATGTAACTACATGCTGGGACAATGAAAATGTATAAGCATCAGTAAGATTTAAAATCTTTTATTTTGGAAGCGTTACAATCTATCACAGCATGGTATGCATCTAAACCATCCCAATGAATTTGATTACAGGTGAGACATGGAAAAAAAAATACTTGTTCCCCCATCTCTTGCATTTCTCTATGATATACTAAATAAAAAAAGATTAAATAATTTGAAAGCCTTAAGCACAACTCTAACAACACATACTACCATCTAAGACTGTGGTGTTATAGAAAAGTTGAGACAGAGAACAAAAATTCTAAACAACTGAATTCTTTAGAAATATAAAACAAGTGCTGTGCATTTTAGCTCTGACAAGCCTGTGAGAAATTATGAATGGGCTAAACTTTAACACTACAGGAGACTGTAAGTGCAGCAGATTAATGTTGGAGCATGTACTGGAATTGCACTACAAGGTGCGCAGGAGAAGCTCTTAATGGCTCTTCTGAAAGAGTCAGGTCTGAAACACAAAAGTCAATCAGCAGGAAATGCCACAAAGCTTATGGATAATAAAGATTGATAGATGTTATTTAAAATGTAGGTTAGCCAGCTAGGTAGCCAGATTAATTAATACTTAATGACTCACTACATATGTCTGCTTCCCTCTGCATTCACAAAACATGTAGAAGTGTGACTTGGTACCTATAGAAATCAATATTTCTAGGTTCAACAAAACACAAGAAAACCCTGTACTTCTCCCCTGGACTTTTTTCCTTTACATACAAATAGAGTGTGTGTTTGTTAAGAAGATGAAAACTTAGGATATTCAATGAAATTATGTCATTTATCCTTCCTAATTACCCCTTTATGATTATCCATTTACAGGTATTATTCAACAGGGATGGAATATAGCAAGAATTTAACAGAACATTTATCTATTTCTGTTTATGAACAATTCTAAAGTATTGTTCTTTTCATGTACTAAGTCAGTTGTCCGTATCAAAGCTCAGCTGACAGTATAATTGGATCAGACTCCAAGGATAAAACAAATTAAATAACAAAACTAAAATCTAGGATAAGAGTTGAAAAAAAATATTTGGCACAAGCAAAGAAATTCTTATACAGTTAATTACCCATAATTACCCAAATTACTTCTGCAAGACAAAGAAAAGAAGACGACACGGGGCAGAGGATTAAGAAGAAAACCCAGAACAGTGGAAGAAACCCAGTCACATTTGACAATATCTGCCTAGGCAACTGTTTGGAGCCAAAGAAAGCAATCATTTTAGGTCTTTTCCAGTAGTTAAAAATATTTTTGTTCCACAAAGTGTTTGTGTGCTTGCCACTAAACTTCACTTCTTTCCTTCCCAAAGACAGAAAGAGAGTGATGATGATAATTAACATCTGACTTCCTAAAATTTTTCCATAGTTTCAGGGCCTCAGACACTTCATATATGGTCATTTAATTTTGATTTTTAGAAAGTACTTATGACAGCTTATATCTTTTAGCTTTTGTTTATTCTATGAACTCTTATCTACAGCTCAAATCTTCATCTGGGGGAAAATCCCAGTTAAGTAAGTCCAAGACTCTCTCAATGTGAGCAAGACCTTAACACTAACCTGTCATTAATTAGTGATCTTTAACACACCAGTGAGAGGGCCTGTTTTCTTCCAGTAGCATTCCAAATTGCTATAATTTGGTAAAATTTCTAGCAACAGAAACTAGATAGTGTTTTGTCCATAACTGAATAACATGAAACTGAATTAAAAATTAAACTAATAGTTTACAAGAATTGCACATAATATATGTACTTATGAACTCAGTGATACAAGACTATGAGAGAAGCAATAAGAAATGAGAACAGAGAACATGGCTGCATTTTTCTTCATCAGTTGAAATTAAATACTAAAATTGAGAATATAGCACATCTATGTTCTATTTACATTACAATTTTGAATATTATTTTAACACAAAAAAAAATCTCAAAATATTACTGTGTTTGATATGTTCTTGCTATTACTGAAGGCACAAAGGCACACTAGAAAAACAAACATGAACTGACTTAAAAGAATCCCTAACCCATTTCTCACCAGCATGCCAAAATTTTAGAACACCAGTTTCTTTTTGTAAACCACAGTGAAGTCTGAAACTAGGCATATAACAGAAGGCTGAGTTTTCAGAAAGGACTAAAATTATTTTCCTGAGTATCCACTAGGCTAACATAAAAACATTTCCCAGAACTAAGTCAAAAAAGCCCAAGAAATTGAGCAAATACTTCATGCATGCAAGAATTTATTCATGACGATACAGGCAGACACAAAGGTACATTCATGCTTTTCAAAGTACCATCCTATTAATGTTGTCAAACTACTAATGTTATACAGATTTTTCTTTTTTTCAAATGAAGATTTAGTCATCAAGCTATTTCAGCATATGTTTACTTTTCAGATTGATAGGATTTAATCACACATTTAAATATCTGGTTGAATTATCATTCATACTAAGAATTCCATACAGGATCTTTAGAAACACAGATATCTGAGTTCCAGTCTTAAACCTTAGGGTTTTGATGATTATTTTGTTAAAATAAAAGGTTGGGGCTTGTTAGGGGTTTTTTTTGTTTGTTTGTTTAACACACTGTTTTCTAAAACACCAAACTTACACACTTAATAGTAATAGCCTTTAGGACTGATGCTGTGTGGCATATAGTTTCCATGAAAGAAACAAGGCTGAATAGATCTAAAGTCTATAAAGCTACATTTAATAGTGCTAATAATAAAAACAAGAAGAGAAACAAAAGCCATTGAAATAACATACCCATGAAAATTGTAGTAATTATCTGAGGCCCACACCTGTAACTCTTTCTTTATTTTAGATCTGTATCTCTAGCAGATAAGAGAACTTGTTCTGGTAGGAAAACATCTAAATAGAATTAATGTCATAAACAGAACTAACCACCTCATATGAGCTAACCACACGCTTTTGTGAATACTCTTTGCTCATAGGCTTCAACATGAAGCTTAAAGAACCAAACTGTCGTGGAAATCCTTCCTAAGTTCCCTGCAAGCCTACCAAACAAAAACAGCTACAAGCAAGATGCTCAGTAATAGCATTTTGGCTGTTCTGAGTTAATGCTCCATTAAGAAACTTCCAAGAAAGCCTCAGTCACACAGAAAACAAGTCATCCCAAATTCTCCTAGCAGCCCAACTGCTCCTGCTACACAAGTCAAACAAAGGACTTTAGAAACAATTCCATAGAACTTGCTTCCACCATATTAACTCACCATAACACTGCTCAGCAACATACAGAAAATCTCAGAAGCATCCATAAACCTTTCTACCATCTTCCAACATATCTAAGCCACCTATCTACCACTTCCTCATATAGTAATACCTCTCATATCACTCTGAGATGTTTCCCCTCTGCAGATTAAAAGAAGATACGAGTTAATTGCTTTTCTCTGATCCAGCACATAAGGTGTCTTGCTTTAATTCACTAATCTCACTAGTGAAAGCTCTTTCCTACACTTACTCTACCTGGTTGTCAGTAAAGAGAAGTTATTCAAGAAGTTAACTTTAAATAGTCCCTGGGAGTGTAACTTCTTCTCTGTAATGTTGTCTAGTTATAAGAATTCTAGTTAACATAAAAAAATTGTGACAACATTTTTGGAAAGTAAAAATAAGCTTTTTCAGAGGGAGGTTGTGAAGAGACATGAGAAAAAACAAATTCTTCAAAAGGGAAAACTTAATTGCCTTGATTAGACTTGTGACTATACTAAGAAAAACCTGACTTGTGATGCAGTCCAAATTGGGATTTCTTTTGGCTAAATAAAGAAAAGCAGTTTTTGTAGTAAAAAAAAAAAAAAAAAAAAAGAAATCCAAATAAGCTTAACTAAATAATATGTAATATCACAATGTCATGTGTATGAATGAAGTTACAGTATCTAACAAAATACAGTATTCCATGCTTTTTACAGGTTATAGCTAAACCACATGAATAATGAATACTTAGAATGGATGGGATAACAGGGGTATGAAATAAAGGTTGTCAATCAAGATCACTTGGCATCTTTTTCACTGTTTTGTTTATGTGTTATGTCTGAGTCGTGGATATAATACCTTCCAATGTTAAAATAGACTTTGTTTCTTCTGATAAAGACAGTAACCTTATTACAACCTTAGCATACAAATATATATGAGTAGATTTATATTTTAAATGTCTAAATATATATAAAAATGTTTATAAATATATAAACATTCACTACAGTGAAGACCTATCAACACTGTTTCACTTAAATTCACTCCACTATAACATCGCTAACTTTATTTGTGGGTACTTAAGGGGATGAACCAAGAGTTAAATCAAGAAACAAAGAGTTTGCTTGTGTGCTCGTTTTGGCTGGAGTATTTTCTTCATAGTAGCTAGTATGGGGCCATGTCTTGGATTTGTTCTGAAAACAATGTGGATAAGACAGGGGTGATTTTGTTATTGCTGAGCCATGCTTGTGCAGAGTCAACCCCTTTTCTGCTCCTCACAGCACCTCACCAGCGAGCAGGCTGGTAGTGCATGAAAAGTTGTGAGGGGACACACCTAGGACAGCTGACCTGAGCTGACCAAAGGGATATTCCATACTATATGGTGTAATGCTCAGTATATAAAGTGGTGGGAAGAAGGAGGAAGAAAGGGATGCTTGGAGTGATGCCATTTGTCTTTCCAAGTCACTGTTACGTGTGATGGGGCCCTGCTGTTCTGGAGATGGCTGAACATCTTCCTGCCCATGGGAAGTGGTGAATGAATTCCTTGTTTTGCTTTGGTTTTATGAGTGGCTTTTGGTTTCCCTATTTAACTGTCTTTATCTAAACCCACGAGTTTTCTCACTTTTACTCGCCTCATTCTCTTCTCCATCTCACTGAGGGGAATGAGCGAGTGGCTGCATGCAGCTCAGCTGCCAGCTGCCATTAAACCATGGCAGCTTGGAACTTATGGCAGAGTTCTTGATAGTTTGGGTTTCCTCCCTCATACCAACAAATGAATAGTTTTCTAAAGAACAATATTCTTCTTACGTATAATTCTAATCATATTTTTAGCATCTGACTATTTATTCCATGCACATTTTTTGGCCCTGTGAACTCCCATGAGGCTGACAGTTCTGATGACGTATTTCTACCTGATCTAGAACCACCCTAGAAAATGTCCTAAGTAGTCCCATGTTGTAGGACATCTGATCTGTTAGTAAATTGTCACCATAAGGAGCCTGATGTTGCTGTTCTGATTTATGATAACTATTTCAGGTGATATCTTTACAGACACAGAAAAAAATACATCAGCTGTTCTTCAAAGAGCTGAAAATATCCCTGAAAGTAGTCCATCTCCGTGAGGGCTTTAATATGGCTGTGGGTGTGATTTTTACATCCTATGCTCATATAATTCACCTCTCATTATTTTCTCTCTTCTCTGTTCTGATGCAAAGCCACACCAAATAATTTTGGTTCCCAAGAAATAAATTTGATCAAATGGATTGATTGTCTAACAGTTAGTCTGTGTTAGTACCCTGACCCACTCAAAGTTTACCGTCCACATGTAGTCCTCACTAGATGGCAGGTAATGAGCATTTTACTCTTACAATCAGAAAATGAGTAGAAAGGCTGTTTGGGGCTCTTGTCAGCTTTGTGTGCATTAACTGAGTCCTGAAGCCATCACAGAGGCCCTGAGAGCACAATTTACAAGCAGCAAGTTCCATCATACATGAAGAGTTTTATCTGACTTCTCTGTGGTTAATAGGCTTGCCCCTAACGTAACAAGGAAAATGTTTTGTTGCACTTGAATAAAAAAAAAAAAAGACAAAATTTAAACTTCTTATACTTTAACGATGGATGCTGTTGTCTTCTCTGGTTTGTAATATAAGTGAAGGAATATCACAACTAATAATGTAAGAAAGTGCAGCAAAGGAGTTTTAGTAAAGTGGTATAATTTGCAAACAGATGACCGTATCAAAGTCAGTGAGACAAAAAATGAATAGCTCTAAACTTAGTCATATTTTTCCGGCTGTTGACAGTGATGAATTGTTTATCTGGTGTTGTGACAGTTGAACCTCTTATTAGGATGCTTAGTACTAATTAAAATTTTAAAACATCTCTCTGCTTCATATGCCTGTGTCTCTCTGGGGGCTCATAAATAGTTGTTTTCCCTTTTCAGTGGAGAAAATTATGAAATGAATGACAATTCCCAGTCTGAAACAGTTCAGGTAGCACGTCTATTCTCATATCAACACCTTGAAGAGGAATCATTTTCTGGTGTAGTTCTAAAGATTTAAAAGGATAAAAAATGCTGAAATGGTTCAGATGATGCTTTTCACCTGAGAACAGAGAGGAATCCTAATCAAAGGACTAGTAAACAGGAGAATGTTAAAAAAGCTGCATGTAAAAGTTGAATTAAACCATATTTGTGTGAACTCTGTTATTTTTATAATAGAAAACATAATGAAATATTTTTGTTTTGAAAGTTTGCAATACTAATTTTTAATTCTAAATGTTTTGATTGTTTGGAAGTGTTTTCTCAAAGTCTTTTGAAACATTGTGCTTGTGATAGTAAAGTACAACAGTTCTAAAACATGAAATTGCATCTCCTGATCATGGAACTTGAGGTAGTCAGTTGAAACCAGAACTTACGTTATTTTATGAGCTATTATCATGCCTATATCTGTTTCATAAAGAGATTACATTAGAGCCACCTGAAGGTTTCCTTTAAGTTTTTTGTAGAGTAAAAAGGAAACAGAAAACAACCTGCAAATTTGAAAATAATCCAATCTATTTTTACATTAAAAAATAGTAATAAAAAAATCTGTCATCCTTTAGTTTTCAGGAGATGTAAGTGTGAGTTTCAAAGAATGTGCTCTATTCTCCTTTTTGTTAAGCTGTACCTTATTTCGTATCTTTCCGGTGATCTTTAAGCAGGAATAAGTAACACTTAGAACGTGAAAGTATGAAAATTATTTTTGGAGTTTCACCTGCAATTTAGGGAATCTATTCCTTCTCTAGCAAAATGAAAATGAATATTGCATTGAATTTATACAAAGAACTACTTCAGAAATCTACAGAAGCAAATTTTTATGGAGCCTGCAGATGAAATGCCGAAAAATGTGGCTGCATATTTTTCAGGCTGGTAGGTAATTAGTATCATTGGTAGAAGATAGAGAAAAGGATGAGGGAATTCCAGATATTTGAAGGAAAGAGTGCACTGGTGTTCCACATACCTGGAATTATCTTTTAGATCATGTTATTAAACTGAGGAAACCAAAATCCTCTGCCTTCATTTTAAGGATAGCATACAAAATGAGCTTGTGAGTTTTCTTACTCAGTTCTTCGAATTTGTCTTAAATCAGGCCAAGTGTGCAATAATTTATAAAATTCAACTTGTAGTCTCCGAAATAGTTGACTGAGGTAACAAATCTGATGTGTGTACCATGAGATGAGATCAATAGCTTTGGAATCTAAGGCTTCAGGTCCTAGGAGTTATAATTGATTTTTTAAACTTTCTCTCACTCCCCTGTACAGAACTGTATAGATTCTTGAAAACAAATTCTATTTGTGATGGGGATATGAGATTTAATGGCACATATGTTAAATTTCAAGGATAGTTAAAATCACCTTTTTTCATACGGATTTTTTGTAGTTAAAATGCTGTAATAGAACCCTACAAAACAAAAATTCCTTGATACCAAAAAGGTTGTTTTTTCTGCTTTTGAAGGTGGAGGATGTAGTGAGAGAGAGAGGATTTCTTTCTCTTTTTGTTTTTCTTTTTCTTCTTTTCTCAATAAAGTTAGGGCCAGAAGGAAATAGGAAAGCCATAAAAATATTTTCAAAATAATACTCACTTATTTCAAAACAATTAAAAGGATGTATCTTGCTGA
>JAYRBT010000082.1:74191435-74221944 GCA_036023395.1 Myiotriccus ornatus | reverse complement strand
CAATGTTCACTGCACAAAAAATCAAAACCTATGGTATTACTTGCCATTTCCTGAAAAATTTAAAAAGGAAATTGAGCAGTATGGATAATAAAAATTGATATTTCTTCCTTTATCAACATGAAGCTGAAGAGGAAGGGGTTAAAATCCCTTTTTCCTTGTAAATGCTCCATGCTTCAGAATAAAAATGTGTATAATACTATATCATTATTTGAA
The DNA here is from genome assembly GCA_036023395.1 of Myiotriccus ornatus. NCBI lineage: Eukaryota > Metazoa > Chordata > Aves > Passeriformes > Tyrannidae > Myiotriccus > Myiotriccus ornatus. Next base: position 74,221,731 of record JAYRBT010000082.1, on the reverse strand, counting down.
TTAACTACAGTTAGATCACGTAGATATAAATCTAAGAGAAAACAAAAAAAATATGGTCACCTCCTACCACAAGGTTTTGAATAGACTGGTTTCATTTATAGTTCTATGAGTCTGATTGTAATAGGACTTCTTGAAATCTTTTTTTGGGGAAAAAATAAACATAACCATAATTTCAAAGCTTGAAATATGTTGATTATTTTGGATTAGTTACTGCCTAAAATAACTTTAAATTTCGTATTTTGTGCTCTGAATTAAAAGTTTCTTTTTACTTGTTTTTTTCTCTAGGTATCTTAATTTTCAGTCTATTTCATTTTCTTGAGAAAGCAGACAAAGAATGAGAAGGAATGGTGAAGCAGGGCTCCCTTCCGCAGTTTCCTAACTTCTCTTTGTTGAACGGCAATACATGTATATAGAAAATACTAATTTCAGACAGTGTTACAGAAAACTGGAAATGTTCTGAACAGAAAAGTTCTCAGATTATTTTGAAATATATATCTTTTTTTCCATTCACCCTTTTATTCTGCAGGAAATTTTTCTGAATATCATTTAAGGACATTTTCTTATAGACTGATACTACCATAATGAGATGGGTAACAGCCGATAAGATGCCAGTCCATCAGGACAGACAGCAACTCAACAGATAAAATCTCAATCTTAATTTGATGAAAAGTCCAACTGATTTCTCTGATGAATAGCTCCCTGCATGTTTCCATTTTTTTCTTTTTGTGCTCATGCTTAGGTGCCAGAGGAGTCCCAGCTGAATCCTAGAGCAGTGGGGATCCAGACTTGCAGAGCACCCAAGAAGCCACCTGCTCCTCTGTCCAATCCCCTTTTTGACTCCTTCTCCCTTCACACCCAGTCCACAACCTCAGTCTCCAGTCTGGCCTACAGCTACCATACAGTGTTTCCAAAGGGGTCTCAACGTTACCAAATGGGCCTATTTTAAAATATTAGCTAAAATTGCCTTTTCCTATTTTCTTAAACCCTCCTCTCAAACAAGAGAACAGCAGCAGCTCTTGGGGAAAACTGCAGTTCATCCACATGGAAAATTAATTTGGATCATTTCACTACCTAAGCAGAAAACTTGAGATTATGTTAAGGCTGAATATTGTTATAAATTAAATCTTCAATAAGGCAGCTGCAACAAAGCACAGAGACACTTCAGAGACAGTGAAGCATTAGTGGAAAGTCTTATTTGTTGCACAACTCACCTGTAACATGATCAACCCCAAACCCTGTAGCCTTTGAGAGCCATTGATTATCACACACTCAGATTTTTATATATGTAAATACTTTGCTGGGAAGAACAGTTTATGGGATCTGAGGAACAGATACTATCTCCATTAGCAAACAGCTACATTTCCTTCCCTGTCTGAGACAATCTGTCTTACCCTCAATCGTATACTTTAGATTCACTGAAAACTACACTTTTATTCTTAAAGATCTAAAGATAGATACAGTTCTTGGCTCTCTAAAGACAGATTCAGTTCTTGGCTCAAATTCTGGATTTATTTTTAAGGTATTTTGTTAGATTTTATTTCAACTTAATCACATTTCTTAGAAACCTTTAGAAATTCAAACATAGTATGCCAAATCAATCAACTTGTAAGACAACAAAACACTGTTATGGTAACACATAAATTTTCTAGTCCTTATTGCAATGAATCATCTTTTCTAGTCAAATGACACTTTCTATATATGGAAGTGTCTTATACTTCTATATACAGACACTTACCAGACGCATCTTAGTGAGTTTTTCACTATTACTGTGTGAATAATATGGTGGCTTTTAACCAGATGAACTAAGAATACATAAATACCATTATCTGCGAAACAGAGAGATAAAGTGCCTTGGCAGAGGCGAGTGGCTGGAAGATTTAAGAATTATCTGAGAAGAATGCCAGTATGTGCCTTTCTGATCTGTATATGCAGATGCACAAAACCTCATTTTGCACCATTTCCAGGGTTTTTTTGCTATCCTTCCTTCCTAGTTACCTTCTGTGGTAACTTTCTTACAAGCATTCCTAGCAGTAGGGTTCATTGTAAGTCTGGGATCACACAAGAGAAACAAACAAATTCCTTTCCCAGCATGCGTTTGCACATAAAGCTGAACCCAGCCTCGTAAGTCATCTCTGTTCATCATTAAAACCATCTTTCAGTTTTTATATCATATAGTTAGAAAACAACAGAAAAAAAGTCAATCTTTTGAATATATATGTCTTTTTTTCTTTTCTAGAAAAGTGAGCTATTTTCAATAATATAGTTGTTATATACAAATATTTAGCATTAAATATATTGTTTACATTATTTTCCTATTGATTATTTAGTTCAGCTGCTGCAAGCATGAAATTAAATCCATCTTTTAAGAAACATTTTGCCTTGTATCTCAGTAAGTAAAATATTGTCATCACTAGTAAGAATGTATTAATTCTGTAATAGCTCTGCAAGACCTCAGAACCAGAACCCGTTTTTCTTGGTTTCCCTGGGCATCCTCAGATTTCAGAGGTTGGTTGTGTCAGCTTGTTTTGCTCTATTAGCAATTAACAAGCAATGAGATTTTTATTGCCTAATTTATTTCAGTTTTGCTTAGCACTGAAAAACTGCATCTTATGTCCATTGTAATAATTTTTATATATTTTGGTAGGCAGCAAACTTATGATAGTGTGCAATTACTCTGTGTAGAATGAACTGTCACACTAGCATAATAATGTGATTGAGTAGAAGCATACAATGATAGCATAAGCCTTGTGAGTGACAGCACAGGATAAAATGAAAAGCTATGAATGATTCGTCAATAAGCATTACAGGCCATCATCAGGATGTAACTTCGGAAGCTAGGCAAAACCTGCTGTAGGGGTAACAAAACAAAGAAGAAACATCCAACAAATACAAAAAAACACTGTATAAAGTAATTTCAGAGGCAATGTGACCACCAGAAGTGTCAAAGATGGGTGTAGTTGCTCCAAGGAGGCAGCCAAGTAACACAAATGTGCCAGAAAGAGGGACAGCACAAGGGACTACAAATAGGCACATCATCTCCCTGAGTACTCACCTCCAAAACCCTCTGGATCCTGAAGGTATCTCTAGATAGCATGCCTTCCATCAAGAGTATCAAACACACCACTCACCTTGTTGTCACCCACAAACTTGCTGACATTGCCTGAAGTTCCACTGTCCATGTCCCTGATAAAAATATTAACCACTGCCTATCCCAATACTAACCTCTGAGCAACACCACTTGTCACTGGACATAATTATGGGTATTGAAAATGTAAGGGACCAGCTGTATCATCTGAATGTTCACAAGGCATTGTGAATGGGGATTCATCCCAGATTACTGAAGGATGATATGTCAGGGCCATTCTCAATCATCTACTAAAGGTCTTGGGAGTCTGGGGAGGACCCTACTGACTGGAAGCTGTCCAGTGCTATTCCAATTTAGAACAGGGGTGTGACGGAAGACCCAGGGAACTATCAACCTGTTAGTCTAACCTCAGTTCCTGGAACAATCATGGAGAAGATCATACTGAATACTAATGAAAGGCATTTAAAGAATGGTGCAGTCACTGGGCAAGTCAACATTCATTCACAAAGCAAAAGTCCTGTTTCAGTAATTTGATATCCTTCTAGGATAAGGTCACCCACCCTTGATGGATGAAGGGAAAGTGGTGGATGTAGTTTTCCAGGATTTTAATAAGGCTTTTGATACTGTCACTCTCAGCATCCTTCTAGACAAGCTGTCCAGATGTGGGATGTGTGGATTCACAGCACACTGAGAGAAAAACTGGCTGAATGTTGGTGACTGATCACCAGTGGTGTTCCTCAGGTGCAGTTCAAGGGCCAGTTCAACCTATTTATCAATGATCTGGAGGAAGGAGTTGAATGCACCATTAACAAGCTTGCTGATGATCCCAAACTGAGAGGTGCAGTTGACTCCTGAGGGACAGAAGGCTTGCAGAGGGATTTAGGTAGACTGGAGCTCTGAGTTATAGGACATAATTTCACAAGTTCAAATGCCAGAATCTGCACCTAGGATGAAGTAATACTGGGCACAGGTACAAATGAGGAGAAGCGTGGCTGTAGAGTAGCTCTGTAAAAAAGGATATAGGGGTGCTAGTTGCTGGTCAGAAGCAGCTCAGCGTGAGTCAGCAGCATGCCCTGTCAGTCCAGAGGGCAAACTTCCTCCTGGAGTGCATCAGACATCACATTACCAACTGGTCAAAAGATGTGATTATCCCACTGTATTCAGCATTAGTGTGGCCTTACCCTGAGTACTGTGAAGTTCTGGGCCCCACAGTTTAAGAAGAATGTGAAGATCCTTAAATATGCCCACAGAAGGGCAACAAACCTGCTGAAAGGGCTGGAAGGAATGTCTAATGAGGAGCATTTAAGGACTTTGGGCTTGTCTGCTTTGGAGTGGCTGAGTGGCAAGCTCATTGCTTTCTGCAGCTTCCTGAGGAGGGAAAGGGGAGAAGGAGCTGTTGATCTCTTCTATCCAGTGACAGGATATGTGGAATTGGTTCCAAGCTGCACCAGGGCAGGTTTAGACTGGACGTTTAGAAACAAGTCTGAGAGGGTGGCTGACTATTGGAAAAGGCTTCCTGGAGAGGTGGTTGATGCCCATGACTATCGGTGCTTAAGTCACATTTGGTCAACACCATTAGTAACACACTTTAGCTTTTGTTCAGTCCTGAAGTGGTCAGGCAGTTGGACTAGATGACTGTTGTAGGTCCTTTCCAACTGAAATATGGTACTGCATTCTATTCTGTACTGTTCTGTTCTATTCAGTATGAAGTAGAAAGTCTGCTGCTAATGAAAGAAGTTAGCAACTTTAATTTTTAAGGTTTAAATTTAGCCCATGGTATCAGTCTTCTAGACATTTCTATCACAATGATCTCTGACTTGATAAATATAAAAATATATTAATGTTTAACATGAGTAAGCAAAATAAGTAGTTTTTCCCCTGAAAACAAACTGTGTAAACTTTCTATGTGTAATACTAATCTGACTAATCATAATAGTGGTTTCTCTTCAGTTTGATTAAAAAGGCTTCAACATAGATTACAATACTCATGTAAAGTTACAATTTAAAAAAATATAATTGCTAGCTAAGCAGAAATGAGATCAAATATAAATGAGAACATATAAGTATTATAGGTATATAGGTATATAATTTCAAACATTTCAAAGAAAATAGAAAACCTATGAAATAATACAATGCAAATATTTTTTCTGATATTATGGAATATTCCATTCTTGTGAAATAATATTTCATAATAAAAGAGCTTTAACTAATGGCAGCAAGATGGTGAAGAAAGATAAAGATAGGAAGGTACTGGCAAAAAAAAAATTTAAAATTTGTTACATGTTTCAAAAACAAAGAAGGCATCTCAGTAACTGGATGTTGATTGCATGGGAAAGCACTAGAATTATCTTAGCGATGTAGTTTCAGACAACTGAGGAGAAGTCCGTAAGGATAATATAAATGTCCCAAAGTCCCCTGTCCTTCAAATTTTTTTACTGTACACCATCCTATGGTGTTTAAATATGTTGAAATATATTTTAAAATGTAGTTATTAGAAATAATCTAATACAAAACCAGTTGAAGAATATATTTTAACCTGGTTTGCATCTTCCCCTTCCACTGTGACAAATTATTTTCAGCTGCATGCTGCCAAACATTGAATAGCTTTTAAGACCACAGCATTAGAAAGGTAGTATGAAAACTGAAGAATGTCAGTTTATAATTTGAAATCTTCTCTTGACTCACCTGAAAAGCAACCCCAAAAAGACTATGTCCTCACCAGGGACCGCCATATCATGTTATGAAGAAGGGGGGGAAGTATCTTTTTTGTTTTGTTTTTCTTTCACCTGCTGTTGCCACATGAATATTTCCACATCATGCATCAGCCTTTATTTCAGTGCAGCACACAGAGGAGCAAGGCTAAGAATCTCACCTCTATTCATCCTCCTTGGGAATGGTTATTCCTAAAAAAAAACCCCTACTAAGCAGGGATAACTTCACAGCCTAGGCAAACTAATGAGTTGCAATTTGTCTGACTTCTATGATTCATTCTCAGTATTGGTGTAGGGTCAGGCCCCTGACTCATATGTACATAAACTCAAATTAACAAGATTAATGCTAATACCTTATGTTATCCCCAACTTCCTTCCTAGGTAATTGGTGAATTCAGTAATGGAAAGAGGTTAAACTAGCATTGCTCTTTGGAAAGAATATTACTACTGAGTAAACATTACAGTGAAACCTGTCAGAGTCATATGTATTTGTATGGCACTCCTTTCCATGAGAAACTGAAAAGCAAGTTACATTAAACTCTTAGGGAGAAAAGGTTCAAGGTGACATAATATAAACAGACTAAGTGCATACTCTTACTGGTTGGTTTAAAGTGAGAGACAGATTTTGCAAATGTAGAGAACGCAAGTTTCTGATAGAAAACAAGTTTCAACTTCTATGTTAGGTGGCAACAATCCTTTGACAAATTCAAGTATGACCATGCTTATTTAGTAGGACAGTCTCAATATACACTTATAAATATGAATATGTAGGCCAAGAGACACTGGGTTTGACTTCTGGTCACCTATATAAACAAGACACAAAAACATTTGGTGAATTTGCAGCAGAATTTCGAAGCCTTTATTTCTAGTAACAAAACGAAGTAGACCAAAAGTATGAAGCAACAGGGAATAGCTAATTATTTTAAAAGTTTTGTGTTAGATGTAAGAGAACAGTATCAGATTATGTTAGCATTACTTTAAATTGTTATTTCTAGAACCGACTTTCTGGAAATTATGTACCCTCAAGAATATTGTTTCAAGCATGCCTTTTGCCACCATTGGATAGATGGTAGTTGGTCGATAACCAGGAGGAGAGAAAGGTCACAAGAATTTCTAATATAGAAATGTTTTCCTCAGTAAAGAAAAACTTCTGTTTTTATAGTCAGATCTGTTCCCTCCACCCACGAGAAGAGACAAGACAGAGAAAAACAAGATGATAGCAAAGCAACAATAAGAATGACCTATGATGTGTAGTTACTGATGGCCTCTGTTGTTTGTTTTTGGTTTTTAGTTTGATATGCTCTTCTCCTTGAGAGAGAGTTGTGTATTCTGCTGAAGAAATATATGAAATGTGCACTGAAGTGAAAGATAATACAATGAATTCACTTGCAAAGTAGTGATGTGGATGTGAATGAGGTGTGAGCATCTGAATCTCCCCTTGTGTAAAAGAAACCAAAATAGAAAGCAAAGGAAAAAGAAGCTTTGAATGTGGTTATTAAGAAGTTGTCTTTCAATGCTGAGACAATGGAGCAAGTCTTTCTTGCCCAGTACAGTTTCTTAAGCTTATATTAGCTTTTCCCATATTTTGATCATATAAATGATTTTTAATCAAAATGCTGTAATATTGCCTCAAATAATTTCTTTAAAAAATAACAAATAATCCTAAATTACTTAAAATAATATTAAGACTGCAAAATTAAGAAATAATAAGAGCTGAACAGTTTGATTTTTTATTATTCACTTTGCATACACTATGATATTATGACATAAAGTTGTTTTCCCCAAAGTCCCTGTCCTGCCTAATGAATGGGTTACTTATTCCATATGTCTTTTTCTTATTATTTCCTCAAAGTTTCATGAGATAATGAAACACTATTCTCAACCTGTCTGTAGCGTGACATGGACATAGAATTTCATTTACAACTGTAAAAATAAAGACAAGATTGTCAGAAATATCTAGTAAGTATCATCAAAATGTATCTTTTTACAGAATCCTTCTCATAAAAACTTCAGAGGTTTAAAACAGCTCTAGTTAACTTCAAGTTTTATATGTCAGGGCCTTTGCAGATCAGTCAATTTAAGTATTCAGAAATGAATGACACCTAATTGTTAGAAGTCCCGTTCAACTGAGTTTTTCAGAATCATACAAGGAATCAGGAACTGAGACAGAAAATATTATAGTTTTTGATAGCTTTAACAATTTATTGTTCACTATCTTAGGCAAAGGTACTGGAATGCTGCATTAAACTCGTTAACATTTTCATGAATCTCAGTAATCTCTAAAGAAGACTGTAAACTTAGTTGCAACACCAAAAAAAATTCCAATAATAAATAATATTTAAACTCAACCTGAAGTAAATGTACAAAGCAAACACAGAAGCAACTTAGAACTGCATTTCCATAATATTTTCCAATAAGTTAAAATTATAGTGACTAAATTGTCTGTACTTTGTATTCACAGAATGATTCAGGCTGGAAGGATTGTCAGAGCAGGGTCAGATATGGGGTCATTTCAGGCTGCTCAGCTATTTATTGAGTTGTGTCTTGAAAAACTCCCAACGACTGATATTGAACAACTGTGGTTGTCCACTGCTCCACTGCTCCAAAGGTTCTCCACTGCTGAACTGTCTTCAAGGTGATTTCCACCACTCTTATATCAAGTCTGATCCCCTTTTATTTCACCTTATGTGCTGTTAAGTGTCCAGCTCCATCTTCTCATGAGTGTCAGTGCGGGTATTGCTCTAAGGTCACCCTGAAACCATCCCTCCAGTCTGAACAAGCTCTGGTCTTTCAGCCTCTCCTCAGAGGACAAGTGCTTCAGACCCCAGTCAGATGAACTGACTTCAGTTTTTCACTGTTGTCCCTGTCTTGGGACTTTAAAAGTGGACTCAGTATCTACATGTGTTTTCATGAGCACCAAGTAACACCCTCAAACCTGTGAAGCATTAAATTTGGTAAATATTGCCCTTGGTAAATTCTGATTTAGACTTTGAATGAGTAAAATAACTGAGCCTACTTTTTTGTGTAACTAAATAGTAAGATTGGTCTACTTAATTCCATGTACCTCATTAATGTCCCAAGTAAGAAAAAACATTTCAAATTTATACATTTTGTGGGCTGTAAGCAGATCTATTAATGCTCTATTAAACAAATATAATTTTTTAAGTGAATTTAGTGCCCAGTTGGTGTTGCCCTGGACAAGGGACAAGGATACTTAATGTAAGCGGCATAGATATCTACCAACATTAGGCAGCTGTTTTACAGAGATTAATGTTTAATAGTGCACTGCTCTGAATTTAGATTTATTGACAAATACCCATTTCACATTTGAGTGGCTGACTTACATTAATTGAAGTAATAAAATTGTTCAATTGAAGAAAAAAAAATTTTTTTCTCAAATTCTATTCAAGATTCTGATCTCATTAAACAAAATTAAATCTACCAGTGGGATAGGATGTATGCAAGCATAGCTAATAGATCCATTTGCTAATCCAAGTAACTTCAGGGTGCTTGACTTCCAGAATTGTGCAACTAGAATCTCATTTTAATACAGCTTCATCTCATAATTTGAAAGATGAAAGAAGCAAGGACATTTAAGCTTTATTAACCATCAATTAGGGTTAATTAATTAATTAACTACAAATTAAGGATTTAGATATTCATAATAAAAATTAAGAATTTAGAAATAAGATGTTAATTAAGCTGTCAAACGTAGAAATGCCATATGTGGAGAATTTCGGAGACCATGTCTTCATTGTCCAAAATGTATAAACATTTGATGAGAAAGAGACTGAAAGAGACAAAGAAATACATGAAGATAAAGGGCACTTTGGATGACTTACAATAAGAGCAAGATGCACAGCCTTGTACATTTACATAGATGTTGCACACAAGGAACAAAGAACTTCTTGTTAGTGTCCACCAGGGATAGAACATGGAGTAAGAGACTTAAATTGAAGCCTGAAGTTTGACTGAACATTAGTAAAACCTTTAACTGTGAAGACAGTTAAACAATAAATTAGATTGAGGCTGTGAGATTTTCATCATTGGAGGTATATACAAGGATTTGAAACAACTGTAAGGAAGCTGAGGCAAAAGGATGAAAAAGATGGTCCCTTTTGGGAATATTGTTTCATATTTGCCATATAATGTGATAGTTGTTTTTTTTTTGATGCATCTTAGAAAAGTAATTACATGTTGCATGCTGTGAAATCTCTTCTACTAGAAGAGAAACCCCAGTCAACCTCCTGAGACTCGTTTTTCTAAATGCTGTAGAAATAGGAAAAAGCTATGTTTCAAGGATTGGCACAAATGAAAACAGAAAATAAGGAGGATACATAGCAGTACAGCATTAAAGGGGAGATAGCTAATACAAAAAAATGTTAGTGTTAGAAGCACAAGGTTACCTGTCTTATCTGACTTGATGACTTCAAAGGTATTTATTAACAAGTGGGAAAGGTATCTATGGATTCATGTAGAAGCCATCTGCCTCACTATTATTAGAAAGTTAATTTGCAGTCTTGTAAGCAATTTCATGAGACAAAGCAAAGCCTAAATAGGCCTGAGGAATTGACCCTCAAGCATGTTCATATCTGGGGGGAAAGGGGGCGGGGCAGATATAGGGCTAGGAAAAAAAATATCTTCACTGCTGCTTGTGTCATACTTGACTTAATTTAAATAAAGAATTTAGAGGGTTGTCAATGTGCAACACTTCAAAAGAAGAAGATTACATTACTGATGATTTTGAACTATCTCAGCTATTGGACCGCTTTTTAAATCTAATGAGAAAAATACCAGCAAATGTTATGGACAATTAGGAAGTAATGAAGACCATGTCATTGCAGCTGATGACAAAAGATACTGAAGGGCATTGCCACACATTGAGTCTGGATGTTAATCTACTAAACTACTGCATTTTTCAGAGGCTGGATTTATTTTATGAAATAACTCCATTAATAATCCAAGAGAATGCATAGACAGAACATTTGTTATGGGAGATGTTTCTATCACTGGAGTGAACAGACATTGTGGAAAAGAATCTAGAGAGGAGAGGGATCAAGAGATGAACTACAGTGAGATTCATGGAGAAAATATGTAGTCCTACATAGAAACGTGTGTGTGGAGAAAGCATCCCTTCTCTCTGCAGTGAAGAGCATCACACTTTTTCAACAAATGGGACAAGTACTTCAGTGTTACATCAGCAATCAATGAAGTTAATCTTAGGATCAACCCAAAAGCATACTGCAGGGAATCATTCTCTCTACTGCTTTGCCAGCCAAGAGGCAATTCAAGTGCAAAACACATGGCCCTCAAATGCATCTCTGCAATTATTCCAAGTCCCATGCATGTTCCTCAGACTAAAGTGAATTTAAAGGTTAGTGAGTGGCATGAACCAGGTGCATAACCCATCTATAAATTAACATAGCTGACACTTAAAAGCCATGATATTCTGAGGTCTTTAGAGCCATGATTTTTTTATCTCAACTGAGGCTTTAAAAAAAAAAAAAAAATTAAATGATTGTCCAAAGCATCAGAACAAACTCCTCTCAAATTTCATTGTTTTTCTCCAGTCACACTGGTGATGTCAGTCATCCATGCTTCATTACCTGGCATGAGGGCCTGAATCTTGTGACTGCTCTAAAACAACATGCTCAGAACAGAGATATAAGACAGAGATACAACCTCTCATTATATCTGACACTCATCAGTGCACTTAACTGTAATCATGCTCCTACAGTCACAGTTTTTTGAAAAAAGAAAATGATTCTAACATCAGAATCAAGACTGCCATCCAATGCCAAAATGTACAGTCATGAATTATGCATTTTGTATCTCATTTGCCTCAGAAAGACATTGTGTAAATCAAAGCTTTTCTGTGTATCCAGTACGCAGACATGAAGCACTAACCAAGTATTATGCTACCAGATGGTTTAGGTTTGTTCCTTAAAAAAATTACTCCACATGCGAGTACAGCACAGAAATATGAAAAGAATAATTCTATAGAAAAACTCAAATTTGCTCGCGATCTCTCTCTCCCCCTCATCTTTTGAAGGCATTTATCTCAAGTTTTGAAACTCTTGCTTTAAACAATCTAGAACTTTAGAAGTGTTTAAATACAACTTTTTTTTTTTTTTTTTTATTTTTTATAATGAGCTGGAGAGCCTAGAAAGCAGATTTATCAGTAGGAAGAAAACATGACAATATTTCATTAAAAAACTCAAACTGTGGCAAATTTCCATACTCAATTTCAATCATAAGGGAAGGACATTAAAGCAAACCTGTTTAATATCAACCAAATAAGACTGAATCCTTGAACACTTCAATGGATCAGTAGCTCCTGCAGTGTATATCTCAAAGACCTACTCAGCTGAGCATGATGAGAATGAACTAGGGATGAATGTCAGACACAAGATTTACTTTTCTGTTTGATAAATGCATAGATCTCTTCTGCTTACCTCCTAGTAACATCTGCAATTGATTGCCTACAGAAAGAGGGTGTTACAAGCCTGTTAAGTTTTTACAAAGAAACTGCAGAAACCCCTGGGTATTAAAGAGCAGGTCACAACAAAGGCATTTTCTTATGAACAAATCATGTCTTGTGAAGATCTGCCTAGCCACAGAACTGGAATGGCATCATGTAGCAGGCAAAAACACACTATAATTCTTTCCATATAGGAATAAAGTTCCAAGACAAACCCAATTTAGTCTTGGGCCTCACTACTGTCGTTTGGAAGGTGTTTCTGAAACCTTCATGACCCTAACAGGTAGAATTTCATTACAGGCTGAATTTACTCAAGGTCAGTATATGCATATTTATTTGTTCTTGGGTGAGCAATTCTTTTCCATTTCCTCCTTTTTTTCACTCCCTTTACATGATATAAGTAGAGACGGTGACCATGTTCTTCTCCCAGGCTTTATTTTATTTTGGGGCAATATTTTCCATTGTTCACCATTTCACAGATTCATTTAGGCTAGAAGGAACTGTAGGTCTCTAATCCAACCCTCTACTCAGAGCTGGGTCAGATTTCGGGTCAGACTAGGTTGCTCAGGGTTTTATCTGGTCAAATCTTGAAATGTCTTCAAGGACAGATATTGCAAAGCCTTTTTGGGCAGCCTCTTCCATTAGTTGTGCCCCCACGCTGATCTTTCCCCCCTTACTAAAAGTCAGAATCTCTTTTGTTCCAACCTATGATCATTGCCTCTTCTCCTCTGCCTGTACACTTCCATAAAGAGCCTATCTCTGTCTTCTCAGTAACCCCACACTCCTTACAGTAGTAAGGAAGCTACTCTTAGGTTCCCCTGAAGCTACTTATTCTCCAGGATGAATAAACCTTTTTCAGAGTTAATTTTTTTATAATCCATCTGTTCCCCACCACCTTGAAATTATTTATCTATTTTGGGGTCTGTCTTCTGTCTCCATTTTTGCCTTTGTTCTCTCTGTCTTATGGGCCATTTTAGTTTGGTTCCATGCTCTACATTATTATCTTTACTGAAAATCAAGGCAAACAAGGATTTTCTTTAATTTCTGCCTAAATCCCATTACATAGCAGTCCCATTACTTCTTTCATTTTTTTCTTATTTTATGCATACAGAAGGCAAACATGGATTTTCTTTAATTTCTGTCAAATTCCCACTGCATAGCGGTCCCACTATTTCTTTCTTTTTAGTTCTTATTTTATGCATATGGTTGAGAAATCATGCTTTTCATTTTAATTCCTCTGAAAACCTGACTTTTGGCAGTTCTTACTTTATTCATTACTGAGGTCTGAAATGCAGACTTAATTTCCTTTTTTCTTTCTAATCAGTTCCTTTTTCCATTGTCTGCTTAATCCTAATGTCTTTCAAGATAGTTATTAATCTGATATTGCCTATATATTTGTTTCTCTTTTAATGAAAGCAAGTCTCAGATTAAAGCAAAGCAAACCAAACCATATCAAACAAAAATGAAATTCAATTAAACATAACAACAGTACCTGGACTTCAGCAAAGCTGTTTACACTGTCTCTCATGTCATTCTTTTGGAAAAACTGGCAGCCTGAGCCTTGGACAGAAGCATTCTTCACTGGGTTAAAAACTGGTGGCATGGCTGGACTCAGAGAGTGAGGGTGAAGGGTGCTACATCCAGGTGGCAGCTGGTCACTAGTGGGGTTTCCCAAGGCTCCATATTGGGCTCAGTCCTGTTTAATATCTTTACTGTTGATCTGGATGAGGGGATTGAGTGTATCCTCAGTGAATCTGAGGATGATACCAAGTTGGATGGGACTGTTGATCTGCTGGAGTGCAGGAAGACTCTGCAGAAGGATCTGGACAGGCTGGATTGATGGGACAAGGCCAAAGATATCAGATTCAATAGGGCAAATTGCTGGGTCCTCCACTTGCATCACAACAACCCCATGTGTGCTATGGGCTGGGGGAAGAGTGGCTGGAAAACTGCCCATCAGAAAAGGATGTGGAGGTGCTGGGTGACAGCTGGCTGAACATGAGCCAGCAGAGTGCCCAGGTGGCCAAGAAGACCCATGGTATTCTGGCCCATATCAGGAATAGTGAGGCCAGCAGGTCCAGGAAAGCGGTTGTCTCTCTGTACTTGGCATGGCTAAGGATGCACCCGAATTATATGGCCAGTTCTGGGCCCCTCACTACAAGTAAGACACTGAGGTGCTGGAGCATACATGTATGTCCAGAGAAGAGCAGTGAAGCTGGTGAAGGGTCTGGAGTATAAGCCTTATGAGAAGTGGCTGAGGGAGCTGGGGTTGTTTAGCCTGGAGAAGAGGAGGCTCAGGGGGAGACCTCATCACTCTCTACAACTACCTGAAAGGAGGTTGTAGACAGGTGGGGGTTGGTCTCTTGTTGGAGATGAGCTAGAAGATGAAGAGGAGTTTAACAGGTGGAAGGAAACAGCATCTGACAGCCTGGGCCAGACAGCATCAGACAGATAGACTGAGACCTCCATTTTATGTTCATGTTCTTATTCTGTTAGGTTGTAAGTTTTCTCCCATAGGGGAAAGCAGACAGTTCCTGATTGGACAGTGTCCAGTGAGGGCATCTTCTCACACCAATTGTGTACTTAAAAGTTATCTGAAAACTTAGGTATCCCCCCTTTTTCTCTGTCAATCCCTGCTAATTGTCCAATACCTTATCCAAGTTTTGCATACCTTTCCCCTTTTCCAGAACCTTCCATATCTGCCCTATAAAAACCTTCCATTTTGTAAAATAAATCAGATCAGCTCCAGCTGAGATCAGTTATGATCAGCTCTTGCTGTAACCAGCTGCTTGTCTCCTGTCCTGTGTTTGGTGTGGCTGGGATTAGTCCCCAGGGCAAAACAGGTCCACCCCCTGCCCGGCTTGGCAGGGGAAACTACAACTCAGCTGCAAAGACCCGCTGGTCTGAATGTACCCTGAACCCCACAAACCGTGACAGTCTCTTCTCCCAGGCAACTAGTGACAGAATAAGAGGACATAGGGACATAGCCTCAAGCTGTGCCAGGGACATCAGGTAGAATTTCTTCATGGAAAATGTTGTCCAGCATTGTAAAAGGCTGCCCGGGGAGGTGGTGGGCCCACCATCCACAGAGATTTTCAAGAAATGAGTAGATGTGGCACTTAGTGCTATGATTTAGTTGACATAGTGGTATTCGGTCAAAGGTTGGACTTGATAATCTTACAAGTCTTTTCCAACCTAAACAATTCTGTGATTCTGTGAACACTGAACTAAATTAGGCCAAACTAAGCTAAACAAATGAAATTAAATTCAAAATATATATACATGTCAACAACAGAGATTTTGGATGTGACCCTAGGTCAAATACACTAATGTATCTCCAAGCGGTAAAAACTATAGAGAACACGTTGATATATTGTCAGGATAACTATCTGCTTGTTAACAGGAGTAGGAAAGAGCAATCATGAAGAATGCAAAGAAGATGATTCATGTATTTTTCAATGTTTAGATTTTTAAAGGGCTTTGTTATTTATTATTGAGTAGCTCAGACTATCAAAAGCTAAGAAGTGTAACAAAGGGTAACACACATGACTATTCTTCCAGCTTGAATTTCAAATCTCTAGACTGTTATCTATTTGATCTATTTGTTAATAAATTAGCTTAAACAAGAATGTTTGGTAATGGGGTAAAATTACTATTTCCTTTGGTTATTTCTTATTAAAAGACCTGTATCAGTTTAGAAGGCAACATTACTTGGGGAAGAACAAAGAATTTTAGTCAATGTAAATCTTCTGGATATTGGAATCTATTCTGAATCAGTTTGAAGTGCACATCAATCTGTGCATCTCACTTCAGTCTGTAAATCACTTCCTCTTCTGAAAAAAGGTAAGCATCACATTGTTATCCTAGGAACTATATGAAAATGCTTTTGTTGGAACAGATATTAGCAGGAACAGAAAATACAGTAAAATTGTGAATTAAGGTTGTAAATAGAAGCAGGAAGAAAGACAGTTTCACTTGACAAATATGTGACAAGAAAAGTAGCAAAGACGTAGAAACTACAGGAAAGCAGACTCAAAACCTATGTGGTATGGTGGTTTATTCCCTTTTGTGGTGCCTTGTGTAAGATCAGAATCATTTCTGATTCTTGGTTTCAGAAATTAAAGGCTATGTGTCCTGGTAATGAGCCAGGAAAGAGTATGGTGTTGGTATGGCTTTAGTAGGAAGCAAGGTGTTTAAAAATATGAGTACCTTATTTAGATATCCTAGACTTGGAATGCTTTCTTTATCATCTTCAAAGATCTAAGGTCTGAAAAGCTGAATAAGACATACCATAGACAATAAACCTTCTGGGGCAAATCTAGTTCATTATAAAACTGGGTAATATTTAGTAATACAGAGTTCATAATGTAAATGTGACTATCAAAAAACTAATTCTAAAAGACAGTTTTATGGTATCTCAGAAGTAGTACCTTTTGTCTAGCTGTGAAGCTACAAAAAAAACTTTCCACGTACTGGATCCCTTTAAGTCCATCTGATAAATAAGTATTGACAATAACTAGATATTGGTCTTTTACACTGTTTGTTTTTTCTTAGAACTGTCCATGTTGTGATGCAGGCACTAGGGAACCAGATGTGAATACCGTACTCTAGTAAGAAATGGAAATGCAATAGTACACAAAAGGTATAGAATGGAGGGAGTTAGAGGTTTGGGTAGCAAAAAAATTTAGATAAGAGGCAGGGGAAAGGGCAAGAAAAACAGCGTCTATAATCAAGAGCACATATGTTCTTGCAGAAATCCATAGAGCATGTGAGTCTGTAATCCTAACTGCAAAAACTATTAGCAAAATTCCCTCTTGGCTACTAAACAGGTAACCTATTCAGAGGTCAGTCTGCATAACAGCCTAGACTGATGAATGCTGGAAGGAAAGCTTCTTTTGCGCATCTGATGATCTGAACCCTCTTGTGACTGTAAACATGAAACAGCTTAAAACTGAAAGAATTGCTGATTGTTTATGGTTTTAAGCATTATTTTGCTGGTATGTTTTATTTATATGAACTAATGTACAACAATACACTGGGACTTCAAAGGTTTTTAAATTTGGCATAGAGATGGCAGGGAATCCCAGAATTCTGTGCAGCCCGAATTCAGCGATCTTGTTCATAAACACAGTAAAATAGTCTTTTAAGGAATCATGGAATGATCGAGTTTTATCAGTGGGAAACAAATGTGCCTACTTTTAAAAGCCAAATTTTCATGGGAAATCTCCGGCAATTCTTAGGCATGAAGGAGACAATATAGAGTAGTAATTTAAAATAATAGCCTAACCATTTACTGTTGGGATCTTTTAAGTTCATTCTTCTGCTGCTTGCACACATTTTTCATGCATGTGTATTGTATTTTATGAAGAGGTCTAAGAGGAGGATATTCCCTAGCAACTACATGCTGATACCTTTTCCTTCTATCAATACTCCTCCAGCCATCAAATGGATAGTCTCCATAGATCATTCTGAGAAACAATAAGGGACTAAAAAAATCCTAGATTCCTTCTCTTTTATTATGCTGAATAATAATACAAGCAGCATGTGCCTTTCCCTAAAAATAAGTGCCATCACCAGTACTAGAGATACCATCACTGCCTCTGGAGACACTTTATTTATTTTCCAAAGCTTTTTCATGTTTTGTTATTTTTACACTTTCTTACTGTAACTTAAAGCCCACATAAATTCAGTCTGGCTAGTGCTGGCTTTACTTTTAAATGAACCTTTAAATTTTCAGTAACATAGAAGGACAGGATAGGAGATAGAGACCACTCAATCACATTTTTTTGCTTATAATTTGGTAACAACATATCACCACTCCTAAATGAAGTTTTCTACTGTTAATAAAAATGGAAAGCTAGTCTTTCAAGTCATCCAAGTAGTCTTGATGCTATATTAAAGGAATGCAAAGAATACAACTCCAGTACAGAAATACGAAAATACTAGTATAAACACTGTTTCTGTAGACTTCTCCCTTTGTGTATGGATTACTGCTTCTTGTCTAATGTCGCACTGTAGCTGAGGAAGAGAGCCAAGAATGGAGCTTTGTCTTTGGCACAAGGCAGAGCACTATTCAAAGAAAAACACTTTGTTCTGTATCACCCCTTCACGTATTTCCATGATTCAATATATTGTTTTCCCGACACCCCTCTTCTTCCACCTGATAGACATTTTAGGCAGCCTAAACAGATCTCTATCATTTGAACTGATGCTGTATGGCAGCACCAATACACCAAGAATTTTTGTCTGACAATAGATGAGACCTGCCAGATCTTTTACTCTTGTATAAATAACTGCTTGCAGTGTGGGCAGAGAACTTCTGATCCTGAGAACTTCCAGATCATTTTCCTGTCCTTTTAAAGCATGACACAGAGTTATTAACACTGCAGACATATTCATACACTTATTAAAAAAGGCCCCAAAACTTGTTGCTGAATTAATTAGACTTCAGTCAGGCTAATTAGAAACTGGGGGGGAGGAGGAGGGAGAAAGAGTGTGGGCATTAGAGATCTCTTCAATAAACTATTTCTAGAAGTCCGACACCTGAAAAATTGAGATGATAATAATCAGTTGAAACAATATCAGAGCTACTGTATATGGGACACAACTGGCACTTCCAATCCTTTTAGCAAAAGATTTTGGAAAAACATTTCCTTATAATGGAATTGGTAATAATAAAGGTATTAAAATTCTTATTTTTGAGAGATAAGTATTAACTTATGCAAAAAAAGATAGCGGTCTTGATTGACCTTCTTGCTCAAAAACATTGCAGTTTGGCCTCATCCAAAAATCATTTGCTAACACCAAGAAGCAATGGAATTTTGGGGACAAATAATACTCAGATTTTTTTTTTCTTATTGTACTAGTAAAACTTCTGTCTTAAACCTTGTTTCACAAAACGTTAGCCTGAAGCAGACAACAAACATGTAGTATTTTATCCCCAGCAGTTAAATTCTGGCAATACTAAACAGAGATGGAAGGAAAGACTTATGACAGAAAAACTAATGCAGAATTTAATATTGATACTCCTCTTATTACCATGATTTACAAACCAGCCAGTACTATGACATAAAACATACAAATAAGTTGTATTTGTGGTTTGACATCACAGTGAAGAATATAATAGATAAAAAAGATACAACATGGGAATCAAATGAGCACAGCTACTTCAGCCTTTTAAAAGAGAAACAAATAATACAGAATAGTGACCTACTCTCTTTCTAGGGGGGAATGGTACACTGATGGCACCATTCTACTCTTGCAACAAGAACTGCCTGCCCCTTCAGGGGGGGGCTTCAGATCAAATTTAAATTGGTTTCAGTGACAGCCTTGTCCACTGATTTATATTTTGTTCATAAACCAGTTTGAAATTCAAAAATCCACTTTTTACTTTTTTTTACAAATTAAAATGACATTTGAAATAACGACAGAAGGTGGCTGACCTTTCCACAGAATTACTGAATTTTAGTAGCATCGGGCTGTATTTTCAAATCACAATAAGCTTGCATGCTTTTTCAGTCTTCTGTCAGACCTCTGTCTTGGCAAAACAAAGAAGTATCTCTGACAGTTAGTTTTGAAGTTAGTTACAACTACAGTTTTACAGATCTTGGTCTGGTAAGATACTGACTACTTCCTCAGAGGTATAGATTGCCCTTCATATTCTCCGAAACCTCCAAGTATCTTGCAGGATTAAGCCCATAAATGGCATTTGAAAACGGGGGAGGTTTGTTCCTTTAAGTTCATTATATTTATGTCCTGCCGTTTGTGAGCAGCACTCATTTCAGGCATGCATTTTCAATGCAGAAGATTCTAACAGCAGCAGCAGATGTGAAAGTAATGACAGGCTGAGAAATGATTTGCTGGCTGATTTTGGAAAGTACTTTATTTGGCTCAGAACAAATTTGGTTGTTTAGAAGATCTATGACATAATCATACCCAATTTCAACTTCTGGGACAGGGAAAAAAAAACAGAACAAAAGTTTTTGCCTATAAAATGATTACATGCTAAATTAAAATGTAACATAAAGTATATTAAAAAGGACATTTAGAAGAATGCTAGTAGAAAGATAAAAGGATACAGAATCAGTAGAATTAAATAAAAATAAGTGAGGAAAACATAAAAGGAGAAAAGAAATAGGAAATAAATCATAATAATCAAAACATGACGGGTACTAAGCTAATTTATAAAAAGATACAGTGGGAGAGAGGACAGAGGACAGCAGTCCTGTGCATTATGCTTATTTCTCTCATAGGTCTTAGCGATAATCTTAAGGTTCAGGGAGAAGGGAACACTCACCATGACCTCTTTCACAAGATACCAACTGTGAATGTAAAAACCTTTCCCAGAATTCTCTAACAATTATAAAGGCGTTGCATATTTTCCTGCTGAAGAGTGTCATTTTCTCTCATCCCCATCCTAGAGCTCTTCATTTTGTCTCCTGTCTTAACCTTTTCTCCTATCTTCACCTCCAGCCAAAGCTCATCTAATTGAATCTTGTTTGGAATTTCTGAAGTTTGGACACAATATGCATTTTCCAAAAATCCAGCTGTAGGTGATTCGTATATTGATGAAGCTTTTGTTTGAAAAATCAACAACTTAAAATAATGAAAGACATGTTAGGCTTAGGAATTAAAAAAAGAGAAAGTATGTAGTTTAGTAGGAAACAAAAACCCCCATCCCCCTGGGCACTCAAATGCTTGCTAATCCCCTCAAAAATGACCCATAACAAAACTTGTTACATTCTTCTGTTTTAATTATTGCTTCTTCAAGAAGCAAAACATGACATTTCCTGGCCTCCAGAACATCTTCAAGGTTCATAAATAGAGACACAGAAAACACTACTGTTGTCTGTAAAGGCTGCAGATTAATTTCTATATGTGTATATATTTCCTATCATATGAGAGTAAGATAACCTAGAAGGTAAATTAAAGGACAAGAACTTCTAAATCAGAAAAAAATACTCCTGTACTTCATGTGGAGTTTGTTTGGTATTTTGTCTCAAGTTTTGCTAATCATACAAAGACTCTTGGGTATTCAAAGCCTCTTGTATTTTCTGTTGTCCAGAAGTTGCATTTGCTGCTTGAGTCAGCCTCACCTCTCTGACTGGATTGCTACTGTGCTCGCAGCTGCCCCTTGTCCCTGCGCCTCATCCCACTGCACAGCTGCTGATCAGCAAACAGCCTATTCTGTCCCAAGGCAGTGTCTGTGATACCAAAGGACTGCTGGGCGTAATCAAACCTGAAAATACTATGTTTTGGCAACTTCCCTAATTCAGTTCCACTAAGCTGGCATCCTTAGATACCCTTGTAGTAATCCTCACATGCCACACTACTACAAAAACTTTTCACAGCTTAACCCCAAAATGAAGGAGACGAGAAAAAGCTCAAGCAGAAGCACTTTCAGGTCATCTAATACCATGCTAAAAAGCTGAAAAGAGGCAAGGATGTAACTGCCCTCTCTACATGCTAGGAAAGAAGGCTAAGAGGCAAGAAAGAAACAGAATTTGTTGGGATGACAGATGATGAATCCAAGCTGGGGAAAGCAAGTTACAGATGTTCAGGCTCCAATACAGTTCCTAAATAGTGGAAAAGAGCTAAATGAAACCAGTCAGAGAGCAGAGTTGGAATAATGTGAACATTAAAATGGCTGTAATTGCCCATATGAAAGGTCTGTGTAGCCTGAAATCCTGAGAAGGATGAGCAGCAGACACTGCAGGAAGAAGAAGAAAAAGCACAGAAAATGCTAATTCCTTGAGACATATAGTTAAATATTTAAGAATATGCCTGAAAATGAGATTGTGTCTGGGTGACATTTGTTACTGGTCACTGCTGTATGGCTACTAAAAGTACTTTTAGCCTTGATAATATGCTGGGGCAATAAGAATTACTTTTAATCTCTCACCTTTAAAAACAGTAATCTGTTTTGTTTTCTTTAAGACTGCCTAAACTAACACTGCATATTCCCTTATTCTTGCACAGCAGAAAATATTGAAAAGCTGTTTCATCCTCCACTTTTCTTTTTTAAAAATTATTATTATAGTAGGGAAAGCATTTTAAACAGAGAAAGAGATTCTAGATCTTTCAAAAAGATATTTTGATAAAATTAGTAAGTCAGAAAGACAGTTTAGCAGACAAGAACTAGGTTTTTTCCTAATGATGGATGTAGTGTATTTATTTTGTACTCTGTCACTCACTGTTATTTTGTTACTGGGCTTACATGAAGATCAGAGATGATAATATTATTATCATCATGACTCATCTGTACACTGTCTTATTGCAGTGTTTTATCTTTCAGCAGGTAAATATGCTCCCTTTTCAGAAATAGCTCTGTTAGTTTCCTGTAATTACACACCATACATACTTCATTTCTGTATCCGCCAGCTAAAATGATTGGGAGATAATGCTGGCAATAAAAGAAACACTGTGTTTTAATAATTACTTCCTAGAGAAAGCTAATTTTGTAAAGACTTCTGAATTGTTTCAGAATATAGAGTCTCTGCCAAAATAGGTATTTTTCATCAATTATCTCTATGTTTTTACTTAGCCTTTCTTAAAAACATTGAAAGTTAGAAGCATTCTTTTACAGAGGAATTTTAAAAGGGAGAGTTTGGATGACCAATATAGCTCCATTGTGTCTGATCTTGAAATGTGTACAGTGCATTCAACAACTGGATCTTATAAGGAGATAAGATATATGAAAAGTGTTAGTACCCTTCCATATTTTCTGTAAAATATGTACCCTTCCATTATCTCTCTGTAAAAGCTGTAGCTGAAACAATCATGTCACACAATGATGTTTCTCTATCAAATTTTGTCTTTGAGAAAACTGTTTGTTGTAATGGCTGGAAATGTGGTAAGTATGCAAAGTATTTAAATGGCAACAAATTCTTTCATACGTGTTTTATCATAGCTATTGTTAGACATTAGCAAAATATCTTTGGGTCAACTCTTTCTTTAGAACCTGAAGACATAAATGATAACATATAAAAAAATGGCATGGGGGGAGGGAGGGAGTAATACCTGTTGACAGATTGAAGCCCTTGATAAGAGAAATCATCTGGGCCAGCAAACAAAGGATTAAAGCACATCTAATGTTTTAGAGAAAACTCTGAACTGTTCCTTGCTAGGAAGAATGTGAAGCACTGTTTGGGAATCTCCTTTGTTTCCTGGAGTACATCCACTGTAGTTTGAACTTCTACTTTCCACAAAATCTACGGAACATGAATATAAGTACACATTTATTTGTGTAGGTATTTCTGATTTCTGCAGGAGCAAATGAAATATCTTTATTCAGGATTTACTCAGAATTCCTAGATATCCATTAGGAGAACTTTCCCTGAGTGAAATCTGACTAGGAATTTTGTGATTGACCCTATGGGCTGAAAAAATATGCTACATACATTAAAGGAGAAAACATCAGGAATATGAATAAATCAATTTTTGACTTGCCCGGGAATTATTCCCAAGGGTTTACTAATTATGAGTAGCCACACTTTTTGATCTACTCTGAGCACAAAAGCATACAAGTCTTAACATTTAGTTAAATAATTAGTTTAAGAAATCTTGTTTTTATTTTGCATAATTCTTTTTAGACCAAAGTGTCAGTATTCAAAACTTATTCTCCTAAGAGGAAATTTCAAATACATTCATATTATCCTAGTTTAAGTTTAATCCATGAAGTGTATTTTCATTTAAAACGCTACTGAAGGAAATAAATAAATAAATGCATATTAGATTTGAGATAGTAAAATAGTTTGCTGTAATTCAGGAAAAAAAAAAAAAAAACCAAAACACCAAAACTACTTCAAAAATTTACACAGAAAAACACGTCAGTTGGGCTGTTTGCACAATAAAATTACAAGTTATCCAGAACTCATGTCTGCTTAAAAAGCTTAAATTGTGTGATAGCCATGTAAACCAGGGACTGGTTATGATGAGTCCACATGGATGGTATCCCATATATTCATGGGAGACTTTATAATAACTGTTTCTAATTTAACTGTCCAAAGAACAGAAACTGAATATTGTTGGATGTAGGTGCATGCAATTTCAGGTACAATCACTGCTGCTGGGCTTTGTAAGCCCATGCTGCTGCTTCTGACATAGACGAAATAATTCCAATGGTTTAATGCCACATATGTCAATGAACAAAATATTTTACCCAGTTCTATGTATTAATTTTACCCAAACTGAGTAATGAACTGATAATGATACAATCATTCTAAGTAACAAAGCAATCAGAAAAAAATCACTTTTAGTTTTCCAATCAAGATAAATAGAGCCAGGAAAAGGCATATTTGCAAATAAACTTACCTGAGTTAAACAGAATGAGTCTAATGTAAATTTCAAGCAACTCAGAACCATTAACTTCATCAAGTAGACTTTCCTTTTACATATGGTCAGCACCGCCCTTAATGTCTACTTCATTTTGGAATGATAAGAAAATAAAAGTTAAGCAACAAATTAAATCAAAAACTAGGAAAATATATTATTTTGTTATTGTTCATCAGATCTAAAGGGAAATACCAGTTTGTTTCTCTAGAGATAGCACCACAAATTAAGATTTTAGATTCTCAGCTGCAGAAAAATATTTAAAATATATATTAGTACCAACTGTCTTACTGAAAAAAATTACCTTAATTGCCCTTCTAAATAATTAAACTTTAGCTTCTAAAAAACCACCCAAACAGCCAAATTTAAAAAAAAAAAAACAAAACAAAACACCAAAACAAAATCACAAAACCACCCCCCCAACCAACTAATCAAGTAAACAACCACAAAAAAAAAAAAGGAAAATGAGCACAAAGATGTACTTTTTTCTCATTAGAATAAATGTTTTAGGTTTTCCACATGATAGTTTTAAAGTAATTTTATAATTTGGGATTAATTTTTAAAAATAATTAAAATTTATTCTTTAGAAAATCCCCATTGTGTTTTAAAAATTTGTATTTGTCAGAAGGCACAGATAACAATGTTCTGAAATGTTTGTACAATTGTTCACCACTATTGCAAATATAACTACTGAAGACTTTCACAGAATCACAGAATGGGTAAGGTTAG
The DNA here is from genome assembly GCA_036023395.1 of Myiotriccus ornatus. NCBI lineage: Eukaryota > Metazoa > Chordata > Aves > Passeriformes > Tyrannidae > Myiotriccus > Myiotriccus ornatus. The sequence continues at coordinate 74,196,395 of JAYRBT010000082.1, read as the reverse complement.
AAACCACATCGGATCATCTGGTTCAACCTCCCTGCTCAAGCAGGGTCATTCTAAAGCACAGGATAGTGTCCAGATGGTTCTTAAATATCTCCAGTGAGGGAAGTCTATAACTTCTCTAGGCAGCCTGTTTCAGTGCTCAATCACACAGTAAAGAAGTTCTTCCTCAGGTTCAGATGGAACACGCTGTGCAATTATTATGCTTGACTTACTATATTTGACTACACTTACCTTTCACTATACTAGAACCTGAAGATCAAGGCCACATCCAGCTGCAAAATGTAAAGATATGATAACTGACAATTTAGACTGAAAAATTATATATTTTTTTTCTTTTTCTGAGGCTGGAGACCTAATTTTGATTTAGATATTGATTAGCTTAACACATTGGGCATCTTTTCTGTTGTAGACATATTCAACATACTATATATGCCATTATTGTAAAAAAAGCCCTGACATTTCTTATAGATAGTCTCAAATAGTTTGAAATTTAGTTTTTTTTCAGTCAGGAGGCATGGTTGTCCCAGGCTACATTTGCTATCTATGTTAACTTAGGTCTTGAACATGCCCTCACCCAGCCCACCCCTTGTGGTGCTGCAGGTTGCTTTGGACAGTGGCTCTAGTCTGACTTTTGTTGACAGTTCAGCAGAATCGTTCTGCAGGGGAGTTCTGGCACAGAAGGAGACTGATAAAATGATAAAAATGTGTTTCACTAGATAACAAAATACCCTTTTTCATAGACAACTGCCTGCCATTTCCTCAGAAACTCACATCATTTCCTTATAACAAAGATGTCCTCTGGTTTGAAGAGTTTCTTGAGAAAATGGTTTCTTGATATCCCAAAAGCTTAAAGAGAAATACTAACTGAAATATAAAGGACACAAAGACCTAATGAAGTTGTAGGCTTACAGAGGCTTTTTGATTGTTTTTCAGTAGTGCCATCCTGAATTTAAAGGATTATCTATGCTATGGGAACTGCATGATTGAGAGCAGGATAACTACTAGTACACTAAGATGATCAGTGAGTAATAATGCAATGTCTCATCCTTTTCATTTAGAACCTTTGCTGAGGCCTGGAAGGAGGGAGAGATCATGATAAACACATGACAACCTTGGATTGTTTTATTTATATTTTAACCTTCTGTCTCCAGCAATTTAAACAGATATTAACTATGTGTTACTCTGCCCCTAAATTTCTGCATGCATGATTAATGGTTGTATAATATAATATACTGTTTTTTTATTAAGTTATTACTGGCATAAGCAACCTATATTGCTACATCTTGGAGAACATATGCCTTCACTGTAGTCTCTTTCTTGCTCTGACTGTGTGCAATACTGCTGATCATTACAGTTCATTCTTTCTTTGGATTTTCCTGTATTTAAAATTATAATTTTGTATATCTGAATTGCACCTTAAATTTTTAAACATCTTTACATAAATCCATGATATAATTTAAATGGTGGTAGTAGTGATGTTCTGGATAGGATCAGATCAAAGAATGCACCGCTAAAAAGATGTTTCAATAAACATCTCTGTGGAAGCAGATACCCTTAACTTACCAAAATAAGTTATAGTTGTTTTCTAATGTACTAAAAATGCTTTGGGCATTATTCCTCATATATTCATGGAGGCCAGTTCAGGGTAACAGTTGGTAGTCACCATGCCACATACTGTAGCTAAATGTAATTTTTTTTTTTTTTTTTAATACTTCTGAGGTACTAAGAACCCTTTATTAATGATTGATCATTCCCAGCAAAAATAAACTGATAAAAATTATTTCAAAATATCACCAAGGCACAAAAACACACTGAAAACAACTTAAAAAGAACAACTTCCTTCTATATTCATTGGCAACTGCTTGAGGCAATACCAGGTCCTGAAGTGTGACCTCTAGGGCATTACTTGTAGCTATATTATACTTTCATTACAGGTAGAAGACTCTTTTTTGTGAAAAAGTTTAAAAGTTAACAAGAAAACAGCATTACAGCAGGACCACTAGTAGCAATGATATTACATTTTGCTATTCTAATCCTGTGTTTTCATTCTTAAAGTGATTGAATATTGATCTCTCTGGATTTTATTGTTCAAACAATGCCTTGCCCAAGTGTAGTCACTCACACATATAGAAGCATATAAAAAATTTAAACTTTATATTAATTTATGTGTTTTGGTTTTTTTAAGTTCTAACAGATATGACTGAAACAGAAAATAATTTTGTACAAAGAAATATCTTTATATTTCTCATATATAATATCGTAAAAGTACAACTGTTTCATTAGCACTATAGCAGCGCCCAAAAAAGTAGTTTCACAAGATTATTTAACAGGCTTGATTGCTGAATTCAAACTACAAAAAACAAACAGTAAATGAGGAACTTTTAGGGAATTTGACCAATCTACTACGTTTTGCAAAAGTCAGCTCTAGCCATTTGCTCAGACTGCATAATGGCCACCTATTTCTATTAAAATATCAGTCATATCATTCATGCTTTAGTGTCATGACAGTATTCTTTTGTATTAAATTAGTCATAGCCATTAATAGCTACAAAATGTATTCTACAGTCCTCAGTTGCTGATCAAACAAGGGGAAACCTAGTAACTGAGGACTAATACAAACAAGATTTCTCTCTGATTCTGCATAAGATTCATCTCTTGCTGATGAATTGTTCCAAGGAAGATTTCATGCTGGGACTGCTTGATCTGTGTGGAGCAGCCAGCAGCTCTGAGACAGGGACAGATTTGTCCTGCCTTCACCTCCTGTGCCAAGCAGGGACAGGAAGTGGGACACAGAAACTCTGACAGGAGATCTCAGGTTTTGTTAGCTGGTACAGGGCATAAATAAAAAGGTTCCTGAACCGCCTTTCTTTCCATCACAGGGATACATCAGAGGCACTTGCTACGCACACAAGAAGAAGATTAGAAAGTTCTCGTACCATCACAGGACATACATTTGTTTCATAATAATAAGATTTAGTGAATTGTAATATTTGGCTTTTTACCCTTCTCCTGTGATAACTAGACATTATATAAAATTGACCCTTGAGATTTGTATTTTTACCTTCTCCAATTTTCTCTGTCTATGCCAAGAAACTAAAAGTGTTTCTCTGGTTTCTCTGTTCTCATTTTTAGTGCTAAAAATAATCTGTGTTTAATCTTAATGGATTAATTTTCTTGAAGGTCATGACCAGCTGTTGCTCATTGCCTACCACCAGAAGTGTCTATTTCAGAGGGTGCTGAGCAAAGACTGTGCTGCTGAACTTTTGTTTTATGCAAAGGAGCAAGGACTAGGAAACCACTTTTACATCTAACTTTAGAAGATCTGCATCTGTGGGACAAGTTAACATGTGCCAAAAGCTATTTTTATTATTGATTTTAAAGCTGCTCTTTTGGTGAGGGAAATACCTATGCATTCAGTGGCTCTTATAACAGAGGACTCCAAGTGTCAGTATTTTCTCTTTTTTTTTAAACTGGCTAGGGGGCAGATATTGAAGTCCAGGGCTGCCTTTGAGATATGACAAGTTATGGAGAGGGGATTTAAAACTCAGCTTGCATGATACATATCTTTGGTCTGACTATGAGTTTGATGAGGCACATAATAATTGTTTGAAGCAAAGTATCACTGTTAAAGACTTAATATTCATCCTTGAAAGGACCTTGTAATAGTACAGTTTAGACAAATGCTTTTACAAAAATACAAATATGATTGATACAATATGCTTGATAAAAAGCCAAGAACGAATTCTGCCAGAAACAGAAAACTTTTTTAGTATTCCAGGTTTTATAAATTCTTCTTGGTGTGTAGAATCAGTCACAGAATAACCAAATAATTCCTACTTGCAGTCATGTATCACTGTGTCAATGGATATGCTCCTTGATGATTTTTTCAGTAGAAGTTGTGACATAGTAATACAGGATAATTACTTTGCAGTGCTGCAAACCTAACTGTTCCACAGATGTGGACATACAGAATGAAGACACACTTCAAGTACATAGTACAAAGTAATTACGTCCTCTTTCTAGAAACATCCTAATGTGAAATGGAAAACATCCACTAAATAGTCCCTCTTCTCAGGCTGAGAAGAACTGATCTGCAAAGACAATTTAAGGTTTCTAGTCTTTAAAGGGTTGCATATTTTACAACTTGTCGTGGTTTTGCCCTCTAGCCTGTCCCTGGGGCTGTGGATGGTTTTGTCCAAGTAAATTTCCGGATGAAACCGAATCAAAACTCTTAGTGACGCTTTTGCTAGTTACATATTTAAGAAAAACGGAAGAGAAGGTTGATTGCGCAGTTGAAATTAAGCAGTCATGTAAGAGAGGCGGCAGCGGGCCCGAGGAGGGCCAAGCCTCCTCCTCCCCTGGCTTGGGCCAGGGGCAGGTGTGGCACTGAAGCCCCCCTTTCTCTTGTAAAAGAGTGAAGAGAAAAAAAAACTTTAAAAGACTGACTATTTGGACGAGAAACCGCTGCAGAAGAATTCCAGCCAAGAGATAACGGAGCGTCCAAGGTCGAAGCTGGCAGCTAAAGCTGCTGTCGGAGAGAGAAAAAAAAGTTCCGAAGGGGGGGGAGCTGCTTCTTCTCCCTTTCACTCTCTCTCTTCAGCAGGAAAAAGACTGAAAAATAGATCCCTGCCACCTGTAGAAGTTTGTTGGGGTGAGGAAACCCCATGTTGCTCGTGAAGGAGCCTGCATTTGAGTAAGTCGATGCATGAAAAAGCTAAGACTTCATGAAAGAGGACTGAAGTAAGGCAAAGTCCTGTTGAAGACTTGTAACCCTGAAGAAAACCCGCACTGGAGCAAGACGGCTCAGGTGGGATGTTGGGATCCATGTGTGGGATCCATGTGTGAGATCCATGCTGCTACTAGAAATTTGTGACCCTGAAAGAAATGTGGCTTACGCTGAAGCGAAAATGGCTTAGGTAAGCTTGGGATCTCAGTGAGAGATCCATGCTGCTGGTGCAGCTAA
>JAYRBT010000082.1:74154229-74185846 GCA_036023395.1 Myiotriccus ornatus | reverse complement strand
TAGAATAGAATAGAATAGAATAGAATAGAATAGAATAGAATAGAATAGAATAGAATAGAATAGAATAGAATAGTTCACTTCGAAGAGACCTAGAACAATCATCTAGTCCAACTGCCTGATGATTTCAGGGCTGACCAAGATGTTAAGTCCAAATACTTCATAAACACTGACAGTCATGGGGCATCAAACACCTTTCCAATGTTTAATGACCCTCTCGGTAAAGAAATGCTTCCTAATGTCTAGTCTAAACCTCTTCTGGTGCATTTATGACATATTCCCATGCCATCCTGTAACTGAATACCAGGGAGAAGGGATCAGGACCTTCCTTTCCCCTTCCCCTCCTCAGGAAGGTGTGGAGAGGAATGAAGTTGCCCCTCAGCCTTCTTCTCTCCAGACTAGACAAGCCCAAAGTATTCAGCTGCTCCTCACAAAACATTCCTTCCAGCCCTTTCCCCAGCTTTGTTACCCTACCCTGGACACACTGAAGCACTGAAGGATCCATCCCACAGCTGGATAACTTGTCCAGATGAACGCTGTGAAGAACAGTATCAAAAGCCTTATTAAAATCCAGGAAATCTGCATCTACCACTTTCCCTTCATCCCCTAAGGGACTGATCTTATCCTAGAAGGGTATCAAATTAGTGAAACAGGACTTTCCCTTTGTGAAACCAAGTTGACTGTGCCTGATGACTGTATTATTCTTTAAATATTATTCTTTAAATACCTTTCATTAGTACCTGGTGTGGTATTCTCCATAACTTTTCAAGGAACTGAGATTAGACTAACCAGGTAGTTCCTGAGTCTCCTCTCACACCATTTTTATAGATTGGAATAACATTGGCTAGCAGATTAATTTTATTTCATTAAGGCAACAGGAAATGGTGCAAAGTACACTGTGGGATGGAGTTTGTTTTAGGGGTCAAAAGAAAGGGAAAGGAAAAGGGGATGGGCAGAAGAAGGAAAGAAGTGAGAAAGGGACATAGTGTGAAATCTTCTTTCAGGAAGATTGAAAGGCAGAAAGAAGATAAAGTCCTATAAAACATATTAACCATGCACTATAGAGGTAGATCTTCACACACCCTGAACTAGCTTTAAGGATGGTTATAAACTTTTTGTCCCAAAGGTATCATATGCCTAAGCGAAGCTGGAGTTTCACCGACTAGGGCTAATCAAAAGCATGGATTTAATGATCCTGTACTTACACCCGGGTAAACAACAGATATCATTCTAGAGTGCTGTCAGCTTGGGGTGCTTTGTGAGCAATAAAATTATAACCAAGGTATTAATAAAAACTGATTTCTTCAGTTAAATAATCACTTGCTATGAACAGAAAATACCTAAATGGAAAGTAAAATGCATATTTCTTGGTTTTTCACATGCCCATAAATCCCTCAAACTATAAGTCTATGAAAGGTAAAAGCCAAGGTTAGAAGTTACTTTGTAAGAAGCAGATAACAGACTTCTATGTGAACAAAGTTATCTCTAAAGACTAATGGAAACTATAGAAAAACACTATTTCAAAGACAAAAAGTTTCTTCCCATTTATAGATTTCTTATCTAAGAATAGTGAAGGAAAAAAGAAGAAGGAAATTCAACCAAAATACCCACCATATGCATAGACATAAGAGTAAAGTAAACTTTTCCAAATAAGAGAAAAGTTTGTTCACATGGGATGAGATATTAAAAATATTAGATTGGCTTGTAAAGCTGTAAGCTGAAAACAAAAACATTTTGGGAGGGAATAATTGCAAGTTTTACAGTGTACCTTACTTTCTGAAGACAATGAACTAACCTCTTTCACTTTCAAATATATCCCATTTTCCTAACTGCAGGCATAATTCTAATGTGCAGTTTGCTTGGTAAGCCTTCCATTCACCTCTAAATGGTCAAATATTCACCTATGGTTTATCTGTTCCTATGCCAAAAAAAAAGGGTCACTATATCCTTTATCTAGTATTCCTCTTTCCCTTGTGAACTGTGAGGTAGTTTAGAAAAGGCCTGCTTAGAAACAGGGAGGCCTTATATATACCCCAAAAAACACAAATAGAACAATAGAGTTTCTTTAGCCAATCTTTTAGCAGTTTGATGGTGGGCTTATTTATTTATTTATTTTAGATAACTGACATATAAAAACTAGAGTAGGTGTTCAGCTCAGTCTGTGGGGAAGTATCAATTCCTTTGAATAGTCTGACCCTCATTAGAAAAAAACACGTAGATTCTAAGTTCACTTTGCCCATCTTAGAAAGACAGAGAGTAGAATCTACAGTCTTATTCTTCTATGTTTCATTTTTGTCAGACAAAATCTTACTAGAATCTTGCCTGCACAATAAAAAGTTGTGCACACACAATAAAGACCTCGAAAGACAACTACATCAAGGAAGATACCTAGGATGTATCAAAAGCAATCTTACTTCTAGATGCCATTACAGGTGGAAAGCAAATACATTTTTGGACATGGAAATATAGGCATTAAAAACTTTGTAATTTAAGTGTGGAGACTTTAATTAGCCAATAAAATCAGTGAATTTCAGAAACCACATGCAAGTTTGGTCATCTGACTAGTTCCCAAAGTTTATGGCTGTATTAATCAGGCACTTGACTGACTTATCCAATTTTCTACTGATATCAGAAGCTAGTATATATGACATCTCCAAGAGGTTGATATGGATGACACAAGTTTAATATTACAGTGTTTTAGGATTTTTAACAAATTTGGGGAGAAATAAAATCTTAATTTCTAAGAATGTGTGTGTGTATGGGGGGGTGTATGTATATGAATTTTTAAGAACTCATCAATATTTTATGGAACAAAAAGTTTATTGTTTATTTTCTGAGTGTCACTTAACTGTTATTATTAGCATGAACACTGTTGAAATTAACTACGAATTAATTAAGTACTAGTAATTTTATGTACTACTTTTTATGTATTAATATGGGAAAACCCTTATAGATCATATTAATACATAGATATTAGGGTAAAACACAAGCAATGAATGAATTTAAATAAAAGTATTTGTCTTAGAACATAAACATAAGTTAAAGTAGACTAGTAACATTTCTATAATCTATAAATAAAATTGATGCATTACTGTGAGTTGTTTTTTTTCTTTCAGATGATTTCATTGTTCAGATGATGTACATTTGATAGAAATAGTTAGAAAAGGTAATATAAAGACATAATAAAATATTATATTTTGTGTAAAACACAAATGCATACACAAATAGTTCAATCATTATTCTATTAAAAAATTAGAAGAGTAGTAATTATGTAATGCTAAAAAACACTGCCAGTATGTGCTAGGCACCTAATAATTTACGCATTCCATAATTGGTTGTTTGATTTCTTTCATGAATACTAAGCACTTATATTTTTTTTTTTTTTTAACTAGACTTATGGGTCATTATAATTTTAGAAACATGTGCTCCTATCAAGAGCAAGGAAAAATATTGGTGGGAAACCCAAATTCATCTAGTCATATTTGAAAAACTGACTCAGGATAAAGTATTCCTGTGAGAGATGCATTCTTTTCCTTTTTAACTGAGATTGTTAATATTTTAACTAAATGTTAATGATATTTTGGGGGAAGAAACAAGTAAAGAGTGAAACTCTGGTCCATTTCTTAATACTAGAACGATTTATTATGATTTTAGTTTGACTGCATTTTCTTAGATTCCAGCTTATTTTATTAGCTAACCAAAACTTGCAGATACTTCCAATATTTGAAAGAATGTTTACATGGCAATCTATGCCATGGTGATTTGATTCTTGAGTTCCCATTTTTTTACAAATTACATTTTAAAAATACAACTCTAATACATGATGAGTTAGGATAAAAGTATGGAATTCCATTACACATATGTTCACCACTGAGTTCTTATTAATATTTACTAATTATTAATATTCTCTAATCCCTCACTACCTTGGCAGCCCAACTATAGTAAAGCAACAGGATTTTAGCAGAAACTGTCACCTTCCCTGCAGTCAGAATGAGTACACTGCAGTCCTGACTGATTAAAATCTTGCCAATAGAATATATTTTACGTTTAAAGAAAAGGAGTTCCTGAAAAGATGTTACATAAGTATGTCCTTAAACTTCCATTCCACTAATAAAACTGTGCCCTACTAATTCAGAGAGAGAAAAATAAAAGGCCAGAAAGATTTAAAATTCATAAAAATGTATTAATTGCCAGAGCATTAGGCCATCTGTCATGAAGCAAGGGTATTTGCCCTCCATGGTGGACTCAGCTATATCAATAGTGTATCTGCTGTTCAATAGCTATGTGTTAGTTTAGCTCCTCCTGGAGCAGACATTTAATTGAAACACAGACTGGCAGAGTACATGGCTCCCTGTTGTTAATTGGTCTTTAGAGACTGTTAAGAAGTATGCCAATTATTTCTAGCCCCAGTCCCAAAACAACAACAACAAAAAAAATTAAAAGACAGAAAATAATAAGGTCACCTTGTCTTTTCATTAGCAAGCACCAATAAGAAATTTGTCAGTTCTTTAAGTAAATGTAAGCCTATGTGGCATTTTCTTTAGATGCGGACTTGAAGAGAAGTATGGCACAGCAGTTGTTCATGTACCACTAAAGCAGGTGGCCCAGAGATTGTATGATCAAAACCAAAAATAATTTTTTTCCCTCTTCAGTGAAAGATATTCTTTCTAGGATCAGGTTAAGAGTCTTTATTTAAGGTGTGTAAAAATGATGCACTGCAAAATGTCAAGATGCCTGAAGAAGATGGATCGGAAAAATAAAGCAACAAGTGATCTGTGAGAGTCCTAACATCCTTCAGAGAAGATGACTTAAGGAGCTAATTAGAAACATTTTTCAGTACAAATGGTCAGCTGTATTTTCTGCCACAAATTATTTAAACTTGGAAAGAGGAAAGGAAAATATTCAGCAATCACTTCAAAATACAAAAAGAATAGAAAACCCCTGTAATATGCAGCAATACATTTTACCTTTTAAAAACATCATTTGTGAGAAAAAAAAAACACTGTTCATTAAACACTAAATTTTTCCAAAGAAAATAGAAAAAGACTTAAAATAAGACGTTCACATTTTTTAAAAGGAGCAAAAATTGTCCTCTATATATAGAGGACAATATTTATACTATACAATAGTATAAATTTTAACAGCAGAAACATTTCTTTTAAGAAAAAGTAAAGAAAAAAAGTCCATACTCAATATACGTAGTCAATATGAATTCTTACAAAATTAAATGTGAACACATACAAGATTTTCCATCTCTCCAGAACAAAAATGACATTAAGAATACTGTCTCATAAATGTGTCCTCTCGTATTTACAATCAGAATATTTAATATCCATATCTAGGAATTTAAGCCTACAATTGCCTTTGTCTCAAAATTGGAGTTGCTTTTACAAATTTTCCTTCTATTGTTGGAAAAAAACCTTTTAACCAAGATGAATTTTCAGGGAATACTCTCTTCTAACCAACCTTCTCCTTATTCATTGACACAAAAGTCTGGTGAATAGTAAGAGTGATATCCTGCAAAGTCTTAAGCACGCAAGGCATGTAAACACCGCAGAATGCTGCTAGAGGCAGCAGAGATACTTCACATTCAGCTGGTCAGTGAAATCATTTTACGTGTTTGATGAAATGGATGAGGATGACAGAAAGGCTACTGATGTAAACAGTGCTGCTTAGGGTAGTTTTCACAGAATATGCTGAAATGGAAGGGAGCCACAAGGATTATCAAGTCCAACCCTTGGCCCTAAACAGGACCTCCAGGCCCTTCACTGTCCTCATTGCTCTCCTTTCTTTCCTCTTTAAATGATTAAGCAGCCTAATGTATGTCTATGTTATGCAACGAAGCCCTATGAAAGGCTAAATGCAGAGCAATAAGCAGAATAATCATGTTAACTGCTAGTTATGTTAACCATGTTAACAGTTGTAGCTAATACATATTACGGCAGCACCACATCAGTGCAGTGGTAACACTTTTGGGACTTCATGTAATGTTGCTTAAGAACACTGAACTCATCAGCTAGTAGAGGACTTTAGCAGTTCCATGTTTAAACCTTAGCGGGAACGACCAATAGTTTAAATGAGTATTTTAGATGGCCTTCAAGCAGGAGACTCTTGGAAGCTTAAGGTAAATCACCTTGCATAATGTTGAACAAGGACTGAAGAATCCACACTTTATTTCTGTGGACCTTGCTTCCCAAAGGGCAGTTTGATTGTGAGATTGAATCTGCTTCATGGCATGAACTAACAGACCTGGTCGTTCAGCTCAGAGAAGAGCTTGTAAAAAGAAGTACTGAGTTTCCAGCAGATGCCTATTTACATCATTATGCTTTAAGATATACAGCACCAGGAATTAATTGACATTGCCTAAATCCAAAATTATAAGTATCTACCCTACTGCTGAATATTATTAAAGCACAAGAAATCTGAAAAACAGGTTTTATTAGCACAGGTCTGGTATTAAAAATTGCAGCAGGATAATTTGGTGTAACTTGGTGTAATAAACTTTAATAGAGAGGAAAAAAAGATATTACATGTTGTAAAATTGTCTTTGGTTTTACTGATTTGTAGGAGACACACATATTCCCTCAGACATGATGCTGGGAAAAAATAATTCACATGCTCATGTCTTTGGTTGTTCATTATATTAAATAAAGAGTTCTGGCTAATTAACTAAGACTGCTTTAATGTAAATCTCAGTTCTCCTTCAATAAATATAGGCATGAAAACCTTCCAGGTAAATACCCCTTGTTGGGTTGTAAACTTGCACATATCACTTTGAGGTCCATTGCATAGACTTGGAAGTTCAGCTTTTAGAATTCTATACTGCTTTAATGGTTCATATATTTTTATTTGTTGTTGTAAAAGTGTACCTAAAAGTTGAGATGGTTTTCTGGGTTTTCTTTTTTCTCTTTTTTTTCTTATTGCACAGAACTGTAATTGTGAACTGCGCTTCAGATCATTGCCCTTTACAATTTTGGGTACTGTATGTCTAAAAGAAAAAAAGCCATAGAAGTATGTTTTCGAAGACTAGGAAGACCCATACAGGAAAAGAAAATTGCACACTTTTCAAATCTCTGGGAAAATATTAATATTTTTTGCATATTTCTTGCAGGCCTCCTTCCAAGTGGCTCACGTTGGTCACTGTCAATGATCTTTTTATCATTAATGATTCTCCCAATATTTGCACTAGTTGAAAGCTTTGTTAACATAGCAAAATCAACATTAATAACTGATAATTTTAAATTTGACAGAATTACTGATGACTCAAGAATCATTAACCTTTACTTTGGCACATTTTTACTTGTGAGGGAATACAGACTGACATGACTATGGAGAGGATGTAAGTAAAAGCATTGTGGAGGACTAAGCTTGAATTTTTCCTGTAACAAATCAGAAAGTCATTGTATTGACCATTTAAAAGCTTCTTCTGTTAAATGCCAGGTTGTTACAATTATATATTCATGAAGAAGTGGTAAAACCTCAAACTTGGTTAAGTAAAAGTAATAATAACTTTCATGCTGGATTGCAGAAAATGTAGTACTAATTTTTCTTCTTGTTGTTGATGTTTTTGTTAAAGATCAGTCTTTTGAATTAGTTTTCACTGGATGCAGTTAATTAGCTGTACTATGAGGTAACATAGAGGGCTAAATAGAATTCACTATTCCTTTTAATACTTAAAGGAACTCCTGGTAATTTTTAAATCTTATTAGCTATTTTCGAGAACCACACAACCACAGAATGGTGTACCTTGGAAGGGACCTCTGGAGGTCATCTTGTCCAGAAGATGAACTATACAGGTATCTATAATACCTTAATTTAATGGACAACATATGAAATAATATACTTCATATTTACCCAGGTATCACCCAGACACAATTCTAACCCCAGTTAAAAGCTATTCATATATTAAGGTGATTAAGAGATCTCATTGTGGAACAATTACTCACTGCTTCTTTGTGCCTTGTTTTTTCTTTGTTTCTCTACTAAAAAAATCCGCATTATTTAAATAAATGATTGTTATCTGTTTTCCACTTTGATGCCATTAGTGCAGAGCAAGAAAATCTGTAAGTGATTAAAACTGAAGGGAGTAATATGCCTGAAATGTCATTAGAAATGACAACCAGTAGGATTAAATTTGTGTTTTCAAAGTTTTGAAATACTCTTTCCTATGTCTAGATAGTCATGGAATGAATGAAAATTGTCATGGCCTCTTTCTTGGTAAAAACAGATTAAAAAATTTGTTGTGGGTTTTTGGTTTTTTTTTACCCCATCTGATGTGTTTCTGAGAAAGCAAGTAATTCCTGCAGTTCTTTAGTACTGTCTTTTTAAATTGCTTAGACATCTTCTAAAGAAATCCATTAGAAAAAAATCTGGGTATCATTCCAGTTATTGTTTTTATTATCGTTACTATTATGGGAACAAATACAAGGAGTAAAGCATATTGTCATGCATTCTGTGAGCTGGGAGCAAATTTGAGTCTAAAATAAGAGTGGCATTTCAGAAATACTCTCAGGAGATGATGTTTAAATTTTTTTTTTTTTTAACATGATATCTGAAAGACTTTGTATTTTAAATTTATTCCTGGCTACAACAACAACAAAACAAAATTGTCAGGTAATTTATATTACATTAAGAGCAAAAAAATGAAATGAAGATACAATATCTTTGGAGTAGCTGCAAGCAATGAGAACATGTAGGGTTTTTTTAGGGGGGAGGGCAATCAAAGAGCTATTTTGTCAAGAAAAGCAGCAACTTTGAGAGAAGGAAAAAGAAAAGATGGAGATATTACGTAAATTACTAGACACTAGATTAAGAAAGCAAAGTTTTGCTTTTAACTACTACTGTCCATTGTCTTCCTCTTCTGCATATATGCAGAAGACAGATCAAAACCAGGACAATTTTGCCAGGTTCCAAAAAAATCAGTCTAAAACTCCAAATATATCAGGATAAGCTTTGGAATACATCTCCCTTAGCAAATAATCATCCATATTTATCAAACTCTTTCTCCTTTCAGAATTAGTTTTCTACTTTAGAGATTATAAAACTGAGTTTGACTGAATTACAAAACAGTACATGATGGCCTAAAGTAAAATATCATTTCAGTGTTACTACAAATATGTGTAGCAGAACACTATTAGTTAGGTCTAACTCTTATGTCCCACCCCAGTTTTGTTAGCACCAAACACTGAATGCAAGGATTTGATGCACTACAGAGTTTTTTCCACTGAGAGCTTCTGTAATGAACGTATTAACTTCTAGGGCAGAATAACTAGGACAACCTTTCAAGTAGACTTGGAAAAATAAACATAAAATCATAGAGTAGCACAATGCTACTTTATTAATAAAATTTATTACTTCTATCTTTTACTATTTAGTAAAAGGTGATATTTTAATGAACATTTATTTCTTCATATATGCAAGATGCTTTTACTGCTTTTCACCCTGTATAAAAATTCATACTTGAAACATAAAAATGGATATAAAATAATCACATTCTAATTTGTCTTGCATATTCAGAAATTCTTATAGTCCTCTGAGTGGATGAAAATTAGGGAAGAATCAGACCCAATATCCTTCAATTATTATTTCCATTTCCATATTTAATCCAGCAAACATCCTGTTTCCATTGAAACAGGCTATTCAAGAGCAGAATTTGCTTCATGTTGCAACACATTTATAGAAATTCTGCTTGAAAAAAGGTCAGAGAGAGAAATCTGTTATTAGAATAAAAAACAAGAAGCAGACACAGTAGCAAATAAAGTGGAAAGAAGTTAGATAGCAAAGTAAGTACACAAATATATCCAATACATCATTGACAAGGTGTTTTGCCTGATGTATTTCTTTTACAACCTAGTATTTCAGCTGTTGCTGTGTCAGTTTTCAATTGTTGTGGACACCTTAAATACATTTTTCTATTTTTGATTCAGTAAAGAGTAGCATGAAAGCAATTTTTTTGCTTAAAATATCCAAATTCTCACAGTAAATACAAATTATAATCCTTTCTCAGAGTTAGGTCTAAGATAAGATATCTTTTCCAAATAGCAATCTTCGCACCAGAAACTCAGAAGCTTTTTGCAGTTAAAAAAATCCAGGAAAGGATTAAAAAATATCTGCTTAATGTATTTAGTCTTGCTCAATAAGCCCCTCATTAATAAAAAAACTTTAGTTCTTATTTTAAATACACAGCTCTCTCTCTCTTTTTTTTTTTAACATAATATTGGAAAAGGGTGTTTAACATAAAGAGAAACTTGGTTTTATGGTTTATGCCTCATCATAGTTCTATCTTACCTTGTCTAATAATAAAAATTACTTTTACACACGTAAATCACAGCTGAAAACACTGACTGCAAAACATACACTAAATCTGCCATATTTAAAGTTAAAGATTTTCAAAAAAGCAAGTTCTTGAAAATCCAGCTTGATTTAAATACTTAAAAATCATCAATTCTGCCCATGTATACTCATTATTTGTCAGTATGATAGGCAAATTTCTCTAAAAGAAACAGCTGTTGTCTTCTTCAAGGTTGTTTATAATGCTCAACCTTTCGAGTTGTATAAATACGAGAAGAATTTTGTATAGAATTTTAGCTGGATAAAGGAGCTCAGGAATTCTTGAGTAGTATTCCTTGCTAATGAATGTCATACACAGGAAATAAATTCACTGTTCACCTTGAGATTTTTCTGTCTAATATTGGAGTATTTTCATTCTTGCACAGGTCTTACTCTGCCATTTCTATCCTATCTTCAACAAAGGTTTACAGCCCTATTTGGACATACTAAATCAAAGTATGACCTGAGCTGCAAAAATTGTGACGCTGAAAATTTTTTCTTACGAACCCAGAAAGTTGGAAGAAAGAGGTATTCCCTCTGGGTGGTACTCAAAGTAAATTTTGATGTCTTCTAATTCCGTGAATTACCTATCACAGCAGACAAGTCCCATTCATTCACCATAATTAGTACTTCAAGGTGAGTACCTGTTTCATGTACTACTACAGCAGGAATTAGAGAGAGGAGGGGAAAGAAAACTCTCCTAGCAGAGCTCAATATGATAGACTGTACAAATCAATTTTAATTAATTCTGCCTCTTTAAATCGGCCTGCTCTTTTGGAAAGATTGCTGTCTGCATCATGCACTATGGCAAGATAATTAACAAAAGCACTGCAGGGCACTGATAGTGCTAGCAGCCAATTTACTTGGCAACATCTTGGTTTTATGAGAGTGCCAGGTTAGAAGGTCCATTGTATTAAGAGTGGGATTTGTGCCCTATCTTCACGTAAAAGATACTCATCTTCTACCAGGGAACACCTTGTGAGGTTTTAATTATATGGCTTCAAGCAAGAAGTAACAAGAGAGAACTTCTGAAAAACATGTTTGGTGTTGTGAGGCAGAGACTGCTGCAGTGTAAGATTACTGACAACGAAAACCCAGGGTGTCAGAGCTATAAAGTTCATACTGGGAAACATAAGCTTATACAGAGTTGTTTTGTTCTGTTTTGTTTTTCCATACTTGGCACACATTTCAAGCCAGCTACTCTAGAGAACTGACTTTTCTGAAACAATATCTCTGTTGCACTGCATTGCTTCATTTCCTTGTAAGGCACTTGGCGGAATGGTAAAATATACTACACCAGTAATAAAATGTCAGTCAACTTCACCAACAGTAAACTGACCTACCGTTGAGTATTTTGTAATGCAAACATCTCAAAATAGTGTCCTTCTTTCAGAAATGATAAAGCAATCGAACGCAATGTCAAGAAAAAGTCTAAATGCCTAAATGTGTCCTTACAAATAAGATTACAGGTCTGGTGTGTGTTAATATATATATTTGTTTATGTGTGCATATAGATCTATATAAGTATAGATATATATGAGTACATATATATAGACACGTAAAATTTGTATTTTGCAGTAGCAGTTCATGATAATTAAGGGATAAAATGGTATATATATTCCAGAAGAATCAGGATAGTAGTTCTGTATGAGTTAGATTTAAGTTGAAATAAAAAATATGGATCATATTAGGCAAAACATTTTTTTGGTAGAAGTTCAATATGCTATTTAAATAATTTTGAAAAAAGTTATGTTGTCAAACCAGGGATCATCTGCCTTCTGCAGCTGACATGAAAGGCTAAATTAAGTAAAAATTGAAATTTGTATTCTGCTTAAACTGATAGAAATACGACTGCAAGTTCATGGATAATCCAGATTAAATCTCTGCTGATCAGTCTACTGTGTGCACAGATGGTGGTCAGACAAACATGGTATTTGAACACAAACTCTTTGCAATGACAACATTTTTATTTCTGCTTACATAACAATAAAACATTAATTTTAATTTCAAGTGGCTTTATTCACATCTTTTGCACAATGCTATAAGTGCTTTGAGATACAAGTAGTGTCATTAAGAATGAAACTGATAATATGTTTTATTTTGCTAAATCAGGACCTCTTTATGTACTGGGTATGGATGTCAAGGATTTGGTAGTGAGGGTAACCACAGGGGTGGCTCCCTCAGGAAAAGACTGGGGCTGCCCTATGGTGGAAGTACCTGGTTCCAGTCTGCTGGAGTAGTTTGATCCAGAAAGACTGAAGCTTGTGGAGACAACCCTCTCTGGAACAGGGGAAAGAGGTGAAAACAAAGAAGAAGCAGAGAGAAAACTGCTATGTACAGAAGGTAATACTCCTCCTCCAGCTATACCTTCCCATGGTGTCTAGGGAGGGCTTGGGAGTGAAGGAGTGAAGTTGGGCATAAGAAATGGGCAAGGAAAAGTGTTACTTTAATGCTTGTCTTTTGTTTCTCACCACTTAAATCTATTTCAATTGACAATAATTTAAATTAATTTCCCCCATATAGACTTTTTTTTTTACTGTAACAGTAACTGTAAGCAATCTTCCTATCTTTGTCTCAACCCATAAGATTTCTCAATTTATTGTTTCACTTTATACTGCAAAGGCAGGGGATTAAGAAAGCAGCTGAGTGGGCATTTAGCTGTTAGCCAAGGCTAACCCACCACACTCCTAAAAGAACTTGGATAAACTTCATATATATCTCCCTACATTTATCTGTACATCTTCATCTAACAGAAAAGCAAGCTCTACTGTTTTCTTTTCCTTATACCCTGGTGGGACAACATTTTACTTTGACGAAGTCTATTTTATTTTTGTTAACAAACTACTCTGTTGCTAGATCATTCAGCTCTTTCATTTAAATTATGCACCCCAGTAGGTGAAAGTATGAATTCAGAATCTTTTCAGTTCCCTGGGAAATTCTACAGTTCTGTTTAGAGGGATGACGTGCAGAAAAAACCTGAAGACTGACACAAGAAACTATTCCTCTATCTGCAATTATCTTAGTGAACCGAGTATATCTCCATAAGAGAAGCAGTCAACCAGAACTCTCTCTCATAAAACACTGCATACAAAATCTAAACAGTGGAAGAAAACAAAGTACAATATTTGACTCATGCTGTAGCAAAATGATCAGGCTTATAGCACATTCTGTTTATTTGTTTTGCCTAGGTTCCTTTATCTACAACACTGGCATATTTAGAATTAAAAACCAAACAAACAAACTGTGCACGCACAAACAATAAAATGCCATTTAAGAAATTCCTATAAGAACGTGTAATTGGCTTTTTTTTGCTAAGAAAGTTTTCAGAATAATTCTGAGGTCAAAAAATTCAACTTTTGTCTGTCTCCTATACATAACAATTAAATTCAAAAGTAATTAGGCTAAGACCAAAACATTTGTGTAAATTAGGATTAATATGATTAAGTGAAACCAAGTAAAACCTGAACCATCCAGGCAGGAAAATATGATCAAGAATGACAGAGATGAAAGGAACATTTAACTGATGTTGGACACTGCAAAAATTTAGCACAGCTATAAGTCTCTCCTCATCACTGTAGAACACAATTTAGTTATAACTTATTTCAATATTTGAAATGTGCTGCTATTGTTTTGGTTTTGCATCATATTAATCTTGAAAGAAGTGGTGAGACTTGTGGCTGCACCACTCTACATCTTCATTTGCAACTGTATGTGTCAGTATTTCAGCTTTCTCTTCAGACCTATCAATGAGAGTCTCCTATTGATATTCCTAAGTACTACAGAACATATTCAGATTTCAAGTTACTCCTAACATCCCTCCATGAAGTTAATTGAAAATGGTCAATTGTGAAAGACTTTATGTAATTTTACAGCTCATCTACTCTATACAAAACCCTTAAATATTTCAAGGATGTAAGTCTGTTCCTTGTAAGTGTAGATTATAACTGCTTAATCATGAGAGAGAAATGTTCTAAAGATAATTCATGAGGTCTTGAAGACAGTAGTGCTCTCTCCATCATTACAATTGGTGTTCACTCTTCCAAATTTCTGGGTATTATTAATGTGTAAGAAACACCTCCATGCAAAGTAAAACTGTGGAGCTTATGAGCAGCACCACTTAAGCTTTGCCTAAATGGAAATGTTCCAGATAGTTGTATTGATGATGAACTCTTTCTCTGACTACCCTGGCATATTACTGGGGTTGCTTTGTATGAATCAGACCACCTGCAGTTATGAGAGCTTTACTGCTTCATGGAGACCAGCTGAAAAGAAAGTGGATATTACAGTCGACACAAAACTGAATATAATCCAGCAGTGCTTTCTCATCAGCAGTGCTTTCTCATCACAAATAAAGCAACCAACATGTTAAATTGCATTATGAGGACTATGACCAGCAAATCACTCATCCCACTTTACTCAGTGACAGTGAACCCAAACCTGGAGTATTGTGACTAGTTTTGTACCCCACAGTTGAAATAGATGGAGGGTTATGAAGACAGTCAACCTAGAGCTCATGAACTCCAAGAGAGGTTGAGGGAGATGGCCTTGTTTCATCGGGAGATGACAAGGTCAAAAGGCAATCTAGGAGAAAACCAGAGTACTTGATGGGAAGTTACAAAGATGACTGAGCCTAGATCTTTGTACAGGTGCAAACAACTAAGTTACAGGGGAAATGGCTAAAATTAGCTGCCTGAGAGGATCAGATTAGATAGTTGGAGGCTATTGCATCTGTGAAACAAGTCACCTAGGAAGGCAGCACAGTCTCCATCATTGGCAACTTCCAAGACTTTGTTAGACCACATCATAGCTGATACGATCGATCAAATCCTGAAAGCAGGAGTTTGGATGGCTTCCATAGGTGCTTCTAATCACCATTTCTATTACAAACTCCTAAATGGTATGCGATACAACATGTAAAAGTTAAACCAGATGCCCAGTGATTGGATTTGGGGCTTTCTTTGTCATATAGGGTTGGACCCTCCTGTAAATAAAATTGGATGCTAGTAAGAAAAATCACCATCCTGATATTTTCTATCTTTCTTACCCACTCTTTGAACTTCTTTTAAAATCATATAAATTACAGAGTTATAAGTCTCTAGCAGCTTTTCCAAATCACTTTTAAGTTTACCCTATCACAGAGAAACTATTCTGAAACTTCAATTTAATATGTATACAGAAATATTTTTGAAATATTGAAAAAAGAATGTTTTTTCCCCCACTACACCAAGAGCAGCTGTGTCTCATTTACTACTGAGTACAACATGCAAAAAGAAGAGAAACAGTATTACTCTTTGAAGTTCAGTTTCTTGATAAAGAAATGCTAGTGGCCAAACTTCAAAGAGAAATTGCCCTTCCTACCTGGCTGTAGCACTTCAGAGGGAGTTAATTTAACTCTGTGGTGAAAGGAAGGCCTTTCAGCATCTGAGCTGCCCAAGAAAAGATGTAACTGGTGGACTCCAGAAATAGGTGACAATTTTCTTTGAAGTTTGGTCACCCATCTCATTAGCATTTAAGACATGTTGAAATGATTTACTTTCCATTTTGATTTCATGTAAAAAGACAAATGGAAGCTCACAACTTAGGTCTTAAAGTTGTAGCTGGATTTTAAAAGGCTTTAATATTCTTAGATGGCACTATGGAGTTCTCTGACATACATGGTGGAGGCACCCAATTTTTACGTTTTTGCAATACCTGGATTGTCATCCACAAGTGACAACATCAATATCTGTCTAACAGCAGTCGACAGAAACTATTTTTAAAAGTGGAGTGTCTTAATTCTATTAACAATGATTCTATAGAGATGATGAAAAAATCCAACACTTTTTTGAAGTATACCAGGATTAAAATTTGCCCAGTTTCAATAATTTGTTTAAAGTAGCTGGCAGTTTGCACTTCATTATATTTGTATGGTGACATCTACACAACTAAGGAAAAGGTCAGACACACTAGAACTCTGCTGCATGACAATTTCCTAAGTGGAATATTTTTCCTGGATGCATTATACATTTTTACAATTGACTTTCACTGAATTTAAAGGGCACAGCTCATATGGTCTGCACGGGCTTAAAATAACCAGTATATCTCTTCAACCCGTAAGGGACCTGGCAACCCACAAGTAAAACAGTTGTCTGTATAAGATTCAGCATCAGTTGCTGCCTTTCTATAACTACTATTTTTATTTAGGGCATTTTTATGCAGTATCTCTCCAACAAACCCTACAGGTTTGGAAAGCTCTTTAAGGACTTCTTTAAGAGAAGAACTTTGAAGAATTATGTGTTCAGACATTCAATGAATAAATGACTAGCTTGGACATCTCATCTTGCTGACTGAGAGTTACATCCCTCAAATTATCAGAACTGTAATCTTATAAACTAACAGCTTGGCACAAGATACATGTCCATATGACACATATACACTGACTTCAATCTATCTCTTATAAATATTTGCAAGGATGAACTTTAGAGGAAAGAAAGGGGAAAGGGAAGGAAAAGGGAGGACCAAAAACATTGAAATACCAGTCATCAAAGCACTTAAGTGGCTTCAAATGTAAGGATAACTGCAGTTAGTGGTAAAGACAAAACAAAACAAGGAAAATTGTGCATCAGATAGAGAACATTTGTTTTAATGGGAAAGAAAAAAGTATGTGAAGAACGGGAAAAGTAATAAGAGGAGAAGGCAGAGCCAAGGAAAGGAAAAAGACAGTAAGATTCAAATGTAATACAGGAAAGGGAATATAAGTAAAAATATTCTCCAAAATAACATGTAATGAATGAAAAAAAAATACTATGGCAATAAAATTGTGGGTTTCCTATTTTATCCTTTTACCGTGATGATTTTAATTTTATGCAGTAAAAAGGTAATCTTAAGAGAAAAAATGTTTTAAAAAAATAGTTTAAATAAATTATTTGATGCTTAAAATGACATATGGTAATAGTACTAAGACACTCCTGGGCATTTTTTATTAGCCTATTAATACAAACTTCAGGTGGTAAAAGCACTCGGCCATACAACACACCTGAATTGTACATTAATTGACAAATAAAACACACTTTGCTGAGTTTCAGCACTTTACTATTGTTGGAAGTACATGTAACTAAATGTACAACAAGCACAATTTTGTTTACAAAACATCTCTAATGCTACAGCAACATTGTTCAACAACAGGAAAAATATGAGCTAAAAAAATATGTTTCCTCTTTTAGAAATAAGGATATATAAAATTTTTCATCTATCTCAGCTTCTCAGAAGCCACATCATAAAGACAGTAAAATCACTTCCTACCTTATTTGGTGTCAAAGGCATGGGCAAGGGTGGCTTTTTTATGCTGAACTCAGACAGATCAACTTCTGATTCTAGGTCACAGAATATTATGATCTAACCATAACATTTACCATTGTTCAAAAAAAGGTGAAGTTTAAGATATCACAGTCTAACTGTCATTTGTGTTATTGTTCCATACAATGTATCACTCCCAGGGGCAGGCATTCCAAATCATCATTATCATATCATGAAAATAAGGACAAGTGCATGAAATTACTAGCTTTCTGCCAATACTTTTAAAAAGGCTCTTAAATTAGACTGTCCCTGTCACTTTACCCTGTCTCTACCCATCAAAAGTCCCAAAAGGAGTGTGTTCTCTCATAGAGTACAGTTTCAAACCCCTGAAGTCAGATTCAAAGTGTTTCTGTAGTAATGTGAAATTCAGTAATATAGCACCAGGTTCACAGTGACAAGTGTATACAATTTTTTTTTTTTTAAACAGGAATCAAAAAAGAGACAGACTTCTACTAAAAAGTATAGTATTACTGTGTTTCTGAAAATTGCTCACTGATTAAACAAAAAAGTTGAAAAATAATGGGGCATAGAGTACTTTTTTCAGATACTTTTTAATTTCTAGAAAAATGCTGACCATTCCATAATCATGTTTAGAGTTGCAATTTTTTACCGTCACTTTAGTTTTGATGTCCTTGGCAAAACTTTAAAAATAGGTCCCACAAGCCAATACAGTTATCTGTATTTATCATATGTAGTATGTGCTTCCTACACATTGCAAACTGTGTATGTTCTATAGTAATGTAATGGATTTTTCCCTCAAAAAATTTAAGTGAGAAAGAGAAGTAAATTCCTGGATTCTACACAGCAAAACAGAGGTACCTCAATCAAGTTTTAAAAATCTAACAGACTTCAATCCACCTAGACCCTTTAGTTGAAATTTGAGCTTCAAAATTTTTCAGTCAACAAACTGTTTTAATTTCTATTGTCTCCTGGAAAAAGCATCAGCTAAACACAAACCAAGGTATTTAATAATTAGGGAATTGTTAAATTTTTGTTCTGATTTTCAGAAGTAAATTTCTTTATAACTGATACATTAAAAATTCAAATATTATATAAACTTGATGTAACTATTTAAAAAAAATAAAAATTAAACAAAACCCATAAACTAATGCAGTAGTTGTTACTTGTGACAGTATTTGCCAAATGATATCCCACAATATCTAAGTTCTCACATTTTCAAGTTACAAATAGAAACTGTAATAAATTTACTAATTGTGACTCTGTGAAGTCTTTCACTAAATAAATTTTAAAAGTTTGATAACCAAATAGCCCTTAGAAAAAAGTAATGTGACCATTGGGAATTGAAAGCACCCTACTGACCTTCCCGTGGTTTTGTGTTGACAGGTCTAAAATCCCCAAGCATCACTAAAATCCAGGCAAGTTACCTCTGTTAGCAAGTGCCTTGCTTAAAAGAGGTGAGGAAAAGTTCACGACAGAGAAAGTCATACATACAGAACTACTAAATTTATAGAAAGCACATATGCCTCAGGAAGTCAGTGAGCTGAACCTTGAGTATGGAGCAGCATGTGCCCCAGAGGCTGATACCACGTCCAACAACTGTCTATCATCTCTTCGCCAGTGGCCTGGGTAGTGGAGGCAGGTTTGGAGAATGTCCAAAACTGGAGTGGCTGATACACCTGAGCATCCTGCTGCCATTCAGAGGGATCTCAATAGGCTGAAGACATGGGCTGACAGGAACCTCATGAAGTTGAGTAATGAAAATTGCTAAGTCCTGCACGGGAGGGGGAATAATTCCCTACATCAGTACACACTGGAGGGCAACTGTTTGGAATGCAGTGTTTTCTGGCAGTCTGGGGGGCTCTGATGGACCACCAGTTTACCACGAGCAACTTGCTTTAGCTGACCCTGCTCTGACCATAGAGATTGGACCATATTTCTCCAGAATTGTCTTCCAACATCAATCCTCCTGTTTGATTCTATGTGTTGGCCTCATTTATACTATTTTAGGCTTTAACTTTTGGCCATTGTAAGAGATGTTGAATCAATGTTTAATCTTCCCGAATATGGCTGCTCTGTAAAGAAGTTGTGTCTCCAGGTAATTTTTTTTCCCTTTAATCTATGTAATATTAGGTCAGAGGTGAATATCCAGTGACTGTTGGCTGGCTGTAGCTCAGACAGCTCAGTTGTAGGCCAAGGGTAGACCATCAGTCAAGGAAGGTGGTGTATGGGCAAAAGGGAACTGAGACATCCAGCTGTAAGATAAATGAGCCAGCAACAACTGCTGATAGCCAAACTGCTCATGACTCTGGCTGTAGGCTAAACACTTGCTTTTAGTATCTAGAGCAATCCAATCACGTCTTATTCTTCAGCAGAGTAGAGCAAGACCGGGAAACCATAGTTGCCTGCTTTTTCTGAAGTACTCACATATTTCTCTTCTGCCTATCTACATGGTATGAAGTATGTATTGTGGCTCTTGGTATGACAAAAACTTCAACATGCTGCTCACAGGGTTAGGAGAAATAACTAATTAGGGACTTGCAAAGCTGAAGTAACCCAAAGTCCATAACACTTTCCTCTTATCTCTCAGCAGACATTAGAAGATAGCCAAGATGGAAGGACTTTTTACAGTTCTAGAGGACTAAAGAGATAACTGGCAAATTTGACACTCAAGCTTTATGTATGCATAAACTGAAAAGTTACTACTCTTGGCTATACATTTCACCCAAGCTAGGAAACTGACACATCACTGGGGAAAAAAGAACAAACCTTTTTGCAAGTTTGGAATATTAGGATAATTTATCTACCAGGAAGCTGCTTTAATGCTTTAATGTCTAAATGCCAACATTTAAGAGACAACTTCATAGCCTTAATTGCTCAGTTTACTCCTCTACAGCTACGGCAGTTAAATATCATCATCATCACCATGGCTGGGCTTCACGAACGAAAATTTGAGAAGGGCTCTACCCACACTTGCTACAAGCGCGCTGATGGCTAAAAAGGCCAATGCAAGATAGACAAGTTCGGTTGCAGAAGGCACAGCAGAAAGACTCCTTAGGCAGTATCGGCAAGACACTGTTCTTTCTGTGTTGTCTTTTCTCCTCAAGAATGATTCTACGTGTGTTCTCAAAAGAAGCAGCAGCGTTATAGATGGTGTGTCTCCAGGCCTCCCAATTGGAGGCCAGAGTAGACCAATGATGATGAACATTATGGCCAAGGCAGTTAAATATATATATGTAATATATGGAAATACATATCTACATCCAGATTTACATATAATATACAAATATGCATACCATATACACATGTAAATTATGCCTACATCTGTGCACACCCTTGGATAAGATGTAGCCTTATTAATACTAGTTCTATCAGACTTTTTCATTTCCTTCACACAGTCAGATAACTATCTTGTGAAATATCTTCATTTTGAAAACAAATAGAATAAATTAACTACATCCAGTTCCTGGAACAAAACATAATAAACTAATGGTAAGCATCAGTATGAAAGCAAAACTATTTGTATATTCAATTTGTCAGAAATTGGCAAAAATTATAACTGCTATTCACTAAAGTTAAATATACTGAGTATTAGTACTGAGTGTCCTAATAAAGTATATATTGAAATTACATCTGTATCTCAGGTGATTGCATTTTCACTGAATGTGTATACTTAATCTTGAGCCTAAATCCAGTGCTTCCTGGATCTGTATGTTTCAGTATTTCTTCTGTCTTGGCTTTCAGTCCTATCCTTTTATCCTAATTGAAAGATAAGGAACTCCTGATAAGGAAATATTTCAATGAGGGAAGTAGCCCTGGAACATCCAGCAAAGTGTGCTGGTAATTCAGCTGAAAGAACATCTTGTAAACTGTACTGTACTTCCCACAGCTGTGTGGGAAAGCACCATGCTGGAGCAAATAACACCCTTTAGATAAACTTTTATCAATTATATCCAGAAGAGCTTGGAGGGCACTTTTCCTGATTGATAAACCAGAATGACTTGGACACAATTTCACTTGGAATAAACATTATTTCTCTTAATTTAAATCTCAAAACCTTTTTGTAGTTTTAAATAGGAAAATAATTGTTGACAGACTATTTTAAGTGCTGAAAAATCGTATAATTTCCACATAGAGTTCATGTTAGTTGATTGAATGCACTCATAGTGCAATTTGTGAAACTGAGAGTCTTTGATTGGAAGGAAGAAAATTCAACATAAAATTATACTACCATTTATTCTATTAAAGTAGCTTTGGTTGGTTTGGGGTTTTGGATTTTTTTTTTTTTTTTGTATGCAGAGGTTTTAATCTCATTGAGAAACTAGATATGGAGTATTTTCCCCACACAAACTCTTTGCAAACCTTGAAATATCGGAACTCATGCAGCTCCTTTTACCTATGTGAAAATCTTATATTTTAAAGTGGAAGTCTGTTTCACTTCTCTAAGAAGAACTCTCCCACCCTTACAAGACAAGAGTCAAAACTTCTAGGTTAAATCTTGATTCAGATTTAAGATTTTAGTCTGGAGTCAGAAACTCTTAATTGTCCTTTGAAAAATTCCCCTTTGAGGAGCAGCAGGCCTTCAGCGTTCCTTAAAAGATTAGTGGAGGATTCCACTGTTCTTTCTTGCCTACACTTTCACATCGCTTTAGGCAAAAGAGAAAAGCAGAAATGTCAGAAAAATATAAACTGTACTACTACTGGCTGTCTTCTCAAATGCAGTGGAAGATTCAGAAAAATAAGAACTTTTTGCTCCAGGCTAACTTATGAATCCTTTTTTCTGTCAATATACATTTCTTCTTAGTTAAAAGGGATAGAATACTGAGATGAATTTGAAATATTATGCAGGTCTTGGCTAGGGAATTTTAATATTATTTTTCTTTCCCATTCTTCTGTTAAAATGTATTGTCCTTCATTCTGTTCATTCTTTTCAATGGGACAAATATTTCACCTGTAAAATGATCCGTCCCATTTCAACAGAAAATCATATTATGTGTGGATATATAACACCATTTTAAATGCCTCAAATAGTATGGGTGCAAACTTACATTCAAATATTTAGTGCATTTCTGTAATTGTTGATGTAATCAAACCCAGAGACTCCCTTGAGCACAGAGACTCTGCAGAGAGACCCTAACAAATTAGAGGTCTGGGCATACGCCAGCTGTATGAAGATTAACAAGGGCAAGTGCCAGATTCTGCACCTGGGATGGGGCAATCTTGGGTTTGTGGTGGGGAAGGAGAGGCTGAAAAGCAGCGCTGACGAGAGGGACCTGGAGGTCCTGGTTGATGGCAAGTTGAATACGGATCAGCAGTGCCTTGGCAGCCAGGAGGGCCAACTGTGATCTGGGGGGCATCAGGCAAAGCATCGCCAGCTGGTCAAAGTAGGTGACTGTCCCACTCTGCTCTGCACCAGTGCGACCTCACCTTGAATACTGTGTGCAGTTTTGGGTACCACAGTATAAGAAAGATATAAAGCTATTAGAGAATGTCCAAAGGAGAGCAACACAGATGGTGAAGGGTCTTGAGGGGAAGCCATATGAGGAGTGGCTAAGGTCACTTGGTTTGTTCATCATGGAGGAGACTGAGGTGAGACCTCATTGCAGTCTTCATCGTGAGGGGAAGAGAAGCGGCAGGTACTGATCTCTTCACTCTCATGACCAATGACAGGGCTCAAGGAAATGGCATGCAGCTGAGTCATGGGAAATTTAGGCTAGATATCAGAAAAAGGATTTTTACTCAAAGGGTGGTTGGGCACTGGAACAGCCTCCCCAGGGAAGTGGTCACAACACCAAGTCTGTCAGAGTTCAAGAAGGATTTGAACACTCAGATACATGGTGTGATTCTTGGGGTGTTCTGTGCAGCGCCGGGAGTTGGACTTGATGATCCTGATGGGTCCCTTCCAACTCAGCATATTCTATGAGTCTGCACTATAGTCATATGCAGTTTAGGTAGAGGCTTATCAAACCTACAACCCGAGACTGCAGTCTGAAAGTCAGCATCACACTTCCAGCTGCAGCCTGAGCTCATCACAAATGCTTTACCAATTCTGCACCACACAGGGACTGAGTTCAGATTCTCCTGGATCATCAGGACTTGAGAATTCTCAGTATGAGGCTAAACAAGTACAAGTCTCAGTTGTGACTAACCTCACTAATATTCATCAGTCCTGTAACCAGCACTCTGAGATCCTGAAATTATACTATTGTATCCTTGAGAAAGGACAAAATATTAAATGTGTGAAATCTCAATAGCTAACACTCCCTTAATCACTGCTGCCTAACAGAGCAATGTTAGTGCTTTTGTTATTTTCTGACCAATTCACATTTTAAAGGCTATTCTATTTACAATTTGCTGGTGTTTCAGGTATCTTGTTTTCAAAATTATTAAGAGAAAACTGTAATTTGGAGTAATTATTTTATAATTTTAATTGTTGTTGTTATTGTTATTATTATTAGTCATGCAATGTTTTCATCATTATAGAATTTGCTTATATATTTTTTTCTAGGTATTCTAAATCTTTGCTTCTGAAACTAACGTCATCTTAGGCCCTGTTTCCTCTTCTTAGTATCAACTTTTACTATTTTAATTTGCTTATAAATTTGGACAACTCTTAAACATTTTAGATTCTGTATTTTATAGCTGTTCCCCAATCACTCAAAAGCATTTTCTTTTTTTCAGTGCCTTTTCTCTCCTTAGCCATTCATATACTTCATTCTCCTGTTTAGATTATCTTGCTTTGAAAACGCACCTCCTTCTTTTCCGTTGTTGGGTTTTCTGTCCTCTATGACAAGTATTCTGATATAAATGTGGGTCCTCTCCTCACCTTGACACATCTAAATAATTTATTTTGTCCTTGCCACAACATCTGCAAACACTGTGAACCAAGACCTTATGCAAATCTCATTTCTCAGAATTACATCTGGTACTGTTCTCACTTCTGTGTTCTTGCATACATAAAGTGATACTTTTTTTTCCATTTTGGAAGCCCACAATTCTACCAGTTCTACAATGACAGTATTGGCCCACAGACATTAATATCTTATTGGCATTATTACCTTCCACAAAAATGATTCCTAGGGGTAAAACTAAATTTTTTAAAACTCAGTGAAAGGCAATAGGTAAGATAGTTGTTTTACTCACCCCTTCTGAACTCTAACTTGAGAAAAGCTCTTAAGTGCTTGCTTTAAATGAACAGCATATAGTTAAATTCCCCAACTGTTTCGGTGACATGAACTATATAAGCAGATTGGTGGGCTTGGTGGCACTAGTTTTCCTCACTCCTTCCTCTTTCTTAGCTAGCTGACTTCTCTGAATAGAGTCAACATTGTTACCAGTAGCTATAGTGTCTGTGGAGATAAATACACACATATGAACATGAAAGATAATGCCCCATTTCAGGTAAGATATATCCATCTCCGTTATCTACTACTAGCTCATGAACCAGGCTGACCTCCAGCAGAGTTTGGCTTCTCATCCACCAGCTTGAAAAAGAGCAAACCATTGAAATGCAAGCAGGAGAGAGATACTAAAGTATGAAAAATAACATCACAATGCTTCATTTATATTAACTCTACCAAATGCAAAGCACTGAAATTGATCTGAATTCAGAACAATCTAGTTTCTTTCTTTTTTCCTAAACATACCAAATAGCCCTTTAATATGTCCTTCAGCATCCCTGACAATTGCCTTTATATTGAACAAATAGGGCCCTATATAGAAAAAAAAATCCTCATATAAAATAAAATTTAATTCTTACGAAGAATAGATTAACCTCTACAGGGAAACAGATATGTCTGGCTAAACTAATGATGTACTCCATAAGTTATGTACTAATCTGATAATTTCTTGGCATTATTTGATAATGTAAGAAGAGTGTTGGTTTAACTGTGAACATTGGACTAGAACCTTTAAAATCTGATCTTGAGAGTTCTCTCAAAAGTCCAGTAAGAGTCACGAAGAGAAACTGAATACATCTAAAGCCACAGACTCTCACCTGTCCCCATTTAGCCATGTAACTATAGAAATCATTTCACTCTGGATTGTGCCTATATCTGACAAACATCCAGGTTTCCCCGAGGCACTTGAACAAATATTTTTTACCCTCTCTTACTCTTGCTAGAAATTAATTAACTGTATTCAGAATGAAAGTCAGATATTGCAAGTCCAAAGAAAAAAAGTGAGTACTTAGTACTGTGTGAGGATAAACTGAGTATATAAGATACCTATAATACAAACCCCTTTCTGAAAATTTTCCCCACGAAAGATCTTCAGTGTTAAGATTAATTAACGAAATCACATGAATTAAAAATTAACCAGTTATAATTTAACCAAATAAGACAAGTAATGCAAATTCTGGGTTTAAATTTTCTTTGTTTTCTTCAAATTACCAAACATAAAAAACCATGAGATTTGCCACTCATTGTAATCCAACTCCAAATTATTATTTTTTTAATATCAAAGAGGATATACAAGATGTTTTAAAAAGTCAGGTTCTCAGAGCAGAATTATTTTTAACAACACCTATATACGTATTTTTCCATTTATGCTCATTTTTTTATTAAATTCTTTCTAATTAATTCACTCTTAATAGGTAACATTAGGAAAACTGGAGTGTGAAATTAAGGAGAAAATATAGACGCACATTTTAGAGCCTCATTAGGGGCTCAAAATATCTGGGTTTGGTGAGAGAGGTAATTAATTTTCAGTACCTCATCTTGTAAGAGTTCTTTTCCTGTAATGAAAAAAAAAAAAAGAATACACTAGTAGTTGTGATTCCATACACAGCATAAATGGCATTCCTGGTACGGGTGCATAAAACAGGAAAAAGACAAAGTCTTGGTGGCCGATTTGAAATTTGAGAGAACACTCCTATTTAATGTTGGGAAAGACACTGGGTCCCAGATAGTTTCAATTATTTAAATGTTCAACTCTGCAAAATCTAAGAGAGTTAGTAAAACATCTCTTTAACAGTGTAAAAGAAATTTTGTCTAAGGTCTACTGCACTCTTAAAGAGCCAGATCTCAATCCATTGAGAAAATTAAGGTCTAAATACAAAAGAAGAGTCTGTAAGGAAATACAATGACTGGAAAGCTATTTTTTAAAGTCAAGGCAGCTCAAGCCCTGACATTCTTGCCAAATAGGAAGTTCTGTCTACTGATGACTCACATTTCCTCCAAGGCAGGGAGTGACTGTGGCAGACGGATGAGAAAATAGTTGAAGTAATGGAGACTACAAGCTTTTATCAAATCAGCTGGAGCCACCATCCACTTCAGTTTTCTGTTATACAGCTTCCCAGCCAATCATCAAGGATCAATCAGAATTAGTAAGGCTTAATTTGAATCTTGGCTTCAGAGATCTAAGTGTTGAAAGTCACATAAAGCAAAAGAAAAAAATTTTTTTTTCAAAAGGCATCACAGGTGTTTTGTGATGCTTCAACACCCATTTATAAAATGTGAACATCAGTACATCATCTGTATTTCAAAGGAATGTTGTATGAATTCATTAGACAAGGTACACAGATAAAACTACAATAACCAGGTCTGTATGAATACCAAAGCCTGAAAGAGAGAGACCAGACTGTCCCTGGCTTATGCATGAGGACACTCGGATATGCCAGATGTTCTAGATGCAAAGCAAAGCACTGTCATTGAGGACTTTATGAATTTAAGATTACAGGAATCTTAGACTAGAGGACAGCGGCACAGAGAGTTTACACGTGCAGAAAAATGACTCTGTAACTAATGGGGGAGATTGGGGAGGGAAGAGCAAAGGGATAATGTAGCAACACAAAGTACTGATGACCTATATGGAAAATGACTATTGTGAAGTTAAGTTCAACTTTAGAATAGGGAATGAATTTTATATTTGGTAAAACAAAAATTAATGCTAAATTATTTAAAAAATAAAAATATTCCAAGAATTTAATTTCATGCTTGATACAACATTTCTTGGGTCTGATTTTATAATATCCCTGATTTATGTAAGATTTTAAGTCACATCAGATAAGAAAACATTGTTAATATTTTACATGATACAAGAAGATCTTTATGTAAGAAGTAACTTCACAACTTGATGGTTTCCAATATAAACATTATTTATATTCCTAAGTACTAGCCAATATTAAGACAGTCAATCCTATGTTTCTGGAGAAGGGGAAAGCAAAGCTACAAGTCTAAGTGTCTTTCTTGTTTTCTTAGCTTCTTTTAAAATGTCATCTTTACATGTTCTATTTTAACTGTTCTAATCTATTGCAGTCAAAGAGAAGATGCGACTAAAATTATATTCCCCAAATCCAAAACAAAATCTGTTAATCTATTTTGGTTTGGTAATTTAACTTTTATTTTCAGTCACACAGTTGTTTAACCCTCCTTTGCCCTTCTCATTAAAATATTTTATAAATTTAGCTAATATTGCTGTATTTATAGCTATAATGTTAAAATGTGCAGAGAATTAAGGAGATTTAGAGGGGAAATAATCTTCAATAAATGTTATGATACATAGTATTTGATATTCTACTGGACCAGATTTTATTATCTTATTTACTGATTTCTTTTACTATTGACTTTGGTCTCTTATACCCTCACAACTTTCTGTTCCCCATTTAACAATGCAAAAATTATTAAAAGATTAAAAAAAACCCAAACAAAATCAAATCAAAAACACAGCAACAAGAAAAGAACCCATGTCTGAAATCTAATGTTAGCTGAATGTATCCTGCAAATGAAGCAAATGCTTGTTTCCATAATGGCAGTAATTAACCACTGGACTGGTCAAGCATTGCAGAGAACTATTTAAACCAGGATGCTTGGTTGGAAATAATAATTAATCTGCAGAAGTCCTTCATTCAATTTTCCTTATGAAATCAGCTCAGACAAGCCAATCAGAATAGTTCCTTCTGTCCTTCGTGTCTAAAAATCTGTCCTCTATAATCATAAGGGGTTTCTCAGCCAGCTACCACTGCCTCCAAGGTTGTGCCAGTGTCATGCTGTGGTATCATTATGGTATGCTGTGGTATGCTGGTGTCAATAGCCATTGGAAAACCCCTCTTATTTTTGAGGCCAACTTTCAGAGGGATGGTTGCAGCACTGGGAGCAGGTTTCCACATACTATTATTAGGGAACTCCTGCATTAGTATATTAGCAAGTATCAGGAAGGAATAGATGGTATTTGTTAGCACACTGTCTCTAAGCTTTGCCCAGCCTGAGGCTGATTTCGATTTGTGGTGAAGTTTCCTCTCATTTCATCCTTACTCATCAAGCTTTCTACAGAAGGCTCCCTGAAAATCTCAGCTGAGGCAAAACCTCATCTTTCTTATGCTAAGGAGATACTGTGGTGCACCATTGCTCCTTCCTGGTGGGAGATCCAGTGGAACATACCATTAATTTTACTACAAAGCTCTCATATAAACTGTATGAATGCACTTCTTCTGGAACACACACAGGTGAGCATATGCAAAGGAAAATATATAAATGTTATTTCATTAGTATTGGTAAAAGATATTAGTGAAACCAGCTGTACTACTTATGACTGGTAATTGATAAGAGTAAGGAAGTGATGACAAGAAAATGAACATGATAGTATATTTGGTATAAATACCTCAGAACATTTACTGAAAAGAGAAGATACTTAGGTGCCATATTTGTACAATGTGGAGTTTTTTTAAAACATTTAAATTGCTGGAATAAACCAAGGAAGATGACTGGATAAATGTAAACAATAGAAAAACAGAAAAAATGCTTGAGATTTTGTAAACCACTAAAAAGTAGATATTTTAGTGATTAACATAATCACTGGAGCGGTAAAGATTCCTAAAAGCTACCAGGTATTCTACCAGCATCTCATACTCCATGTTTCTATCGCAACAAGTATGCTACAAGTTTATCAAAACAACGTGTCTCTCTCCATCTAGTTTTTGAAAGGGCAAAGATTGGCGTGGAATCTATAGCTTTTTCTCATTTAAGAGAGAACCAGGATTCTATAGCGTTTTGGTCATATAAGATATATGAGAATCTGACTTCCTCACAGATTTATCATGGACCTGTCAAGTTTTTGTAACAGGACTGATTCATACATTCATCCCACCCCCAAAAAATGTGTTTTAATAAACTAGCATAAATTATTCAGTTTGACAGACCTGTGGTTTAATACTTCTGCCAAAAGACTCAGCATACTCTACATGTGAAGACAAGCACAAACTGTACATTAAGATGGAGACTGTCACTGGAGAAGACAGTTACTAAAATAGCAAAAAAAGAAGATATGGCAACCAAGAACAGTATTACACGATGAAAGAATATCTCTGTACCCTTCTAGAATTGTCTTTTACAGCATATATTCTAGGCAGAAAAATAACCAACAATATATAAACCCAGTAAATTTTAGTGGGGGAAAAAAAGAAAGCCACTGAAAAATACAGAGTTCTAACCAAGTAGCCCTCAGAAACCAAAAATCTAAGATTATCTCTCTGTCTAATAATGAAAATGGTCTACTCTTTCTCAGGAGATTTCATTTAAAAATTATTATATCCTAAATCAAACTGGCAAATGTAGGTCTAAGTTAGAAAATTACTGTCCACATACTGGTTTTCCACAGTTAGCTGAGAAAGAATTAGGAAGATGGAAAAATAATACTTCCACACAACAGTTTTATTCCCAAAGGAAAAAAAAGTCAATGTTTTGATTCTCTTGATACTCACATGGCCCTAATTTTTGAGTCATACCTTAATCTCTTGAATCTTAATCGCTTGAATCTAATAACTTGCCTTCTCAAAGCATTAAACAAATATTACTCTCAGGGATCTGACACTGATTTTCCCAGAATCCTTAAGGAAAAAAAAGATCCCATTTATGATTATTGTAAAGGACAAGCATTCAATTTCTGTAGTATGTAAAGGTGCTAAAATGCAATAAAAGTATAAA
Organism: Myiotriccus ornatus; assembly: GCA_036023395.1. Taxonomy (NCBI): domain Eukaryota; kingdom Metazoa; phylum Chordata; class Aves; order Passeriformes; family Tyrannidae; genus Myiotriccus; species Myiotriccus ornatus. The sequence continues at coordinate 74,155,307 of JAYRBT010000082.1, read as the reverse complement.
AATATTAGTCCAGATAGTTTTGTTGGCTGAAGAGACCATCTTCACACAGTTCTGTCTGACTGCAATATATGAAATGGATTGTGGAGCAGACAAGATCTTGGAGAATTAACTCTCTGCATTTGTTTCCTTAAATCTAAATTTCAATCTAACATAACCTATTTTTAAGTATTAAGGGGTTAACAAATGGTTCAGATATAAGAATGGAACAGGACACCTTAATAACAGCCTGTTCACTTGATTTTTAAGAGGGAACATCTCTGTCCAGAGATGACTTACAGCACTTTAATCAATGTTTTAGTTCAGGTATCACTGACCTTTCACACCATTTGCCCTAGTTCAGCTAGATGCTATAAAAGAATAAGCACAACTGACACATTAATCACAGCTTCCACTGTTAAGCTTGATCTTTTAAGGAAGAAGATACAAGAGAAGCTGGAATTCAGATTACAAAAGAGATAAGTTAAATGGTGTATCATAAACATAAGTGATCCAGAAATAAGAAGATAAAAATAAAACAAAACAAAAAATCAGATAACATAGTGACATGTTTTAAAACTAGACAGATTATGATTCGAACAGAAATTTGTCTTGAAGGAAGTCATGCTATTTATTATCTTTGAAAACGAGGCTAAAGTGGCGCTTATCTCCTCCTGTTAATCAAGAGTAAATTAGATTCACTCTACTGTGCTGTAAAGAAATCCCCTACAAATAGTCCTTGTTTAAGGGATAATATTTTGTTGCATCAGACACCTTCAATACTTCTTTGCATAGACAATCTGTGAGACACTGAATTGTTATACTGGCTTGTCGTCGGTTGAGGCGGGAGGCAACACGGTGTTCAGGGATACCAGCTGCTCCTTTATTACAACAGTGCTTCTACTTTATACAGTTCTAGGTGACACATGTACATGCACCACTGGTTTAGCACAAACATAACAACTCATGATTGGACACACAGCCACATGTCCGAATACGATAGGTTAGACATCCCTAGTAGGAACTCCACCCTGTGCCACAGTCCTTACTCTCCGTGGTTAACCCTCTGCCAGGTGTAAAGTTCCATCTTCAATATCTCAGC
>JAYRBT010000082.1:74128434-74146678 GCA_036023395.1 Myiotriccus ornatus | reverse complement strand
CCTGTGAGGAGAGGCTGAAGGAGCTGGGGTTGTTTAGTCTGGAGAAGAGAAGGCTCAGGGGAGACCTCATCACTCTCCACAACTACCTGAGAGGAGGTTGTAGCCAGGTGGGGGTCGGTCTCTTCTCCCAGGCAACCAGCAGTAGGACAAGAAGGCATGGTCTTAAGCTGTGCCGGGGGAGGTTTAGTTTGGCTATTAGGAAGAAATTCTTTACAGAGAGAGTGATCAGACACTGGAACGGAATGCATAGGGAGGTGGTGGATTCACCGTCCCTGGACATTTTTACAATGAGACTGATGTGGCACTTAGTGCCATGACCTAGTAACCACTCAGTGTTGGATCAAGGGTTGGATTTGATGATCTCAGAGGTCTTTTCCAACCCAGTTAATTCTATGATTCTCATGGCAGTAAAGACTTTACCACAGAATCACAAAATAAGCTGAGTTGGTAGGGGACCAAAGTGTCACTGAGTCTGGCCCTGCACAGGACCATCTCCAAGAGTCACAGCATGTGCCTGAGAGGATTGTCCATACACTTCTTGAACTCTGTCAGGCTTGGTGCTGTGACCAATGACTTCACAGTGTTATGACTCAATGACCTATGAAAGTCTTATTCTGTTACAGAGAGGCTAACTCTACCACCTATAACATGAACGAGTCAAGTGAGATCGAAGATGCATTCCTTACAAAGAAAGGGTCATTACATAGTAGTTAAGATGATCTAATTAAATCCAACATGCAATGAATTAAGTGAATGTGAAATGGAAACAGAAACTTGTTTGCATGGGGGAAAAGTGCTTTTGGGGAGAATTAAGTGCTCTAGTAAGCAAGGAAAGGTAACAATAACTATTATATGTACAAAAAGGTATTAAGAAATAAGTTCTCGAAACTTTGAAAAAGTCATGAAGTCAGGTCTTCTCAAAGCAGGTGGAAGACATTTACTTCTGAAAGAATACTCAGAACAACACTTTTTAGGTCTCAGAGGATAAAAACAATACTCTTTCAATTTATCAAAACCAAAAAAAGCCACTTTGGAGACATGTTAAAGACTGTGATTAATTTTTTTCCTGTGCAAAGACAGTCAGCTGAACTGAAGTTGTTAACAGGGAAATTACTTTGGGAACTAGAAAGGGTGAATTGTTTGTGGATACTCCTCTATGTGTCAAATTTACTATTAACACATTCTTTAGCTTTAAGGACACTGTGAGATCTATGTGGCTGCTCTTATTCTTTTTCAAATCAGTCTGCCTTCTCTTGGGCCTTCTGTCAAAAAAGGGGTTCATAGTTTTCACCTGCGCACAAATGCACAGAAAATTAGATAAAAGTACTATCTGACACACCTCTAGACAAGGCCTGTGATCTTTGTCTTTTCAGTCTTAATACAGCAAAGTAAGTGAAATATAACCTAAGAGACGTTGGATAACTGCTTGGAGATTAACTAATAATTTTATAAAATACACTATAAACCATATTATAAGTTAGCATGTCCATATAGTGAATAAAATACCAGGTAAAGAGTCAGAAACAAGACACCTTTTAAAATAAATTTGCTATATTTTCTGAAACACAGATTATGTAATAATAAATGATAAAATAGATGTATCTGCTTGCTCTATTTAGGGCAGTGTATTACTCTATTAATGAAAATAACGGGAGTCCTCTGAGATTCCATTCCTCCTTCCTTGAACTCGGAAGTTCCACATAGGCTCTCACCTGCAGTCACACACACGTCACAAACCCTGGTTTAGGATGCTGCCAACTACGCCACTTTTCAGGAAGAACATGATCTACAAAGTATAGATATATGGTATGCTGTATAAGCCCTAGTAACCAAATAATTTGCTAATGTTATCCATGCAATGGTTTTCTATCCTTTTAGCTTTCTGTTTTATATATTGTGTGTGTAATATCTGTATCCATCCATGCTCATGATATCTTGTCTGTATTGCTTTACTCTTTACTTACTCCCTGCTGTGTGTAAATAAGATTTTAAAAAAGATCAAGCCACATAAAGAACATGGAGGATCTATTTTCTTTGTCACTATGCACATCTATATGGCCTGATCACCCTGTCCTGCAGTTTTATCATCCCTAACTGCGTACATGTCTCAGGCTTACATCTCAGGCTAAGGAGATAAGGAGAGGCATTTTCAGAATAAGTCAGTGTATAGGAAGAAAAGGTAAGTGGCAGCTGATTGGCTAGTTTTGTGGTTTTTTTGGTTTGCTGTCTGAGGACTCCGTTACAGAACAACAGACAAAAATAAATTGATCAGCTGCAGTTCTTTTTGCTAAACTGAAACTGGACACAACCTGATTTTCAGAATATGGAAACACAGCGAGATAAGTTAATACCAAAAGTAATTATGTTTGGTGGAACTATCAGATGCAGTTTTACACATTTCTTTTAATTCAATATAAAGTCAAATGTCTTTTGGAAAATAATTTTCAGCTATTTTAAAGATATAACCAGTAAAATTATGCTCCTTCTTTGACTAATGCCTTACATTTGAAGTTACTGTCCAGAGGTTTTAGTGATATAAGTAAACAAAATATTATACAAGTCAAAATATTAACATATTCCATATGATGATCAAGCCACATTCAGAAAACAGGATTTGGGGAAAAATAAGGTGAGGATAGATTTCCTTGGGTAAAGAATATAATTGAAATGTCTGCTGGTACCCTCAACTAGCAATTTTAAACTTGTCAACTAACTTCTGTGCAGTCACATAGCTGAGCATCCAAAACTAGATTCTTCTCCATCTTCCCTATTTAGAATCCTCTTGCCCCACCCTATTTGGCCATATGGGAAGCAGCATTTATTTGTTCACCTGTACTAAGCCTCCCTAAACAAAGTAACAATGAAACATTCAACCTACTGAAACCATTTGATACATATGCACTCTTTGGTTCAGATTTTCTTGGCTGAGAAGGCCATAGACCTCCTTGGAATCCATCAGCTGTGACAGTCACAGTCTCAGTGACATGAAAGAGAAGCCCCCACGTGGCTCTGTAACCCCAGTTACAGTCAGGGTTTTCACAGTATTAAGGGTACAACTACAGCCAATATGGTTGGCATGAAAACGGTTAATCCTTTTCCAAGGCTACTTGTTTTCAGTTGATATATTTTAAAGGATGCAGACAGATGGCATCACTTGCAAAGCTATTGTTTTAGTTTGTCAAGGAGCAGAGCAGCACCTGGAAAGCACTCAAAAGTTACCATTAAACAGGATAAATTCAGAATCTGAATGACTGACAGAAATAAGCTAAATTCTTCAACAAATAAAATCCTGGGCATTTTTTAAAGCTTGCTGAGATGTCTGAATCTGTGTGAAAATTTCAAACATACCAATTTTTCTTAAAATCACATTGTAAAAGCCCTCACTGCGAGTCTTGCCAAGGTCAGACAGGAGGTGTCTGAGATAAACAAATATAATAAAAACAATTCTGTACCTTTTAAAAAGCATAGGAGTCTAGTCTTAGCCTAAATAGACTCTCTTATTTCTCCTATGCTTGTTTCCTAATTATTCAAGTGCCTCTACAACAAAAAAAATTATTAGCAAGTACTTCTTCTGTAGTGAAGGAGACATTCTAATATGTAATGCTTTAATAGTCATCTGGATTTAGATTCAGCTTTGCACAATAAAATGCTATCAGAACTTTTGCAGAAATCCAGTCGTATTGATTATGTATATCTAGGAGTTTCCAGCTTGTTCCATTAAATAATTTTCTCATAGATCAGTCCATAATATATATCCATAATAATGACTGTTTAATATATGGACATTTTCTTGTCTTTACAGACAAATGTTTGGAGAGATTGGATATGTGTTCACATCCTCAATTCCATGGAGCAATTGTGTATTGCTACAAAGTGCAGAAGTAAAAACAGAGATGCAATCAAACAGAAGACATCTAGTAAGGTAAAAATATGATACAAATGCACATCACTACAAAAATATTCCATCTCTTTTTGTGCTACATCAAGCCTCAGGCTTCTTTCTCTGTAGCTGATGCATTTGAGAACTGTTGTTTGTTGCAGATGTGACCCAGCTTTCTTGCCACAAAGCAGAAGGCTTCTTAAATCTAATACAGTAGCATTACTGAGCTATATTACTTCTTTTGAATGAGGGAAAAGAAAATACAGTAAGACAAGAAGAGGTAGAAATTATTAGAAGAAATAAAATAATGCCAAAGAAAGAAAAAAAAACAAAACAAAAAAAAACAAACACAAAAGCTTACAAGAAGAAAAAAAAGGATAATAAGGACACTGGGGGGATGCTGAGATCACAGGTGTGCATATGTACATAGAAAATATGCCCTACACATCATGGACAAGCTCTGCCTAGAAAAGGAGACAAGGAAGAATCTTATTGCAGACACAGAGACAAGTTTTCTAGCATTTTCAGTGATTCCCAGTTAATGACACACTCGTGAATTGATCATTTTTATGCACTATTTGAAGCAGTATGAACCAATGGTTGTTTGTACATGATTCAGTCTTATGCATTGCACCTACTTAATTACAAGCAATAGAATCAAAGGAAATAAAAATTACCCCATGCCTTGTTGCTTAAGCCCCAGTAAGTCACATAAGCTGTTCTTCTGTGCAGCTGTATTACAAGGAGATAAACATTTCCAATGAATTAGTTATATTTTAGCCAGGACCTTGAAAGCTTTTGCATTGCGAAGTCAGGTTCAAGATTACAGATCTTCAGATTACTGTTTCTCACTGCTTGCTTTTCTTTCTTGAAGCATTTTGGGTCTATGCTAACAGAAGAGAAAATAAATGCAGCCAAAACTCATCCCCTAGATTAGAACTCATTAAAATAAAAAAAATAAAATTTAAAAAAAAGTTGGATTAAAAAATTTAAAAATTTATCTTTTGTCCATTACACACTTTATCATATTTCAAGTGGGAACACTCCTTACAGGCAATATTGAATCATCTCTAAAGAGCCTTAAGCCAAATTTTAGATCAACAAATATTGCAGAAGGTAACTCATGAGATTTAGGGAGAACCAGGTTAGAAGTCTCTGCTTGGCTCAGTTCAGAACAGAAACCCAATCTACCTCTGAAAGAGTGGCTAAGTATTCCACCCACTGTGCTACTGAGTAATTTACAATTCTGGTTCCTACCAATGACCTTTTAATTTTTTATAAAAATTTAAATAACTTCCTTGGAGAGATTCAAACTGTAAAATATGGAGGTAAGGTTACTTAAAATGAGAGCTGGGTTAAATCCAAGGGAAATGGAGATTTAAAATTTATTTTCTTTATCCCAAAAGTGTTCCTTAACCACTACCCACTGTGTTAACTTCTGCTTTGATATCTTTCTTCCTACCTCTCTTTTCCTCTGCCTGGGCATACAAAACGTGGTGGTGCAATGTCAGAAAAAAAAACCCAACTGTGACTTATCAGAATTTTCCACCTGGTCTGTTTGCCTGTATAGTTATCAGATTCCCATAAAAAACCAAATCTACTCTTTGCATATGTGCATGCCATGTATCATGGAGATATAAGTAAACTTGATGTCACCCATGCAAGAATACGGCATGAATGAGGAGGAAAACACAATAAGGAAAAAGTACTTTCTCTTTATGTCCTGCATTCTTCCCCTAACATACATACATTAGAACACAGCAATGAAGGTAGTAGAAGTAGACAACAGACATCACAGCAAAACCAGACTGGTGGAATATAACTGACTCAAGAAAAAAAAATCCACCTAAATAAAAGTTTGTACTCCACATCCAGACTTTGCAGTGAAACTATAACAATGTCAGAGCTGTGTTATTTTCACCAATCATTTGGCCCATTTGATATCTTTTGATGTTAAGTAAAGTATGCAAAATGCTTTTATGCAAGCCAAAACCAAAATAAATGCATTGGTCTCAGATGGAGTACTGATCTAGTCTGGTACTAAAAATATACATAAATATTGCACATTGGAAAAAGATGTACTCTATCGTTTCACAAATGAAGCATTCCATTTGTTGTAATAAATTACTAATCTGACAGATTGCAGACAGAGTCATGTTTACAGTATTTCAAGGTTCATCTTGTTTCCTTGTTCTTCTGTGCTGTTTTGACAGCAAGAGATAACTCATGCTTTTCTTTTTATCTGTCTATAATGGCAATGCAGTAAATTAAATCTGAGGTTATTTTAGCCAATCAGAGATCCTGATTAGTTGTAGTCTAATTAAGGAATAATGAATGGGGAAGTAACAAATTTCCTCTACCTTGTTTATATTTGTAATTAAAATGCATACTGCACATCAATCAAATAATCTACATTATTAAAAATTGCAGACTTTTTTTGGAACTCAAGTGTTGCTTTGTTGGCAGGAGCATTTATCAGGGTTTATGGCCAGCTGTCAAGGAATCATAAGGTACTGACATTAAGCTATCTAATAAATATCCTCAAGGAAAGATGGGAAATAATCAGCTGTAGCTATTACAAGAATGCCCAAACAACATGCAGTGCTTCACTAAGTGTAGAAGAGCATCAGGCCTTAATGCTAAGATAATTATTTAGGTTGTCAGACAACAACAAAGACCTAATAATTCTTTCAAGGTCTTAAATGGCTACAGTTTAGTCTGTGGTGTACTTGTGCTCCTGTAAGTCTTGATCTGGAGTGAAGTGATAGAATAAACTGAGTGCTGAATAAACTACACGTGAAAACCTCCATAAAGAAAATGGATAAACACAACTTTCCACATTATTAAGTTCACAAGCAATAGATAAAACGTACTTGGGAGGCTTAAATCTTATGCACAAAACATGAAGTAAGGAATTATCAAATAAGACAGTTTAGGAAAGTTCAAAATATAGGGATTTGCTTTTGAGAACTTTCAGCTTTTTAGAGAAAAAAAATGGCTAAAACACAAAATATAATTGTCTTAAGGATGTACATATTTTCACATGGCAAATAAATAAAAAAGTTCAAAAATTCCTGTGCAGATATTTCGTAGTGTTGACATTTACAATTTCTTCTTTCTAGGGATGGATTCCACTGGCTTATATGAAAAACAACAATAGAATTAACAGTTGTTTCAGGCCATCTTTTTGACTGCACTATTTTCCACATAAAGAAAATAAGGATATATCGATACAGATATGCCACATTATATTTACATATTCAAGATGAAGATAAAAAGAAAACTAAAATGGAAAAATCCCATGCTTTGACATTATACCTGGCAGCCAGCTTAATCTACAATTATTGCATTAACTCAAAATTTTAAAATCTTGAAGTGTCTTTATGTTTCATTACAAAAATCATTCTGCTGTAAAATTAGTAGGTAATAGTGACAACTATGGTTATGGTTTCAATGACAATCTTTGCTTTGCTCGTAAAAAAATGCCCACAGGTGACATGTTCCCTGGCATTAGTTTCTTGAGCTTGAAAGACAGGTCACTGTATTCAGATTATAAACTAAGTCTGAATTTTTCTTAGATACAATTGAAACACCAGAATTTTTTATACATTTATCGCTGAAAACAGGATCTGGGAAGGAGGTAGTATGACCTTGGATTTTGGTCTTTGGAAATGGTGAGTTTGAATATCCTTTCAAATTTCAATAAGCCCTACATGCTTAAGAAGGAAAAACACTGGAGAGAAATAAGAGTGCATGAGTTTAAGCTTCTAAACACAGGAATACAATATTGATCCTCAAAAATCATTATACTGTTGATGCAAAGGGAGGGGAAAGAAAAAAAATCTCTTTCTATTAATGTTTCAGGCAACTACCATGAGGGACTTTTGAGTCTTAAATTTGCTGCAACACTCAGCAAAATAAAATACTTACAGAGTTCTAACACAGTACACATTTCAGAAGCCATTTTTCACTATCTGATTGTAAGTATATACCACCAAGCAGCTGGGGAATCTAAATTAGGTTTGAAATCTGCTTACAGTTTTGAGATTCTTGTCACTGTTTCTGGGGAGATCCTTGTATAATACTTTTAAAGCAGAAAAAATGCTATATGAGAGCCAAATATTTGAAATGGCTTTACGCATTTAGTCTAAGCGCTCATACTTTAACCTTATTCCATGTGCAGTAGCACAACACACCAACATTATTTCAAACATAATTCTATTTCTAATGTCTAATTTAAGCAACAAACTCCCTTTAAAGTATTCGAACTCTTTAGAAAATATTTTCATGGGTGGGTGAGAAGGCGGAAGAGTTAAAAAGAAGTGTATTTTTAAATATTTCATCACTACTTGACCCTGTTGAGTGTGGCTGTGTTTCTCATCGTCTAGAAGCAAAGAAAGTGGAAAAAACAATGCTAACTGGTGATTTAAATTTAGAATTCTTTTCTCCATCAGTGGCTTTCCTTAGAAAAGTGTTCTTTAACTGAGTAAAACTATTATCTCTCCTTAGTGACAGAAGCTGTTGGAGGATCTTTAAATTCAGCTATAACAAAACTAATTCACTTGAAGAACAGCGCTATTTCTTATTGCAATTTCTTCTGTATCTAGGTTGCGTGTGCAGTTGGTAGCAAAGAAAGGAAGTTAATTTTTTCTGTTTCCATAGGTCTTTGTATAAAAAGAAAATATAAGGAAACCATTTCTCTATCTATTCATGTTTTAGTTCTACATATTAACTAGGAATGGTTTACTTCTAGGAGAGTTTAGTGCTAGTGAGGTTTATGACAGTTTTATTGGAAGCATTTAACAAGATTCAGGGTTTGTCAGCAGCTGGACCTGAGCAGCCTGAAGGCCACTCATCATAAACACAGTGGTAGATGAAAACATCCACATCATCTGCAAAAATGAGAAGTAAAAATAAACTTTAAGAGCATTGTACAAACATTTACAATCACAGTCAAAATTTCACTTCTTATCCTATCATTGAGAACTGTTTTGAATTACTGTGCCTAAGTGATGACGATCCTTCAGTGTAAATGATAACGCGGCAGCACTGAAAAAAGAAATTATGTTGGTACTTGCAGTGTATTCACAACTAGAAAATACATCCTGTTTTCTCCTTCTCAGTGTGGCTATCAGCCTGAGTCTTTCCTGGGTGATAACTACAGGAGGACAAAAGTATTGATGTCTCCTTCCTGTTGGAAATCTCTCCATCTTCATGTTAGAAATACAAGCTGTTAGGGGGGAAAAAAAAGTCGTAAGGCACTTGAAAATAATCTGTCACAGCAGGTCAGGGCCAACTAACTTTCCTCACCAAAAGAAAGGGAAATGCAAGAAGCAAAAGACAGGGAGAGACAGATCTGATTTCTGCAAATGTCCAGCCCGTCTGCTCAGCCAGATGGCCAACTGAATCACAAGAGGAAGGTGTTATAGTCACAGAGAAACCTGAGACTTTCCTGCTTCATCATGCTTTAGCCAAAAATAATAATTCAACATCAGCCAACAGAACCCTAAAGGCTTTGTGTACCAGCATGTCGAGCTTTCCTGTAATCACTGTGATATCTTCAGGAACAAGGGGTGGCATGAATCATTATTTGGATGTGATAACATGACCCATACAAACATTAGGGGATAATGGGCAAGTCTGCACTCTGCAAATCGAATCACACCATGATCCATCATTAACCTAAGTGAGGTATTGTTTTATTGAAGTAGCCCTGTAAATGAATAGGTCACAGTCTATTTAAAAGCTGAGAGATTTGTTAATGCTCCAAGGTCTTATATTCTATTAAAGCATACAGCTCAAGTACAACTGAGATTCGAAGCCTGCTCTCAAAGGATAGGTAGCAAAGAAGGGAAAACCTAAGATTTAGACAAGAATAATTTTAAAACACTACACTGAAACATAGTTATTTGTACATATATAGAAAGGTATTTTTATGTGTCTCAAAGTTTTGTCTTAAAGAAGGAAGAAAATAATCACTAATTTGAAAAGGTTTTTTTATTTCTTACAAACTTTTATAGTGTAGGGAGTCAAGACTTTGAGACTGGGTAAAAATTAATGTACTTCCAGTTAATCTGAATCAGAATTACATGACAAAGTAACATCGCACTTCAGAAAAAGAGCTTCAGAATTCAGCATAGGAGGTTTTCAACATTAAGCCAATTAACTGCTACTTTAGGAACTCTGGATTTTGCACAGCCCAGGTCTTAATACCAGTTCTTCACTGTTCAGTTTAGATAACAGGACTGAGCTTCAAAACCAGTTAAAACAAACCTTTCAAAGACTCCCACCCCCCTCCTTTTTTTTACTGCATCCTGGCAGCTTTATTCAATTATGGATGCAACAAGGAATTATGGACATCATCCTTTGAGACCACTGAATAATAAATGAAGAAGGGATTATTTTCCTCTTAAATATTTCTGAAATAAAGTTTAAATCAAGAATTATATATTTCTTTGAAAACAAAAAATATCTTTACAGCTGTAAAGCTTACAGAAATTCCTTGTAAATATGAGTCTGTTAGGCAAATCTTTATATCCTAGCAAACCTCTTTTGCCTGACAAAGGTAGGAGTAGGCTTAGTAGGTGAGAGGAAGAGATCTTCTCCAGGAGCTGCACGGGTACTTTGGGACAAACAGCTGCAGCAGAACTTGCAAAACAGTGACAAATCAGTAATCACCTTAAACATTTTTATATCTTTCTAGGAAGGACAGATGATTAGCTTCCACTTTCTTTACTTTCACCTTGAAAAATTAAAAAAATATCTCTGACTGCTTCACATATGACTCTGTTAAATAGTTGTTCTGAGAATATGTAAGGAGTTTTAAGGGGTTATGTCTTGCAGTTTTTGTGAGTTCTAGGGCATCTACATAGAGTAACTTTGGTTACATTTCTAAAGATTGATCAGAGTAAGCTACTTAATACTACTATACACACTATGCTCTTGATAATCAAATTATATACTCCTTTCCTTTATACGTCCTCAAGACCCTATGACATTTTCACCTGCTGGACTGAAAGTCACTAGAGCACACTGCTTTTACTGACAAGACCTAAGTTTAAGAATATTCAATCTTTTTTCTCCAGTCACGGCTTCAAGAAGGACATTCGTATTCATGTTTAAACAATTCAGTTCACTCTAGAGCCTTGGGAACCAAATCCAGTGAAATACCTTTCCTGTGCATAACAACGAAGTTCCCATGAACCACATACAACTTTTGCAGAATGTTAGATACTTGAGTAAGCTACTGTCTCAGACCCTTCTCTAACTTTGAAGTCTGACTTACACTTGTATTTCTGGAACCTCCTTGATGATATCTATGATTGTCTACAAAGTTAAAATAGCTTACCGACTTTTATAGATACAAGTTGTTTACCCTTCAACTGTTAGGATTATCTGCAAGCCACTGATGACTCGTTCTTCCTGATTTCTATTTGATCTAGTAATTGGATAAAAATGCATTCTCTCAGTGTAAAAAGACAACTAATAAATTAGGGAAGAGTATATAGAAATCCACACAACTGCTTATGACAAGACTTAGGAATACAAGACAATAAATCTGCAATCTGTTCTTTGATCATCTCTCTCTGTCACAGCCAAGGAAATGACTCTGAGATCAGCTGAGCTGGTTAAAGCATGGTGCTATTAATGCCAAGGTCCATGAGTTTGATCCCCCATAGCCCATTCTCTTTAGGGCTGGACTTGGTGATCCTTGGTGGGTCCCTTTCAACTCATAATGTTTTGTGAAATCTTAATTCATTTTCTTTTGAGTTGCACATTGTAGAAATAATAGTTACATTGAACAGAAAAGTTCATTCTTTTCTCCTGGACCATCTGGATAAGCTTTCGGAATTCAACAAACAGTACAAAATGTTATTGGTGGTTTTTTTCTTTCTTACTGATATTAGTTTTTAAATGGATAGAATCAGTCTTTGCTCCTAGCAGTGAGAAGAGATACTATCTTATCAGAAGAAACAGAGAACAAGTAGGAATATTTCATAGGATGGTTAGAACTGGAAGGGACCCTAAAGATTATCTAGATCCAAACCACCTGCTATGGGCAAAGCTGTCACCCACTGTATCAGATTGCTCAAAGTCCCATCCAGCCTGGCACTTCAGTAAACCCCACTCTCAGCCTGCGTTCGCGGGAGAGGGGCTTCAGAGCTTTGATCATCTTGATGGCCTTCCTCTGGACCTATTCCAACAGGTCCATACATTTTCTCTGCTGAGGACTCCAGAAGCAGACACAGGACTCCAAGTGGGGTCTCACAAGAGTGAAGTAGAGGTGGACAATCACCTCCCTTGACCTCCTAGCCACACTGTTTTTTGATGCTGCCCAAGATGCACTGATTTTCTGGGCTGCAAGTGGATATCGCCCTGTCATGTTGAGTTTTTCACCTAACAAAAGCTCCTTTTCCACAGGGCTGCTTTCCGTGAGTTCGTCTCCCAGTCTGTACTCATGTTTGACATTGCCTTGACCCAAGTTGGACTTGTTGAACCTCATAAGGTTCTCATGGGCCTGCTTCTTGAACTTGTCCAGGTCTGCCTAGATGGCATCCTGTCCTTCAGGTGTGTCAACGGTACCATTTAGCTTGGTGTCATCTGCAAACTTGCTAGGTGCACTCAGTGTCACTGTTTATGTCATTGACAAAGATATTAAGGATCACTGGTCCCAAGACAGAGCCCTGAGGGACACCACTCCTAAAAAACCTCCACCTGAACACAGAGCCATGGACCACAAGCATCTGGCTGCATCCATCCAGCCAATTCCTTCTCCACCCTTCAAATTCTTCTCTCTCCAAACTGGAGATAAGGATGTCATACGACCACGTCAAAGGCCTTACAGAAGTCTAGGTAGATGACCTCAGTCAGTCTTCCATGTTCCATTGATGCAGCCAGTCCATCATACAAAGCCACCAGATTGGTCAGGCACAGTTTGCCCTTATTGAAGTCATGCTGTCTGTATTGGATCATATTTGTTGTATGGCACATTTTCTATAGACCTCACTCCTGTTACATCCATTTAAATACACCAGAAAGCCATCTGTAGGTGCAGTCAAAAACAACCTTTAGCCAACTTTGCAGCTGGTGAGAGTACCCAATTTTCATTTGTTAGCAGAATTCAACTAGTTACGTAGGTAAGCACCTGTTTTGAGACAAAAAGCCACAATATGAAAGACTTTTGAAGTTGCACATGATAAAACGCATCTTTATTAAGTGGTATGTGGTTGAATGTGTCTGTCTTTTAAACACAGAAAGATACTTGAAGTACTTTCCAGATACAGCTATTGGAAAAATACTCTCTTTCTGCCTAGTTTATGTGGCTACTGTAGATCTTATGCACTGGAATGAGATATCCCTTTCCATGAAAATACTTATTAAATTAAGTCCTTGAAACATTGTGTGCTTTTGAGTCACACAGTGGCCTTCTTTATATGTACTTACAGATCTGTTTTCTCATTCATCAGTATGCTTGTGTGTGAAAATAGAATCATAGAATAGATTGGGTTGGAAAAGACCTCCAAGATCATTGAGTCCAACCCCTGATCCAACTCCAATTACTATATCATGGCACTAAGGGCCACGTCCAATCTCTGTTTAAAAACCTCCAGGGATGGTGAATTCACCACCTCTCCAGGCAGGCCGTTCCAATGCCTGATCACCCTCTCTGTAAAGAATTTCTTCCTAACATCTAAACTAAACCTCCCCTGGCTTCTGATTATGAGCTTTAGACCTCAAGTAGGTTAGCTGATGTTTATGAGTGGTTAGACAGAGAAAATACATGATGGGAAAATCAAATCTTTGACCTAAAATATAGGTTACAAATTAAGAATGCAGAGAGGCAGGTAGTAAGAAAGTGGCTGTCTGGTACAAAACAAATCACCCAAGGTCATTTTAGGTGAATCTGTGAAAGGTCACATATTACTATTAATTACTGCTTAATTAATTCTTAATTTTTGTATATCAGACCAATCAAGTGCAGGTGTTAGACAGCAAAAATTTCCTCCTCAGAAGGAGGATCCCTTCTGACAGAGACTGCCACCTGAAAGAAGAGGGTTAGACACAAGGATTTCTGCTGGCTGCTGGTCCATTTCTGAGGAAATCCACAGTACAGTTTCAAGGCTTTGGCTTCCCTAAGTCATACTAACAGCAAATTCCAAAAGAAGCACTTCCAGCAGGTATGTAATGAGCAGGGCAGCCACATGGTAGCCACACTCTCTGCCTGGCCAAAGGCCTGCTATTTGCCAATAGCAGAACAGTACCATCTTGTGAATGAGGGAGACTCCAGTCAAGGTGAACCCAGCTTTCTTCCTGTTCTGTGCTCACAGAGGCTAGGAGGCTAGGGACAACCTAAACTGAAGTATATTTCTACAAGAATAAATAATTACTACTGGAATGCAAAATGAAAGATGCTGATGAGTCAAGCCTGTCATGCCTCATCACTGAGCTGTCTCTCCTTCACCCAGCTTTACTTCTCTGACAAAGACCAGAACCAGGGCTATTATCATCAATGATGGGAAAGTTGAAGCATAGAGATTTTACTTAAGTTTTATTTCTCTCCCACCTAAGTATTTTAAACCAACTACTATTATTTCCATATCTACCATCACTATTTTTTATTATGTAGTTCAATCTATCAGATCATTAACACATTATCTACGAAATTCATTACGTTATATTCAAGTGTTTTGCCTTCAGCTGAAGTAATTTTCAAGCTTCATTGCTATTTCCACACAAGTTCCATTGTGTTGCAAAAGTTTTCAATGGTTTAAAAGACACAATATATAAAACAGAACAGAAAAAAGAGACTGCTTCTGTGGGTGAAGGTATTGCATAGTCAACCACCTCTGACTCCGCTAGCAGAGGACAGATGTTTGGGAAAAAATCTGTCATTTGGTAAGGGCAGTGGGAATTAAAAGACAGTAAGTGCAACAGGAGTGTCTACTTTGAAGCAGTGGCCAGGGCATCTCAAAATTCAATTTATAACTAAATTTTACGGTAGATAGTAAGAATCTCTGTACTGAGACAGAGCAGAGAAGAAACACAATGAAAAGCAACAAAGGAAGCAACATATTTGTTATGAGATTTCAAAAAGAAGGTAGCTATAACAAGCTATGACAAAGTCCACTTGGTTTGTCAGGCAAAACCAATCCCTTTCTGGTGTTTAGCAAAGTAGTTATATCAGCAGGTCCCTCACAACAGGCTGCACTGAATAGAAGAAAAAAATCAGTCAAGATAAACCAATAAAGAACAAGGAAATTAGGGAAGAGGATCCTTTAAAACAAAGTGCCTAAAACATTACCTTACTCCTGTTTATTCAGTAGGAAGTAGGCTTTTCAGTAGTGAGAGATGGTTAATATCTTGTACTATTTTCTCAAGGAAAAAAATTACTTTCTTTAGCAGACAGCTTCTTAAACCCATGATGACATATATGGGAATTATGTCTTAATATTAGGCAGACTCTTAAATGGCATCCTAAAAAGAGACAGACTTAACTGTCTTTTTAAAATTTAAGTCTCTGAGCAGCAACTTGTATTAATGAGAGATGACAGAATGTGTATTCTTCTACACTAGTTTTACCTTAAGAAGTATGCTGTCAGGTTTACTCTGTGGAATTTGATTGTCTCACAGTACAAAACAATGCACATATATCCTAACTTTATTTCCACTACTATGACACAACCACTTATAAGTATCATACAGCTCCAAACTGAAGGTGAGTAGAGCGAATATACTGAGAGAAATCAATGTACCACAGCAGACCTTACCTCCCTCCCTATGAAAGACTTTTCTAAAAGTGAAATCTAGAACTGAAAAAAGATCTTTCCTATTAGATGTTATATTCCTGTCCCTTTAGTGAACCGTCATTTGCCTAAGAAAAACCAAAAATCATATAATAGTTTTCATAATGCAGTGTTATAAACCACAACATTTCAGACTACATACCTTCTTAGTAGCATTTGCCTGCTGTTGCCACCATGAACCATAATTCATTTCTTTGGGATACCTTACATTCAATGTGCAATACAAACTCAAATTATGTTCGTATTTTAAAAAGTCTTATAAAAACATCTCTATTTAAGAGGTATGTATAAACACAACCAAACTTGTGTATACCTAGAAATGCTTTAAGTAGAGGTATTTTTATGAGCCATCTAAAAGCAGAACAGTATTTGGCTTCATACAATGATCTTCACATTCAAGATCCCTCAAAGTGCTTTGCAAATGAAAAACCTGGAAACCAACCAAGATACTAATGCTGTAGGTAAGTACATATGATTTGAAGGGGAGCAGATAAATGCAGAGGTATTAGAGTTTCTTAACACATGAATGAAAAGCTGTGCTAAGAAAAATCAAAGACACTATGGCATCAGCTTTAATTTTTTCTTGTTCTCTGTTTCTCTCCTGCCTCTTTTTATTAACAGTCTTCAATACACAGGTTCAAGCACATCAGCTGTCAGAAATAAAAGACAATGTGGGAATGAGATTAAAATGTGGCTGTTCTACTCAGCAGCATACTGAAAAAATATCAGTATATTTTATTGTTTAAAACAATGTAATTTAGATCTTGTAGAAATAATTTTCTTTATGTATTTACACTAAAATTGAACTATGTTTCTTTTCTAGACTTTCACAAGGTGTTGAGGAACTCTAGTAGGACTGTGATCAATTTGTTTATATTTGACTTTGTATTTATAGTTTATCATAAAATTATTACAGTTGGAAGAGACCTCTAAGATCATCAAGTCCAAGCATCAACTTAGGATTACTGTGTTCACCACCAAACCACGTTGGCAAGTGCCATATCCACATACCTTTTGAACTCATCCAGGGATGGCGATTCCACCACTTCTCTGGGTAGCCTATCTCAATGGCTGACCACCCTCTCAGTGAAGAAATTATTCCTAATATTCAATCTGAACCTCCCCTGGTGCAACTTGAGTCTGTTTCCTATTGTCCTGTCTGGGAGAAGAAACCAGTCTCCACCTCACTACAATCTTCTTTCAGGTAGTTCCAGAGAGCGATAAGGTCTACGTTGAGCCTTCTTTTCTCCAGGCTAAACAACCCCTGCTCCCTCAGCCACTCTTCCTAAAACTTGTTCTCCAGATCCTTCATCGGCTTTATTGCCCTTCTCTGGAGATGCATATGGTTCAGTACGTACACACACACATATGTATCACTGTTTGTCAATATTATGGAAAACATTCAGAAAACAATTTGGTATTCCTAAAAGACAGAAATAGAGTTGCTCAACAGAAATACTTATATGTGATCATTTTTCAAAGCCTTATTACTGCGAATTGGACAACTATGGTAACTTAATCAAAATGCAAGTTGTCATCACAAAATGATTTCACACAATACTCATATTTGTATTATTAACTATGTTGTCTGGTAATAAAATATAAGCAATAGAGGTAAAGGGTTTAATAAACTTTGTATATTGTTATATAAAAATGATTTATATTGTTAGAACCACAAATAGAATGTATGACAAAAATACATTCTGTTTCTTTGCTGTAACAGTTCCAGGTAATTATATTATACCTAGAAAATAAGGAATGGACATGTAATAAGAACATGCACTCTCTTATTATCTTTAAAAGCACAAGGATAAGAATAAGCAATATATTCCAGAGCAAAAGGTATGACGTCCCTCCAGGCAGACACTGTCATCTTCAGAATGATGTATGTGCAGATATTCTTTTCATACACTCTCAAGAAAGTTGATATTTATGACGTTATGCCTAATGAGAAAACTGTGCTCCAAATAATCTTTATTTTTATGTTTTAGCAATCAGTCATCACATAGGAAACTATTAGTGTTGTACCAGTTTTATAGTAGGGCATATGGTGAGGAAAAGCCCACTTCCCACCACGGAGATGGTGGCACCATGTACTTCCATGGCTGTTACGTAGAGGCTGTAAGATACAACCCTCTGTGCCCACCCCTTCACCTCTGTGCTTCATTACATGAACACAGTGCAATTTTCCACCCCGACTTCATCTTCTCTCTTTTACTGTAAGACTTTACATTGGATGTGTACATCAGAATAGTTTAGAAAAGTTAATACAAGACTAACAGATCCTCAGATCATGTTAAAGAAAATTTACCTGAGCTCTAGGTGATTATAAGAATATTTGAAAAACTTGATAATGACACTTTGCACATTGACATATAACTTACCTCCTTCTCTTTACAGACGACACGAAGTTGGGAGGGAGTGTCGACCTGCCGGAGGGCAGGAGGGCTCTGCAGAGAGATCTGGATAGACTGGAGAGATGAGCTGACTCCAATGGAATGAAGTTCAACAAGGCCAAGTGCCGGGTCCTGCACTTTGGCCACAACAACCCCCTGCAGCG
>JAYRBT010000082.1:74117521-74128334 GCA_036023395.1 Myiotriccus ornatus | reverse complement strand
TAGGACAAGAGGGCACGGGCTTAAGCTCTGCCAGGGGAGGTTTAGGTTGGATATTAGAAAGAAGTTCTTTACAGAGGAGGTAATCAGGCATTGGAATGGGCCGCCCAGAGAGGTGGTGGATTCACCATCCCTAGAGGTTTTTAAGATGAGGCTGGAAGTGGCATGAGTGCCATGATTTAGTAATCACAGTGGGGTTGGATCAAGTGTTGGACTTGATGATCTCAGAGGTTTCTTCCAACCCAGTTAATTCTATGATTCTAATTTTTTGATACACTATTTAAATACTTACTTAAACATTTTAGCCTTTTATGAAACATTTATAACCATACGTTTAAGATAATGTGGTAGTAGCATCCAGATAAAGGCAATAAGATAAAAATATCATGATATTTTCCTATTACACAGGTGTCAACAAAGTATTTTAAATAATTTGAATACTTTGAAAAAGCTGTCAGTCTAAAAATCACTTAAGAAAAAGCAATTTAGGAATTTGCTAACCTACAAAATGTTTAAATCATCTCAAGCACTACTATTGAACTAATTGGTTATTTAAGGCTGAAAGAAAGCAAAATAAGCATTTGCTTTCTTTCTGAATACTGATTACTAGTCATCTTTTTTCTTCAGAAGAACAAAACTCTAACTGATGGATACGAAATGAAAAACTACATAGAGCGAGACAGCCATAACATTTATATTTGCTATTCTGTTGTCTATTCTCTACTGTATGTCATTATAACTGAAATATTATTTCTTCCTATAGATTTGGGGGGAAAAAAAAACAAAGTATTGAACACTCTTAGAGAATTCTATATATTACAAATAGAAATTGTGGGAGATCCAACACCGTAGCTAAACAAATAACATAGATCTGATATTCAGAACAGTTTGGGGGGGAGGGGGGATCGGAGGTGAAGGGCGTAAATAATTAATCCAAAAGGGCATAAGTAATTAATCCAAATAAAGCAGAGTTGAGGAAGAATGTCAAGATTATGATGCAATAGATGTGAGAAAGACAAAATAAATTACTTTTTAAAGCAATCTTTTCAAACAAAATATTTCTTGCTTCCCCAAAAGAGAATCTCTTTTCCCTTCCATCTCTCACACAGACCCCAATCTCTAAGAAGAGCAACATCAGGTAACTAGTTTGATCAGTCGCGATGGAAGACTTTGGTCTGTATGCTGATATATTCTTGAGCACTCAAAACAGTTTAGCAATTAACTGCTTATGACTTCTGCAATGTAACCATCTGGCTTTCAGATCTGGAGAAATATTTTCTAAGAAGCCTGGAAACCTCTTGCAAACACACTGTGATCAATGATAGTTTTAACAGCATGTTCAGAGGACTGAAATAAAGGCATCCTGACAAATTTGTGAATTTCCTAAAAGCATGGTTTCATGGACACATTTTAATATTGATTTATATTGTATCTGAAATGCAATCACACACAGAGCAAAAGCTACATTATAATAATATCTACTTAGTATTACTGAATTTTTAGGGTTTTGTCATTTATATTTGAATTTGCAAATAGGGGGGAAATTACTGATAATTTCAACCATTGATGGATGCTATCCAGCATCCTGTTTAGCTCTGTATAGATATTTGCAGATACAGAAAAAAAAAAATTAACTGTCACTCAGTAAACACAGAGATTTACACAAAGTCCATCATCACCACCACACTGTGGCATGTTTTGAAAGGAATATTTAAAAGACAAGAAACATGTATCCTCCCTACCCTAGATTAAATATTAAGAATTGAAATACCAAAACCACAGAGCCATTCACATAAAAAATTATGTGAAATATTCAAAATTAGTACTTTTTACACATCTCTGTTATAGGCACACTTGCAGCATATTTGTAATTCAGAGCTAAACTCATCATTAAACCATCTGTATAAAGATTAGGTACATTATACTGGTATCACATGACTAATTTGTACAAGATCAATTTGAAACATTATAATGATAAATCATGGCTCACATTTGAAAATCTTTATATCAGGGCTAAATTTTATTTCTCACCATTAAATTGTTTCTGCAGTGCCTTTTTTTTTCTTTCTCGCCCCCCCCCCAAGGAAAAAAAGGCTGCTCAGGTGTTTTCAAAGTTGTTTCAAGTCAAATTCACATTCCTTACCTTTTTTCTTTTTAATTGAACCTTATTACTTTAAAGGTCAATGCTGAAGAAATTCCCACCCATCCCCCTCCCCGCCCCTGCACACAGGACTGAGCGCTTAAGAAAAAAGGAAAAAAAAAAAAAGAAAAGAAAAAAAAAGAAAAAGGACATAAAAATATGGCAAATACATTTTCCAGTCCCACGAATTTCACACCATATCTTAGCTATTTTCCCTCTCAACTGAGCCTCCAGTTTGGCACACTGTATATTCCTTTTTATCAGCATTGATCTTCCTAGCCATCACCACCGAAGTAGTTGCACCCACACCTATGTACCTATGTATTTCAGAGCCGCTGCCCGACCTGGTGGAGGGCTGGACGCCTGCAAAGCGGGAAGGGGAAGGTGCAGCTCCTTCCTCTCCCTCCACTGCTCCCTCTTCCTTTAGGTATTGCGGACTCGCACACTTTGTTTAGAACTTACTGAAGTTTTGCGATTCCAAACCGGGATGAGCAGGGAATACAGGCTGCTAATCCACACGGACAGATTTCTCGCGCGTGCCTCTGCAGCTCCTCCGTGGAGGCAGCTTCCCTTTGTGCAGTGTTCCAGGAGCCCCCACGCCACAGCCACAACCACCGCGGCACCATCCCAATCTCCCTTCCCCGCCCCCCCCCGCCCTCCCCAGGAAAAGCCGCCTTACCTGCTACATGGAGCTGCAGCAGCACCAGCAGCACCGACAGCACCACCAGCAGCAGTGTGCACAGCGGCAAAGCCTCGTTCTGTGATTCACTGTGGCAATAAACTGCCCTTTCTCTTGTTCCCCTTCATTCACAAAGGATCTCACAGGCAGGAAAGGCAGGTAGAACCCACTTTCTCACTGGAAGAGGTTGGCTCCCTTCTCAGATACGGCTGAATCCCTCTCTGTGGTTCCCTACACATTTACCCTTCAGATCTATACTGCGCTTCAGCAGCAGCCTGAGCTCAACTGCAGCTGATAGAGACCAGCCAATTGGTATTGAGGATTCCCTTTCTGTAACCCCCTCCCACAAAAATACACCGTCTGCATTTGAAATTTTGTTAGTTGTGAAAAGTAGTTTTAACCCCTTGCTTGAAAACCATCCTGGGCTTTTGGAGCTCCAGATAATCTCCTGGTTTCTTTTTCATTAAGAAAGCTCTGACTGATCAAAGTATCCCCACCTGGACTTTTTAGAGCTTGGTAACATTTAGTGAGAAAACTAAAATATCTGACACAGAAATCAATTGATTGGGAGGGTGATGTGCTTGCAGTCTAATGGATACATGACAAGATCAACACCCCCCACCCTCCCCCCACAAAAAACCCAAAAACAAACAAACAAACAAACAAAAACCTCCAAAGAAACTGCACTGCAATCTATCATGCAGATATCATCCTTATTTTTTTCCCCACAGACTTCCTGTATTTCTCACCAAAAAACATGTCTGTACTACAATCAAAAGAGAAAAAAGGACTTAAATACTTGCGGATACAATCACAGTAACATACCCAGAGAAGAGCGATATTATTTTGCCCAGTCCTGAAATTTGTTTACAGGACATGGCTAAAGCATTGAATGTTTTTCATTTGAAGAAATAACTTTACTTTTAGACCATTATAAATTTATATCTAGACATTCATAGTAAATATGCCACCTTCTTGTTTGTACCTTGATGTTTATTCACAGGCAAGAACTGTTATAAAATAGGTTAAGCTTGAAAACCTAGTTTTTTTTTAACTTAAAGGTATGCTACATGAATTACTGCAAGAATAGAACATTTAAAAAGGACTCTACATTAAATTTTCAACAGAAAAAAAAAACCCTGGCTAAAACACACAAACATAGAGATAAGTCAGTCATGTAACCTTAGCACTGCCCCCTCAACATGGACAATGAAATCTTCACAGCATTTCAATATTCTCAAGTTTGTACTTGCAAATTAGATAGCCTGTCCAGTAAAAACACACAGGTTTCCTCAATTTAGTTGATAAGAGAGCAATACTATGTATAACATAATACTCAGCTGACAGAGACAGGCAAATAAATTACAGATACATGCATGGGTTTTAATGTGACAGGCAGCAACTTCTTTAATTTTAGTCAAATAGGGACAAGGGGCTAACTGCACTCAGAAACACAAAGCAGCTATCACAGATGAGGCCTTCCTCTCAGTCAACTCATCTTCCCCTGGACAAAGGGGAAATTAGTACAACTTTCTGCATTACAAAGACATAGTTCAGAAAGGTTTGACTTCTGACTAATGAGCCTATTGCAACCTGTTAGGATAATTCTTATGACCTGTAGGCTAAGTTTCAGCACCCCTCTTTTCCAAAAGTAGCTCGTGGAAGAGGATGGGGTGTACTGAGCTGCCCTGGTAGTGCCTGAAAGGCAGCTTTGAGTTCCCTGACTCTCAGGGAATTGCTTCTCACAATGTGTTGCCCGTTCTAAGCGTAGGAACTCCAACAGAAAAATCCACCTGGTCCATACTTTATCATCGGAGAAGCCTGAAAGAATCTTTATCAGTCTGCTCACGTGTACTTCTCAGATCAAGTCAGAGAGCATTCTGCAGAAAGTAGTAATGATGCAGGATATGTGCTGCAAGAAGTAAAAAGTATACAGTATATCTGAAGCACACCAACATCATAAAGTTCAGAAGCACAAGAGGCATTGCCAGACTGATCATACTGTGCATCTATATAATGTGCACACACATGCACAACTGGCTATATTGAGGAAAGACCTCGAATTTCTGTCCAGTTGTAGGTCTGAGACAGTAGGCTTTCCAGCAAGCCAGGAAGTCATAAAACAACAGATGTTTGAATAAGCTATGACAAATTAAAATTATTTATCTTTGTCCATGATAGACACTGTTTCACAATTGAAATCAAACTGCACGTAGCTGTGACACTTGCTGACTTGACATTTAACTAAAACCAGATTCCTAGGATGACATGAAAAGAGGGCATTTCTTCTCCCAGAGTTAATAGCTTGGGAGCTATGGTGTATCTAAAGGAACAAGACAAAACCAAAACCTTCTTATCCCAGTGAGCACCAAGCCCACCAAAATGAAAGATTCTAATATCAGTGGCAGGGAAATGGTCTCCTCTACAGCTGGTCAGCCCTTTCAGTCCAGCAGCAGTCCTGTCCTGTAGCTCTTTCTCATCCCTTACAGAGATGATGTGTGCTCAAAACTAATACATGAGCTATTCATCAAATTCCAGCTTCCTCAAAAATGTCAGGTACTGCGTTGTATGGGAAAATGCTGGTAGTTAACCAGAAAAAACCCCATATGCTCTAAGAGCTGGTTATATAGATTACCAAACTCTCTACATTCTCCTCTTACAGTGTTGTTCAAAAAGACAACTAATGGAGTCTTATCTTTGGCATGAAAAAAGCTGTGAGTGTCATGACAGATTGAAAAAATTCCTAGGGACTTAACAAATGAAACAATTTCTTTTACTGTCTATCATGTGAACAAGCCATGAAAGGGTCCTCCAATCATTATTTATAGAAATGTAGTGACTGCAGAAGAGTTTAGGATATTCCATAATTTAAATCTGGGAGATCATCAGCAAGTCTAATTTTTGTGGTAATCAGTCCTATTAACTGATGACAAGGAAAATGTTGTTATTGCATTTCCTTTAATAAGTGGCTTTAAAAAGTTCATTCAGTTCATTCAGTCTAGTTATTTTCTTATAATGGAATATACCAGTAATAAGGCTCATACTAGCTGCAAAACTAATGCAACATTTAAAAGCCCATTTTAAATTATCTTTATTTAAGCTTTACAGTTTTACTTAAAGTTTGACAATTGAAAGTTCAAAAGAAATCCTAGAAAACCGATCAGTATCATTTACATAGAACCATACAAGTCTTTGCAAAGTCACTAAGTTAAATTGCTAATTTTAGTCTCCAATTTTGCTATCTGTCATAAAGAATTAATGTGTGTGTTTTAAAATTCCATTTGTTTTTAAAAAATATTTTTTTAAAAAACACTGAAGCATGAACAACTCATTTCTTAGTGTCACTCCAAAAGGGAGATAGGGCTACTTGGTTATGAGAGAATACTCATTAAAGTTGAAAATGTATGTAGGATGGAAGAAAATGCATCCAGAAACACTGGTATTCCCCCTTTTTGAAAAGGCGCTTGCATGCCACTAGAAGTAAACATGAATGAATCCTGCACTATATCCCCTGCAAATTGTTTTAATATTCATCCAGATAACTCAAGCCTCTTTCTTTCTCTTGCTAGATGTTCAGAATGCTCCTTCAAAGATCCTTCAAAACCTCTGTTAAGAAAATGCAGCCTGGACAAATACCCATTATGGAGTCTAAAAGAAAGATTTGCCACTCCAGCCAAAAAAAAAAAAAAAAAGAAATCTGAGACTTTTAGCCTTGCAGACTCATAGAAACACCTTTATATGAATAATTGAATTTATTTATGCAGCAACTTATTAATCTGACTTGGAGATGGTAGAAGTTAAGGTTTAGTCATTTCTATGAGAATTCACTGCTCTATAGGTTTTAAACTGGGATTAAAAACCCAAGTGCTGTACAACGTAAGTAAAAGGGATCTGAGATTTTACCAGAGAACATCTTAAACTGATAAATATTTACATGTATATATAAGAGCAGGCAAGCAGTCTTTGCCTGAGAGTTTCCTTTTGTTTGGGTAACCTTATTCTAGAAAGGATTCAAAGAGAAAGTTTAATTTTATGGGTACGCTTACTAGCAATCTATAGTGACCTGTATTTCTGAAACTTCTGCAGTTAGACCTCCCTAAACTTAAACCACTACACTATATTAATAAAGTGATAACCTACCTCTTAATGGTGCCCCGCCTAGTTTGCCACTTATCCATGTAACCCTCAGACTTGTGCGTTTACTGGAGTTCTTATTACAGATTGTTATAGTGACACATAAAGAAACCAGCCAGAGAGCCAGCATTATCTGGATAGTGTTTGAAGTCCCTCCCTAAGATCACAAGCAGCGTAAATCACATCCAGATGATGTCTAGAAACCTCTGAGGACAGAGAATTCACAGTCTCTCAACTTGCCTCTTCCACATTTTAGCTAGGTTTACAGGTGAAAGATTTTCCAGGTGTTTAACATTAAACTGCCGGGTTGAAATTTAAGTCCTCTGGTTTTTGCTCTACATACACTATGGTTTAGCATACTGTCTATTATTCTCTTCCTTTTTGCTATGATATTTCATATCATGCAGCTATGAAATACAGATATATCATCTCTAACAATCCCCATTCCTTCCATCTCTCTTCACAGGACATTTTGCCTCCTAGATTCTGATCATTCTTTTTTGCTCTGCTCTCTTCCCTATTCAACAGATTTCCTGTTTCCTAAAATTAAATGCCTAATACTGGATACAATAGGGCTGCAGTGTTCTGTGATGGTAAGGCACATCCTGAGGATTATTAGAAAAGTAATGCCTTCAAATTTAAGCACTGTCTTTCTGCAGGGTCAATGCTATTCTTCTCTCTGTCATACTGTTACAGTAATAACCAGTCCCTTCTCCAAAGAACTTGCATTTTAAACAAAAAATGAGAGAGAACATTCAGATGCAATCAGTGCAGCATCACAAAATGAACCGAGCAGTTTAGGCATCATTGACTGTTTAATTGTTGTCTCCAGCACAGATACTGTGAGACAAAACAAGATGCAGTAGTGTTCAAATGAGGCGTTTTGAACTTTTCATATTTCTTACTACATCCTCCTTCAAAGCTTTCAGTTTGTCAATGTCCATGTCACTACCTTGGTTGTATCCAACTGCCTACTTTCCATAATGTCCATGTCCACAACTGAAGTCGGTTTTGTCCATCTACCATGGGAAGATGCACCTTTAAGACACAAAACCAAACCTGTATCACAATTAATTTGTAAACTTTTTAATATAAAAGATCTATTTACCTTTTTTTTTTTCAACCTTGCAATTGACACTGTTTCTTAAAATGTGTTCTGTGGATTTATCAATCTTTTTACTCTTGTATATGTCATGGTTCTGCTTGTTCTTGAAAACTAAGCAGGAATTTTCCCTTCCCCCTGCCCACTGTATGAAGGGGATGTTGAATGGGCAGGTTGGCTGTGGCTTGGGCAATTGACTAACACAAAAGAAGTGGCTGGTAGAATCACATTCCAAGTCGATGGCCATCAAGATCTTCTCTATGGGGAGGAGTGAGGAGTTCTTTTTTACTTTTTTTCTCCTCTCCTGGGAAATGTCACGAACTTCCTTGTTGCCTGAGCTGGGAGAAGGTCTGGGTAGCAGGAGCTCCAAGGTGGCTTTGTTCTCGGCCTGGCTGCCTGGCAGCCTGGAAGCTACTTGGCTTTTCATAGGAGAGGAACTATTTCGGAGAGGCGTCCCGTCTTTCCCCTCCTCCATTCCTGTGGGTTGTTTTATTCTGGGCAGTGGTTCTCGTGCACATCAGAGGAGAGGGGAAGCCTCATCACATGGTTCAGCCAGCAGGACAGAGTGAGTTCCCATTGAGAAGAACCTTTTTTTTTTTACTTTCCCTCCTTTCTCCTCTTTCCCAGTGAGGGGGAGGGAAGATCTCCGTTTTCGGCTTCTCCAGCACACCCGGGGGAGCGTCCCAAGTGGCGACCACCAGTGATACAACAGCGCCCCTACTGGCTGGCACAGAGCACTGCAGGCTCTGCATCTCCAGTGATCCAACAGCGCTCCCTGCTGACTGTGGCTAGAATTGCACCAAAGGACGCAAACGGAACTGTTTACTTTTTTGTTTTGTTTTATTTGTTTGTTTTGAAGGGGATTATTTTTGGGTATAGTAATACTGTTTGGTTGTTTTATTTGTGTTCTTTCCTTGTTCTGCCAATATACATATATCTTATAATAATGGGCTGTTATTTTTCCCTTTTTCTACATTTTTCTCAATTGGAACCTCTTAATTTTGGATTTACAATTGCTTAGAGGGTAGAGTTTGGATCTTCCTCATAACTTATCCTCAGCAAAACACTGGTGTCTCACTAAACTGAGACAGTATCTTAGACAATGACATAATTACTGCTAAAAAGCGGTGAGATTTCACTAGCTGAATAGTTTTCTTTGCTGGTGATTCTAGCACTGAGTCCCACTTTGCCTGGCCTACTGCTTAAAAGATGAAACAAAGCATCAGGACAATCTTCTTGAATCCTTCTATTTAAGCTTATCCTTCTTTAAGACTTGCCTACTAATTAAGTTAGGTTTGCTCTCTACCATCATTGTCAACATATACAACTACTCATCTCATTTTCCAGTAAAACAGTCAAGTTCTGATGCATTCGCAAAAGCAGTAAGCCAAATACAATTGTATAGCTAAATCATACACTTATAATGTATGTCAAATTGATGTAAACTAAACCTGGCTGTGTATGAATTTAATTAGCATCACCAGCAGCAAATGGATTATCAATGTGAGAGGGACTGCAAAGGTTACTGAAGTTTTTAAGAAATACCAACAAAGTTGTCTCAGTAGCACAGATGAGAACTGTGTAGTTATCATAGAATGGAATTTAGCTCTAAGTTATATAGACATTATTTCATAAAATAGTTAATTTTTTTTTAATGTTGATACAAACTTTGTTTTTAAATAATTTATTGTATTGACCTACAGTTCCTAAATGGTAAGTTTTCCTCAACATGTATTTTGACAGTATTCTTGAATTTGTTGTGTTCTAGCAAGTTATCACTGTTTTCTTCTGGGG
Organism: Myiotriccus ornatus; assembly: GCA_036023395.1. Taxonomy (NCBI): domain Eukaryota; kingdom Metazoa; phylum Chordata; class Aves; order Passeriformes; family Tyrannidae; genus Myiotriccus; species Myiotriccus ornatus. Next base: position 74,118,488 of record JAYRBT010000082.1, on the reverse strand, counting down.
ATAAGTACATCTCCATAAATTGTTTCTTGAAAGTTCTTTCACAGGAGTGCAATTATAAATACATACATATTAATGTAATCCATTTTTAGTCCTTTCTTATTTTACTGCATCCCTAACAAGACAGTGAGATTCTTTTACTAAGATGTAAATTTATTTTTCTGCAACTCAGAAACTCTTTTAAATCCCAATAGAATACCTTCCCTAAGCAATAGACATTACCTTTAAAACAATGTTACATTTTGTTGTTATTATTTTAATTTCTAAGGCAACTATTGAAAGTCTCTTGACATGGGTTTTATATACTTATCTAGATGACACATACAGGCAAAGATTCTCTCAAGAAACTCAGTAAACTTACATAAGTTTCAAAATAAATAGCAGTTCTTTCTACTTGTTAAAAGTGCGTTTCTGCCTCAGCGAAGATTGCAGCTATGTACTTAGGAACCCTTATCTCCCTCATGTGTTTAGTACTAGTATGTAACACTTAAATAACAATTTTTTACATGTAGATCTCAAAATAATTTTCATAGCATAGCAGCACTATTTTTGCAAGGAAAGAATTTAGAAAAAAAAATAAATGAAATTTGAGGAAATACTTTCTATAAACAAAGTGTAGATAAGTGTTGAATTACTGAACTTCAAAAGTGTGGCAGATCTTAAAAAAGTCATAGCACATACTTGTTTGCAAGTCATCTGAAAAAGAGCAGCATGAATTTTACACAGAACTATTTAAAGTGTTTTATACCTGCTCATGAAACTGCATGCAACTATTATGACCTCAAAAACCAACACTATTTTTACAGGTTTCTTGCAACTTTTAACAAGTTCCTTTATTTGTGTGTCTTGCTACACTAATGTGTGAAATGTGAATACAGATACTTTCATTAGGATATGTCGTGGTTTTGCCCACCAGCCCGTCCCTGGGGCTGTGAATGGTTTTGCCCAAGTAGATTTCCGGACAAAACCC
>JAYRBT010000082.1:74096059-74117421 GCA_036023395.1 Myiotriccus ornatus | reverse complement strand
CATGTTATTTTCCTAAATCCAGTCTCTTTTGTCTGCATAACCCTTCTCTCAACTAATAGTAATTGTGTGGGAGGTGTGAAAGCAAATTGACCCAGGGCAAAACCACAACATTTTTTGGTGGAGAATGCAGGCAGAGACTGCCCATAGAGGCAGTAGCCAAGTCAAACCCCGACAGGATAGAAACTATTCTGAGAGAAGATTGGATATGTTTCATAGTCAAGTACTAGATACTGGGGCACTGGAAGGTGCCACATAATTACCAACCTATTTAAAGCTTTTTTTCCAGGCAGTTAGGTTAGGAAAAATCCATCGAGCCTGAGCATGTGATGAAGTGTTGCCCCAGTGGGTATTTTAGCATTCTCTTTGAGGGGCAGCAGTTCAACTGAATTCCTGCTTCCTCTAGTCTGTTCACATCCAGTTTGTGCTCTAACATAAGTCAGTCTGAACAAGAATGGCCTTCCTTTTTCTTCAGTGGTATACCTCTACATCACCCTGAAATTCATTACGCTCTTCTCCTAAGGCTTTTGGAGGTGGCAAGATTTATCAGCTACTGGATATGTGAATCCAGTATATAGCACAGTATCAGAAATCTCAGAACATGCTGAGCTGGAAGGGACCCACAAGGATCTTCGAGTCAAACCCTTGGCCCTGCACAGAACCACCCCCAAGAGACACACCATGTGGCTGAGAGTATCATCCAAACCCTTCTTGAACTCTGTCAGGCTTAGGGCTTTGACTACTTCCCTGTGGATTCTGTTCCAGTACCCAACCATCCTCTGGGTTAAAAACCTTTTCTAATATCCAACATAAACCTCCCCTGACACAACTTCAGTCCACTACCTCAGGTCCCATCACTGGTCATCACAGAGGAGAGATCAGTGTCTGCCCCTTCTCTTCCCCTCACAAGGAAGTTGTAACTGCAATGAGGTCTCCTGTCAGTCTCCTCCAGACTGAACAGACCAAGTCACCTCAGCTAAGTGACCTCGTCCTCATACACCTTCCCCTCCAGACCCTTCACCATTCTTGATGCCCTCCTTTGGACACTCTTGAATAGTTTAATACCTTTCTTATATTGCGATGACCAAAACCGCACACAATATTCAAGGTAAGGCCACACCAGTGCAGAGTATTATTTCATTCAGTATTTTCCATAAAGATGCCTGAGAAACATCAAAGAACCTCCAACTCTTATGTTCACAGAGCATATGTTTGCAGTTCACAAAACATTTATTAGTAGGGAGTTATTATTTTGATTCTGTACCTTGATTATTGCTGACGTACACAGGCCAGTGCATCCATCGAACTTGCTGAAAATAGGCCACTACTACTAGATGAAAAAAGTTAGTAGGAGGGAAAGAAAAGCACATGTGGTCCTTCACAGTCCCTGCTAAAAATAAATAATGAACATTAGCAGATTCATAAGAGACCCAAATTACTATTACTGAAAACACAGATGGAAACAACTATCTATTTTTTCAGCTTAAATTGTATCTTACAACATATTAGAATGTGGAAGCTGTTACCTCTAAACTTACATATTTACATTTTTGGATGCTTTATGCAATTAATTTCAACAAACTTTTAGTACTGTCCAAACAAATTTTGTATATTTACACTGACTGCTCACTCTAGCTTTCGAGTGCATTAGCAGAAAAAGCACTAAAAAATAAGATGGAACAAAGATTCAGCCAATGGCTTGTACAGACATGGTCCAGGTGAATGTCTATACATCTGCCTGTAGAAGATTATTGAAAGTTCTATTAGTAGCTACAGATAGGATTCTCTTAATTTTACATATAACTAAGAAATCAAAGAAACACTTGGGATTTTTGTTTTTTGCTGAGATGCTGCATGCTCTCCTCTCCCTTGCTTTTTCTTTCTCCGCACACACTATGGAAATAAAAGAAACAAGCTGACTGCTATCTGTCTCAAACATTAGAAAATAGTTCATTTTATCATTCCATTTCTTACTGATATCAAAGTAAATTTTCCCTGCTTGGGACAGAGTGGGTCCTAACTTCTCCCTCCTCCTTATGTCATGAGAACAAATGATGAGGACAACAGGAATAATGATTATGTTGTTTACAAGTGAATAAATCAGGAAAATCAAGACAGAACTGTGAAGCAGGTAGTTATTTTTTATATTGGCCACCACCACCAGTAGTTTGTTAGGTTTTTTCCCTGAGGTCTAAAGCAACGCTTAGGCACACTTCCAAGGAGATGTGAAATTGTTGCATTATGAAAAACATTAAAGAGAATTTTAAATTATTAGGAAATGCAGGTTTGTTGTTCTGCTTCAAAACATTGAACCTTTATAATAAAATTATAGCAGATTTATCATGACAGAAATCAAAAGAACTTACAGTCAAGGTAGTAAAGGGTGGGAAGATGTTATTCTGTAATTGTATGAAATCTGTAGTACTTACAATACACTACTTAAAGTCTGGAGCCTTTTCCCAGGAGTGGGTGAGAATGGATGCTATAAAGATGAGGGGAAAATGTATGTGCAACTCATTTTGTAATCTCGCTTACATATGGACATTGCTCAGTGTCTTCTCAAGAGAAAGCTAAGGCCTGATAGTAATTGACTGGGCTGAATGGTATCCTGTTGGGTGTCAATCCACATCTTCTTTTTGCAAGGCATTGCTGCTACCTTGCATGTTTATTTCTGGGAAGGTTGTTACTACACAGAGAAAATCACAGAATGTTTTATTTTTGAACACATGAACCATTTGTTTTCATTTTGTTTGGAACTTCTCATATGTTTTAGCACTTTACCTATTCAAATACACACCAGGGAGACTGTTTTCAGGACAATAATAACACAAACAAATAAATGAAAAAACTAGGGCAAATAAAATATAATAAATGAAGAGCAATTCCACTTTAAATACAGGAATATCCATCAGTTTTGTTTCATTTAGAAAGTTTTGATTTTGATTGCACTGTAACTGAAAAACATTAAGAATAACTCCAGTCAAGTTTATAGAGCTGAAAAATAGAGCAAGAAATAATTCTGATTAAATTAGGTCTCTAAGATAAAAATCTACTGTCATTATATTCCTTGTGTTTTAATGAAGTATAAAGCAGAGATAAATCTGGAAAAGATTCTTAGCCAGTAATTCTTAGCTATATCCTTCTAGTAAAATATATGTTTAATCAGTGAAATCATGCTGATTTGGGGAGTTCACTATGCACTTCACTGAATCTGGAGATGAACACGGTAAAGTACAAAAGGCTATTAAGATTTCATCACTGTAAAGGCAAATAAATTTGTATCAGAAATATGCTGCTGATGATGAAGGGTGTCCTTGCTGCTAGCAGCAGCTAAAGAAGCAAGACTTACGTCTCTCTGCAGAAAGAGTTTAGATTCTGCCAAAAGTCTCATCCAAGATGCACGTAAGAGCTCACTAGGGACTATATATCCATCAGCTATCCTTTATTTCTAAGAGAGGAAATGCAGTAGCTCTTGAGCAGATTTTGGTTTTGTTTTATTACTCTCACTAGAAATATGCCTTTAACTTTTGAAAATGGAAGTATAAATAAGCTATCACGGATACAAATAAACCGGCCCCACCACTTCCAGTGTGTAATAAGCAGGCATAAATGGATATACAAACAGAAAAAATTAAACATAAATGTAACAGAGGAGGATTTCAGAAACTTTTTATTAGGGTAAGCATCAGTGCCTTTTCAGACTATCAAAACTATCCATTGCCAGAAAAATACTCACCTTTTAACTCAGTTTCTAAATCTCTTCCTCTGTATTCACTGCCACTTTCTTAGGAAGGTGAAAAGTTATCTGTTTCTCAGAAATAAAAAATAAAAGGTAGTGTTCTGGGAATTAATTTTTCTACCCTAGAAATGATAGAAATACTTTAGAAGTACCGTGCTTCCATGCTGGCTAGAGATGTGAGGCAGACACATTCCAATAATATTTGACTGAATATAAAGAAGACCTATGGAGAGAAAGCAACGGTAGATTCAGCAGGCCTGACCATCAATTAATAAAATAATGGTAACTTAAGCTCAATAGAGTCTGTAGGTATTCCACTGAAATTACTGCAGAGGAAGAGTACTCTTATATGAGACTGTTAAGCTCCAAAGGAATTTGTTTCAGAATTGAATCCTCACCTGAACAATGCATTTGATTTCTTCTATTGTGACAATAAATATTGATGGTATTTCCTGTCCTTCCTATCTCGACTTAATTTCAGCTGATTAAGCAACTAGAAAATACATGCAAATTCATCTATTCAACCTTAACCATATAACAAAACCAGCTCAAAAGTCAAAACTGTGAAAGCTATGTTCAGATTTTAGGAAAGATCCAGTCAGAATAATTTGGGAAAAAGTACATAGTTCAGTATATTTGCGAAGCTAAAAAAATTTAAAAAAAAACAAACAACAAAAAAATGAAATTCTCTAATTCTGCTCTAGCTTTAAAGATCAATTTAAATCAGTAAGAATGCTATAACACAGCTTTATGCGAATTCAGACCTTTTCTTCTTTAGTGGTCTGACATGATATTTATGGGTCCCAAAATAATAATTTTATATGCCAGCCAAAATAAGAATCTGACATCAAAGTTCCATTTCTCTTCTGATTCCTACATTACTGCAATATGATCTTATAAAGACCTTTAATAATGCATAAGTCACAAAGCTTTGTACTTTCTACAGTGCACTGGTCCTACATAAACTTTTGTAATACAAAAACCCAGCACATATATTGCCAACAGAGAGCTTCTGTTAGAAAGGCTATGATATTCCGCCTACTCAGTAGTATATATACAATCACCCTTCAACTAATGTGGAAATTTTTCCTGTTTTTTTCTCTTCCTTACAGGTCACTGAGCCATATGTCAAAATTAAAAGATTTTTTTCCAAATTCGCTGCATAGTTATTTGCTCTCTCTCCCCTTGAACTCAAACATTTGAATTTGAATAGTTGTTTCTTATTACATCAGTAGTATGATCTCATAGCTTAAAAAACACTTTGAATTTTTCAGTGGTTCTTCAGATACCTTTCATGATCACAAAATCACAGAATATGCTGAGTTGGAAGGGATGCACGATGATCATCGAGTTCAACCCTTAGCCCTGCACAGGACTATCCCCAAGAATCACACCATCTGCCTGAGAGTATCACCCAAAGGCTTGTTGAACTCCCCTGGGGAGCCTGTTCCAGTCCCCAACCACTTACAGTGCTTTAAACTACTCTTGAAGCTCATATCTACTAAGAATCTGGAAATTGTATGCAAGCTAAATTTCCACAGGCTTGTTTGTTGATTTTCTTTATGATTACATGTAAAATTAAAATAATAAATTTCTTGAAGGAGGTTTCAGCAGCCTAGGAGCCTGGTAGTGAACTTTCTGACCCAGGTACTCAGTAAAAAAGTTTGGTTATCAGTAGAGACTGCAGTGTGGTAATTCTTTGATAAAGAGTGCAATGTATTTTCAGATATGAGATCAGAGATGATAACTTTCTGAAACAAAATTAACCTTTTTAATAAAAAAAAAATATTTGACAAATAATGTCTATTTGTCTTAAACAAATAACCTTGATTAAAAGTAGCATAAAGCAACATCTGCAGTCACTGCAGGAGTGTAATTCCTCTTAACATAGCAAATTAGCTTTCCACAGAAGGTATATTTCAAACACTAATTAATTCTATTTTCTTGTCTTAGCCAAAGCCCATTCCTGACTACACATGGCATAAAATAGGGATAAGCCTTATTAAAAACCTGTAAAATGAAAAACTGTAGGATTCTATAAAACAAAGTATACAACACTAAGAATACAGAATGATTACGAAGAACATCACTGATGTAGAAAAGCTGTATGAAATTATAGTAGTAAAGAAAATTCAATTAAAAAGAAACTGGATGTACATTTGATAATACCACTCATTAAGTGAAAGTGGCCAAGGAAGCAAGATGTCTGAAGCTAGAAGTCCACACTCTGAACATGTCTAAACTTCTATTTAAAATTAAGCACGATAACACAGAAGTTTTTACTTTGGAGACAAGGCAAAAATAATCAACTTCATCCTTGCAGTTTTCTCACAGCTGCTCTTTTTCATATTCTTCCATTAAAACAGTTTAGTATAATTAAATTAAAAGTAATTCAAGTAAAATTGTCTAAATTTTGAGCTAGTGTCACCACTTGTAGCCTTCAAGGGCTGGCAGATGCAGTAGCACAGTTTCTCTTTCATTTGTGGCATGTTGCCTACAATTGTAAGAAGAAATGGTACATGTTAGTTGTTTACATCAGAAAGTGACAGTCTTCACAGCACAGGGATAAAATCATCCTTTTCAGTGCTCAGCTTGATCAGCCTGGGGGCAACAGCTGCTGTCATTTCAGCTGTTTGTTTTAAATGTGTGCTTTTTGGTACCTCAAGATGACATTTCTTCTTTAAGCAGAGCCCAAAGCTCACAAAGTCATCCTCCAATGAAAAGATACAAATTCCTACCTGGTACTAAACTAAATAACCACCCACATGCTTCATCTGGAGGTAGATGCTAATGAGCTGAATCTAAACCATAGTCAGTCACTTTCTGGTTTGGGGTGTTGCAGTGTTATCTTGCACTATCTGTTTCTAGCTAAAAGGGTGTGGGAGAGAATAAACACACAAAGCCTCTGATTATCTTTTCTGCCAGAAGAAAATCTCTTTTATGTGTCATATTTGAATACACAGATCACTGCCTTATTTCATGTCCAAGAACATGCTATCATATTCCTGAAGCCTGTAGGAAAGGATAAATTTTTCACCATCCAGCTCTCATCACTGCTAATAATCGGTTCATTTGAACAGAATCTCCCCTGAGGAACATCTAGAATTAATTAGAACTGATTGAACAGCGCAAACCATAATTTGTTGATGCTTTAGCATATATATCTTAGCAGTTAGGTCCATAATAGTGGTAGGGCATGTTATTTGTTTGTAAATACTTGGACGGCTACCATTCCATTTATAAAAAATGATGATAACTGCTGAAGGGCTCATGAATTTCTGCAAACATTTTGATTAATTTCCATATGAATGATGCATAATATATTATTCCTCATTCATTATTCCTCACCAGTTATTTTCTTCTAGGAATTTAGGCTGTCTAATGACTGAGCAAATATAATACCATGTGATTTAAGGGACAAATCGCATACCAGGAATACTGAAGAACAAACTGTTAAAGACATAACTACATCAAAATTTCCCACAGAAACTTCTGGATGGTATGTTCACATTGCACAGCCAAGATAAATTAGTGTTGCAGGTAACACACTGTCAGGAACAACGGAGAATGTTCAGGAAACTCCAAGTATTTTTCATTCCTGTTACGTACTGTAAGATTTATCAGTGTATCATGTGCACATACAAAGAGATTTTGGCTTTTTAAGGGAACTAGTGTAAGTTTTGGGGCAACTAGTGTAACCATGCATAATGCTGTACAGGAGTGCAGAGTCTGGGCTACAATAGATAAATAAATAGCTAATAATAATGATAATGACAAGTAATCAACTAGTAAAGGCATGTAGAGAGGACAGTGTTGTTTCCACTGTAATAAAAAGCTCTCCTGTACAATTCAGAACTTATTCATAAACAAAGCTTGGTAGCCTTTAGACTAGCAGAGATATTCACAAATATTAAATAATAATGTTTAGATGTGTTGTTAGAGTTGTTCTCTGTCTTTTCTACAAGACAGTGAGGATGACAGAAACCAGTTCATGAAAATTATTTTGTTTCACTGAAGATGCATAGCTATTCAAAACACGAGGGGTTGGTAATTGCCAACAAACAGATCAGCCTCCATTGGTAGCTACAACAGGAAGATCTGCAACATTATTCATTTAAATAGACTTTTGTTTTCCCTGGTCACAGCCCCAGCTGATGCAGTGTGAGGGAGTGCATGAACAATGATCTCCTCCCTCCTTCCCTACCTCGATTATCTCACTCCCTTTCTCCAGAAGCCCACAACATCCAGCTGGTTCTGAAAGCAACCACACTGATTCCACTTGCTAAATATTGCAAAAATAAATTTTGGGACTCATATAAATTACAGCATCTGCTAGTTGGAATCAATGGACCAGAAAAGGAGGGTGGTAACAATATCCTGACAGACTATAGATTAATGTCATTGTACTGGTTAAACTTCATCTGTTCTATGTGCTTCAGAGGTTAAAAAAAATTGCAAGCTAAGACAGTAATATCATTTTACTGTGTTAAAGACACCTATTAGTCATGTCCAAGGCAAATAGGGATTTATGACTCAGACATAATTCTTCCAAATATGCCTGCTGTTCATAAAAGGCAGAGATATATGACTCAAAAATAACACTGAGACAGGAATAATTTTACACTTCACTTTGCAACATTGACTTTCCTCCAGAACTTACAGCGAAATCTCCATGTTTTATGAATAGGTTTCTGCCAATACTATAGATTTATTGCTACAGCTTCCAAATCAGGTGAATTTCTCCATCAAACAGAAGAAGAATAATTTCAGATAGAGAAGAAACATGTAGATCTTTGTTTGCTAAACAACTGTACACTAATTTGCACAGAAAAGACCTTTAAGATCATTGGGTCCAACTGTTAACCCAGGACTACCAAGTTCACTGCTAAACTATCTACACATCTTTTAAATACCTCCAGGGATGGTGAACTCACCACTTCCTTGGGCAGCCTGTTCCAGTGCTTGACCACCCCTTCACTGAAGAATATGACATGTGCTCCAGACCTTTCACCAATTTCATTGCCCTTCTCTGGACACGCTCCTGCACCTCAGTGTCTTTCTTGGGTCCAATCCTGAATACAGAATTCAAGGTGCAACCACACCAGTGTTGAGTACAGGGAAACAATCACTGCCCTGGTCCTGCTGACCATGCTATTGCTGATATCATCTCACACAGCCTGTGTTATGGCCTCATTTACAGTCCCCATTTTGTTGTAACAATTTGCTACTGTAATTTAAGTACATTTCCAGGACCTTTCCACAATGAATCTTTCAAATTCTACTTTGGTTCTCTCAGAGGAATGTGCATTTCAAGAGTGAAATTAAAAAAGCAGATGTAGGGAGAGGCACACAGCTGCTGTTTAGGTCTGAGGGGTAACAAAACATGGATAAATGTTCTTTCACCAAAACTGTTGTAATCAGGACCCAGTACCTGTAGTGGGATCCCTGTGGCAGCCCCTGACCATTGGAGAGCTGAGCAGACTGCTGAGAGTGCTGAAAGTGCAAGGGGACATCCTACATCAACCCTGGTCTGCTTCTCATGTCCTAGGGAACACACATGCATGGCAATGAAAAAACCTCTTCTGGAGGTTATTTCCATTAAACTCAGGTCACACCTTAAAGAGGGGCTTTGCTCCTTTTTAGAAATCTGAAGTTTGCAACAGCTTTACCTTCTAATAAAGGCGTCTTGGTTTCAGATGCCAGAAATTATGAAGTTCACAGATCTACTTTTTCCTAAAGAACACTTTTGAGTCCCTCTTTTTAATTAGCATCAACCACTCATGAGGGGTAGTTCCTGAAACACAACCATACAGCTGTACCCACCTGATATCTTTGCTCTACAGTACACTTGAGAGATTCAGATAACAGCTATTCTGAGAATTAAAAATATTACTATAAAATAGAATTTAGGGAAATTTTAACATTATGCCCAGAAATTAACACTGTTATTCTTTATTTCTCCATCTTAGAGAGCTGTTTTTATTAAAAACTTCATTTGCCCTGTTAAGAAATATCATGAAAATGACCTCACAGATCTGAGGAGAAAATGTATAAAGTAATACCCAGAAGGATCTCATGGTGTGGGTTAGGGGCTAAATTTTGGGTTCTTGTATTTCCATGTCTTCTTGACAAAGAAATCTTTGATTGATGTACATTAGCACAGCTCTTAAAGTTTAGAGATAAGCAAATAGCTGCACTTGCAAAAACTCTATTCAGTGCATTGTTTTACTTAAGGTGTTCTAGAGAAGCTTGCTATTTCAGTGATCTAACGCGAAATATAATCCTCATCTGTGACAATGTTTTGCAGGTCTACACCAGTTTTAGCTCACAATGAAGGCTAAAAATTGGTGAAAGGGCAGCGATCTGCCTTACAATCCAAATGAAAATCACTATGACTGAGTTCACTATCACTGATGGTATAGATTTACCAAAACACCACAAGGTCCTCAAACTGCCATCAGGTGGACAACTAAGTGCAATACACAATGAAAGTTGAAGCCTGATGAATTGCGATGTCACTGTCACATCAGTTTTCTTCTCCTGAAATCTTTGCTTATGTCTGCCAGCATAACTTGTGCCCAATACTCTTCCACAACCTCATACTTGGACCAGTTGAAAACATGTCTATAATTAGAAAACAGAAGTGCTTTAGCAGCATTTAATGGGAGGCAAAAATCTACCAAAGCTGCCTGGCTAGCCCTACCGCACACCATGGAGGTCATTATGGTCTATGTGGTGGGAGAAGCACATCAGTCTTCACTGCGGAGGTCCATGTCAGGAGCCTTGTTGGTGTTTCGCATTCAGCACTGACCCCTTGGCCCTCCCCATCCAGATGCCAAATAAGAGGGAGCCAGGACAGGGTTTGGTAGGGTTCCCCCGGACACTTGGGAACTGCCTGGATGCCCAGCCCTCAGCTCCTGCCATGGGCGTCCTGGCCCCAACTGCCTGTCTTATCCCAGCACCCACCCCATCACCATCACCCACTGCCTCACCTGGACATCACCAGACAGCAGTCCCCAGGCCTCAATCATGCTCAGCCCACTGAGGCACAGTGGGCAGCTGCCAACCCGTGGCTCGCAGTGGTCCCTGATATTCCTGGAGCAATTTTCTTTTCCCTGTTAAGTTCTATCTCACCTACTACTTAGCTAAGACAAAAACATCACATTTTTCACAACAAAGGAACAGTAAGCATTGAATTCTCTGTGAGCCTGCTTTGGCGCTGATACCTCTGCAGTTTACTGGCTGACACCCATTCAAACCAGTCCTCAGCAAGGCCCAAAGTTTAGCAGGCACAGCCAGGCCTGTGTTGACCTCTAATAATTTTGTAGGTACAAACAAAGATACTCTCCTCTCTGTCATCTGAGCCTCCTGTCTATGACCAGCATGAAGTCCAACATACTTCTGCAAAAAATCAAGAATCAAATTTGAAATTCCCTCATCCGCAAACAGTCAAAATAATGTGCCAAAAAGCTTGAATTTTCCCCTTTGCTAATGGAGTCAAATATTTGTTGGCACAGCATTAGCCGTCACCAGAATTCAGTATCAGCTTTCCTTCCTAAATCTCAAGACTGTCTTAGAAGTGATGAAAAAAAACATGGCTCTGGGGTTCTGCCTATTTCTTTCTTAAAATGAAATAAACCCCAACAAACCTAAATGAAAACTCAGGATAAATTTTAGTTATATTTTCAATAGAAAATATGACACTTCAGGGACTAAAAGTAAATTAAAAACCAGCAACACATTTTCCCAGAAAATAACCTACCTGAAAACCTGAAAATTTCCCAGAAACATGACTCCAAGAGGAGAGGGTGTGGTTTAAATAAAATACAAAAGTAACATTAATATCTTGGAAAGAAATAAGGTCTCTTTTTTTCCAGTTCTTGCAAACCTGTTATCTAGAATCAACTTTTACAGTCAATAATGGAAGTTATAGAAATCTCCTGGTCATCAGTCATGTGAAGAAGCATGGGAGGACACTCAAAATTTTGCATAATTCCACTGAAGTAGCTCAGAGTCCTTACTCTGTTTTTCAAGGAACATGAACTTAAAATGTCTCACTGTGACAAACTATATGCCACTGCACTACATGTTCCAAGTTTATGATGAACTGTAAACAATTATTTAAAACTTCTTCAGGGTCTTGCTTTGGAAGAAACCACAGTAGCACATTGTGGTCTATAAATTCAACAAGCTCTGTAACTAGCAATTACAAAATGATAAAATGCAGTGTCTTCCTCCATGCTATGTAGACACACAGTTTCTGAATGCCTTTCTCTTTCCTACAACCTATTTGTTTATTCTAAAAGATGCTATTTTCATTAACTATATTCATGCCCTACAAATGAAAATTCAACTGAATCCATTAATTGACATATTTTAGCAAATAATCGAGTTCCCAAATGTTATACAGTGTGGCTGTTCTTCTAAACATTCTTTATTTTTATTACTCAGCACTTTTTTTTCTGTAAGTCCACAGGACTCCTGAAATCCTGTGCTGCACTTCCTTCAACAATCTCCACTTCAACAGGAATCTTCCAGCTACTGTGTAATCCCATAAAGTGATATGAGCTATTAACCACCCAATTAACCATACAAAACTATTCTGCCTTCCATCTTCTCTCCAACACTAGCAGCCTCCATCTGTTTCTCTTTTCATGCTTTTTGTAGGTATTTTTGATGGTGCAAATTGGGATAATTTTTTAAAATTAGTGAGAGGAGAAGGAAGAAAGATTTCTAGAAAAATCTCATACTGGGTGTACAAATGGAAAAAAAGTAGTTTGCCCATTGCCTGCCTGAAAGGCTTTTATCCAACTAATTTCCTCACTGCAGGGGGAAAGTAAAATTGGCATGCACTTCTCTGGCAAGTTGTTGGAGCCTGAGTGCCCTGACTGTCAGCCCCTCCTCTTCTTCCTCCAGGCTGACTGCCAGCTTGTCGCTGACTGTTCTGGGGAAGCTGGGAATACAGAAATCTTGTGGAGAAGATTGAGACTGAGAGCTCCTATTCACCTTTTTCCTGCCAATGGAAAAAAAATAAAATGAGGAGACTTATTAAAACTAGCAAGAGAAGAAGGTGTCTGATAGAAGAAAATCCAATTGTTTTTAAGGTGTCTGAAGCTCATTAATGACTTGAGAGAAAAATGGTATGTAGATTTACTCCCGTAGAAGAGGAAATCATCTTTGTTAAAGTAGATAAAAAGTTATTTAATGATTTTTTGGTATGGATTCAAATTACAGTGATAAATTAATCAAGTATATTAATATGAATTTAATACCAGGCTCCATATAGTATATACAGAAAAGTAATAAACTAGAATATTTTCTGATTTGGAAAGGAAACAAGAACAATAGTCTTTCTTTAACTGTTCCCCTAAGTTATATCTTAATACTTCCTCATTTTGTGACTATCCTGTCAGGACCACAACCATTAATTTGTCTGAAGTTTTACTTATTTTATTAATGAAGATAGAAATCAAACTTTCTCTCTTGCCAATATGACTCCCTAAAGTAAATTTTGGGTGACTGTCCTAAATGACTTAATGAATTTAACAAACATACAATAAACAAATGGAAACTTCAGGAAGTAGTTGCTCTCTGACCAAGTTTTGCTTACTCTTCTGGCTTCTGGTGAGGTGTCTGTAAGGACAGAGCAGACTGAGTATAAAGAAATACAGTGTCTGACATGGTGAATGTGGAAAGGTTAGGGTTTTTCAGTTGAGAATGGATTAAAGAAACTGTTGGCAATCAGTGGCTTAAGTCACTGATGGGATGCTTGAAGAAACCAGTCATGGTTTCCTGATCTTCCTGATACAATCTGGAAAGCAGCAGCTCCACCAAGCTCATCCCAGTGTCCTGCTACCTATATAATTTTTCAGGTCACATGCAGTTTTCGCATACTTTACTTCTGATATTAACAAAGCAAACAGGCAATGAATGTGAGAAACATGCAGTACACTGTGCTGCCATTGTCTTCAGATTGAGAGGCTGACAGCAGGGTTGAGTGCATGTGTGCTCTGTGTTAAGCTTCCTCCAATTAATGCAAGTCACTGTTCAGTCTTTGATCCTCCAGAGTCAGAGCTGAGTGGCAGAGATGGCTCAGTGAGATCACTGCTGCTCTGAGCTCCTTATGATCCTTCTTACTTGCTTATCCTCACAGCTCATATGTGCAGTACTTCTTGGCATGGCACCAGAGTCTGTGTGTGTGCTGACTTAAGGGAACCTTTCCAGGTTCAGCACTGGCTGCACGAGATCCATCCACTCTGTCCAGTTTTTACTTCCCATTGAGGTTATGCTGGCACACTGTGAAAATGGCTGCTCAAAGTGCTATTTTTCACTCCTTTCCTACAAGGTTTCTATCAAGTCCATGCCAACACTTAGAGACTATTTCACTTACACCTTCCTTGCCTGATTCCTGAGGTTTGACCCTATGCTCTGATGTTTCCAATACCTGCCACACACTTTTTATCATTCATAATAATAAACCTTGAGCAGAATTTCTCTTTTGAAGCTGTTTTGAACAGAATTCATCTTAAACTCGCAAATGTCAACATGTTGACAGCCATATATTGAGTACATTATACCAGGAATCCATGAAAACCTCTTGAGAATTTAACCTATGCAGCTTTATACGATTTGTGACCTAGCTTCCTGGGGAACTGATAATGAATCAAGTTACTGTGGCTTACCAAGCCTCTGCTGAGCTACCTTTCATATACACTGTATGTTCTTAGTTTGCAATAAATGTGAAGTAACGTGATTTATCTGAACTCTTTTACTATGGGTTAAGCTATACTATATATGAATTAAATGTGCAGATATATGCCCTCAGTTCAGTTCATGCCATATTTTGTCTGCAAGTGCGAGTATGTAACAGAGTAAATATTTACCAGTGCAGTCAAGAGAAAGGGAAGGAAATATTTGAATGAGAGCTCCCTTGCCTTAGGAAATGAAAGCCATCAGCGAGCTCTGCTGTCTTTTTTGGTGATCACTGGACAGAACTGAGTGTTGGGGGTTTCCCTGTCTCTTTGCTCACCATGTTTCATAGTCTTTTTAGGATACCAGAAATTCCCTGGAGGAAGAGGGAGATTCCCTATAAAAGAACGGAGCCTTTTGGCCTACACTGGAGAAGCAAATACAAGGAGTATATCAGGGAAGAGCCAGGTCATAGTTCTTGTCAACCTGCAGGACAACCGCAAATGCTGCTGAGGGTACTGAAAATCAGATTGATGGCTCTATTCTGGGGCTTATTTTTTCTGCCAAGAATGGCACACAATGAGAGATGGAAGGACATTATTGTTATTCCTTCTGTAAAGATATTTCTTTCTATGTATATATTTTTTTCATTGGCATTCCATGAGCCATAAATTATATTATTGCAGAGTATCTAACACATTAAATATGCATTAATTTATAACACATAAACAAGTCATGATTACATAAAATATATTCTAGAGTGAGAATTTTATTCTCTCCTCTCTGGTCACTGCAGTCTTAGATTATGTAAGTACTTGTAATTTTGTATAGAGTTTGCTCAAGGCCAATGCAGGAAGAGTATCTTCTCCATTCATCTGCTGTCTAGACAGGCATACTTTTAAAGCTGTACAAGCTATTTCTGGGTTTCCCTGTTAAGGACTGTAACAAATTTGTTCCAAAAGAACTAGAGTGAACTTCAGAAACATTTATTGCAAGCATGACATTATTCCAATTATTTTCTGAAATTTTAATAGAATAATATTTTATTGATCATCTATAAGATGATTAACAAAACATGGGCACCAAGGAAGGAGTTAGGTAAATGTTTAACTTGAAATGAGATCTAGCATGTGATGAAAAAAAGATTATTAAAAGAAGAGATAATAAAGCTTGCATGTTTGTTTGTTGGGGTTTTTTTTGGTTTTTTTTTTAATAGTCTTTTGCAGAATTTATGAATTTAGCTCCAGCAAAACCAGGATGTTTCCCTCTAGGACACATATTTCTGTAGTAGAACTCTCTTTGAAATATTATAATGAATATTCAGATAATAGCCACTGTCAACAAAAAAAGAAAAGGACAGTACTTTTTTTATCCAATACTTTTTTATAAATGACAATTTAAATACATGTAAATCTATGTATGATCAGGAGAAACCTTGTAAAAGCAATGAAACACTTTATGAGATTCTATCCCATGTTCATCTGTTAGTACCAATCATATAGGCACAGGATGAGAAACACTGGGGTCTTAATCTACTCATATAAAAATATCAAATTAAATCTCAGCTATGTGCAGCAAGGCAAAAAAAAAAAAAAAAAGAAAAAAATTGTTTTTATTTTGGTTTCTCCTAATTTTTAACACCAGCTAAGCAAAAAAATACCTAACGTTAGCAAGAGTCCAGAAAACAGTGATATAATCAAAACAGGTTTTATAACTGGCATATATTAGAAGGTTACAGAAATGTTGAGAAATCTCATTTATTTTCGTAATTTTTGTTGACAAAGTAAATTGATCAGTCTCTTATTAACGTATATTTATTAAGTTTGAACTATAAAACAATCATAATACATTACACAGTTAAAACTCTATATGTAACACTGCTTTTATAAAAAATTTCTTCATTCTTTGTTTCTCTATCGTTAGAACTGAAAGCTCTCTAAATTTCTAGAATAAGTGTATCACACATATCGCTCCCAGTGATAATTAGGTTGCAAATAATGTCCTTCCTTACATCCATTTGACTGTAAACTTAATACAAAAAATACCGTGGTTTTCATTTAGCTTTAGCAGGCAAGTATTTAAATAGATATTCAATAGGTTACTTTGGTAATTGTTTTAGGTACCATTAGGATCTAAGACCAACATCTTTTTTTTTTCTTTTCCTATGAAATAGAAAAGGAGTCTTCACAGATGTAGTCAGTGCAGTGGTGATACTTTTGTAGTCCTCAGATGGATTTGAATTAGCAAGTCCATTTTCTAACTCATCATTCAAAATATTCCACAACCAGGAAATGCATAGATTTTATTACTCAAAGTTTTAACCCAGTAGATCACAGAATTTGCCAATTAAGTCTCATAAAGAGACTTTCTGCATGTAAACTTCTTCATATACTACGTTTTGACTTTTTTCCCCATGTATGATATATTTGAACTTCTTGTTTGACAGTGGACTTACACGTATACAGAAAGTAAGCTTCATCATAGAAAGTGTTGTGGAGGGAGAAATCTCAAGAGCTTTATAATATTTTGTGCATTTGATTAGCATAACTGTTAGCCCTTCCTTTAGACAGGTGAAATGAATTGTTTTATACTTCATATGATTCACTGTTCACTGGGATACCTTCACAAGTACCCTGAGATTAGCTCAGTTGGTTAGAGCATGGTGCTAATAACACCATGGTTTTGATCCCTGTATGGGCCATGCACTTAAGAGCTGGACTTGGTGATCCTGGTGGGTCCCTTCTAGCTCAGAATAATCTGTAATTCTATGAAGATCCTCTAGGATAGTGTTAATTTGTTGTAATTTACCACTTACTTGGACTATTCCTGTCAGAGACATTAAAATTCAGCTTCAGTTCTACGTACTGGGTTCTTACCAACATCTCCAGAGATACCTGGTATGAGGGAGCAGCATGAGAAGAGCTTTATTAAATCATGCAGTTGGAGCATGAGTTGAACTTGTTTGAGGAGGGAAGTCCAAATTCTTCCCAGGAAAATTGCATAGTCTGGCTATGCCTTGCCATCCCTTCAATAGATCTAGCATAAAAAATAAAATTAAAAAAAGAGTAAAAAAATAGTGCATTCAAGGCACTTAAAAACAGCAAGCGTGATGACCAAGGAAAATACTGTCATAGATGTGAGTTGTTCCACTATAAGTAGCTCCACATGCCTTACCCACCTCAGGCTTCAAAGCATTGCAAAAACAACCAGAAAATTTCTCCTCTATAAGAAGAGTGTCATATTTGAGAAGGTTCATTCTAACTGTAATGCTAACTACCTGACTGCTAGCACTGTAAAGCCTCACAAAAAGGACAACTCTCACAAGAACTTTTAAACTAGAAATAGCATACACCACATATATAAATACATACTTATGTGACTCCATACAGATATTAAAAAAAAAAAAAAAATTAAAATACACTTCAAACATGCTTCAAGCTTCATTTGCCCTCATACCAATGAAAGCAGATGAAGCTTGAACCATATTTTTATATACACGCAGATTTAGGGGGAAGCTGCAATTTGCCTTAATTTAAAGGTACAGCACCACCTGCTGATAAAATGCATCAGTGTATGTAAGCACTGCTTTCATGTAGTCTACTTCATCTCAGTTCATCTTTCTTGGAAGCTTGTACTATCTACAGATATTCTGGTAGTATCAATAAGGTTAGGATGACATGTATAAACTGAACCAGAATAGCTTTTGCCAAATAAAATTAATTATGTTGATTTCAATAGGACAGAAATTAAGGTAGTGATCAAACTCTTTTTGGTATGTGTATGAGATTTAATGTGTTCTTCAGAATGATTTGCAATACTGAAATTTAATTCATGAATTGAAAAATACAGTTCCAAGCTTAAATAAGATTTCATCAAAAGGAGAATTTTTAATGCTTCATAGTAACTGAATGTTTCTATTGAAGTTTCTCTTATATTCTCTAAAAATAATGTCTGCAAAAATTTACTTCTTAAATTAATAAATGCAAAATCTTTCTATAACACAATATTTGTCACTTCAGAATTATACCACTATTGAAATTATAATTTAAAATATATTAATTTCTGATGCAAATTTTATTCATATTAATACAATTTTCTTACCTATTATATAGAAAGAATAAAATTTCACCTATATACTTTAAGTCAGTTGAAATGTCAAGCTGTTATTTGGGTTGTGAGGTGTACAAGACAGGGATGAACATTTTATTATATGTTTGCTTAGTGACTTCTATAATGGGTCCCTGCTTCCCTTTCATAACCGGGACAGAAAAGTAAAACCAATCTTAATCAAAAAGTGCTCATCCCTGTTAATCAAACTTTCCTAAAATGTCTAAATCTAGTCTTCAGAGCAGCTTCAGGAACACTTAAAAGTTAAACCTAAAGAAAACATGACCTTCATCCCCCTGTAAGTGTAATGGAACATCACTTAACTTTTCAAACCTACTAGAAAAATGGAAACTCAATACACTGATAAACCAGAAGTTAGGCAAGCAACATCTGTGAATTAATATCAGATTTTGTTGGGTTTTTTTTTCAAGCTCCTATCCAAAATATGTAAAATCAACTAATTTTACCAGGTCCTTGCAAGAAGAGGTGAAACTCCCTCAATGGAGCACTGATGGAGTACTTGATAACCCCAAAGTTTCCAAGGGCTTTTTGCAGGAGTCCAGAAAATTTCTATTTCTTTTGTTGTTGCATTTTAGCTATATCTTTTTTAGTGCCTTCTTGTTTTGCTAGTCACTTAAGATTTCTACCATCTTCACCATCAGCAAATGTAATAAACCCCACTGGAGTTGCAAGTACTGTATTCTTAGTGCATGTGCTCAGTATGAGAGAGAACTGGCAGGATACAAGCTGACCTGTGCCAACACTATTAATAATTCTTCAGGTACTGTTAGCAGCTTCAGGCTACAGAAAAATAATTTACTTAGAAAAGCAATAGGGAGTTTTATAAACCCTTAAGAGGTGAAGAGCCATTTTTAGCTCTAAATACAGTCAGACAGTAGTCTCCAGGTAATAAAGCACATAAATCTCAAAGTAATGTTTGTTAGTGTATATTTTGTGAAATTATATTTAATACTATGAGCATTTTAAAATCTGCTTGTTAGGAAACTGCTAATTTTTATTGACAGATTTTGTCCTTCCTGGAAACTGATGTCTGCTCTAAAGAACTTCCTGGATTTCACAGCCTAATAGAATTTCAGAACTGGTGGAGATACCAGCCATACAACAATTTTATGTTTGCACCTTTTCTTGTGGTTTAGAAGTAAGACAGCTGTGAATAAGACATGCTCGTAAAGTGAAAAAACAACTGAGCCAGAAAATCACAGAAAATCCACATAGAATTCAACAAATAATTTTGGCTGAGTAAAACTGGGATAAACATAACAATATCAAATATCATTGCTTCAGACATTCAGAACAAAATCTTTCAGCTCAAAATGTTTGCTTTTACTTTTTATTGGGCTTTTACTCAATAATTTCTCAGTGAAGCACAACATTTTGTTTTATATTGAAGGGAACTGATACTTGTATTAACCCCCAATTACTCTGGATTTCTATAGTTCAGATACAAAACCAAATTATATTATCATATATATTTGTTCATAATCAGAATTGTCTAGATACAGGTATTCAAAATGTCTGTTTGTTTTGTGTCACTGGATTGTATGATTATGATACTAAGTTTAACTCTGTAAATGGACATTAATTGATGACATTTTGAAAGACAGAGGCTGGCCAAGAAATCAGACTCTGTGGGAATAGAGGCAGGAAAAGAAATGCAGCTTCAGTGAGGCACTATCAAATCTAAGATATTTGGAGATTCATATTAAAAAACAGTGCTTTGTTTCTGGTCATCAAGTCAGACCAAATTGTGATTTAGGCAGATATGCTATCGTTTGATCAAGATTTTTTACCTATATCTGGGTTTGAATTATTAACTGCAGCCAGCAATGGTGTTTCCGAGGAGATGAACACACTAATAGGGCTGAAGTCACCAGGTTACCAGAAAAATGCACAAAAAGACTTTTTTTTTTTTTTTCCTAGAGCACATGCTGAGGGAAAAAAACAGTCTTCACCTTATTCCAGTCCAGACTCTTTTCCATTTTTAAGCAGCAGCTCTATTGAGCCATGAATGTGGTTGCTGCTACAAACTGTATACAAAATTGGACAACTGACAGAAGCAAAAGGTGAGTTTGAACACTATTTAATGGATATGAAATGTTCTGAATCTTTTTCTAGTTTTCTATGGTTGTTTTAACACAGCTTTTTTTTTTTCTATGTACCTGGTTAGAGCAATGGAAGAACAGTAAGTGATAACAAAGAGACCAAATCAGGTCATTTGAGCATAAAACACAATGTACTTCATAGCACTCAGAACTCAGTTGGACACTGACTTAACAGATGGAAAATTGCAGAAATCTCAGATTCTCAAGAACTTCTGTCTTGTTTGAGAAATATCAAATACTCAGCACTTGTTGTATTTGGGAATAGCTGAGAGAACTCTAGTGCATGTCTCAGACAAACTCCATCTTTATGACTAAAGAATTTGATGACTCCTGAAAAATCTTTAATTTAGCATCATATCAGACAATCAATGCAGAGACCTGAGGATAAAAATATAGTACCTTAAGCAGGTACTTGTGCTACAAACGAGCTTTGTATGTATTCAAAATCATGTGCATTTCAGAATTTAATGAAAGCCTGTATATTAAGATTTTTATAACTTTTACAGATGAAAATATAAAATACAAAGCAACCAATAATCTTGTTTTCATTGATCAAATAGTATACTATAGTCCAATAAAAATGAAATATTTTAACAATAAACATCACCTATTATTACAAACGGAAAAGAAACGTATTTATGGAAAATTTGATGGTAAGAGTATGTGTTAAA
The DNA here is from genome assembly GCA_036023395.1 of Myiotriccus ornatus. Lineage (NCBI taxonomy): Eukaryota > Metazoa > Chordata > Aves > Passeriformes > Tyrannidae > Myiotriccus > Myiotriccus ornatus. Next base: position 74,096,095 of record JAYRBT010000082.1, on the reverse strand, counting down.
AATAAGGAAGATTTATTTATGATTTTACACTGGATA
>JAYRBT010000082.1:74079511-74095875 GCA_036023395.1 Myiotriccus ornatus | reverse complement strand
GTAATCTCAGAAGTTTCTAGGAACAATTTTCAGCACTTTGGCTACTGTTTGAAAACAAACAAGAAAAGCAAAAACTTCTTTCTGTCTATAAACAAGAACCTTCATAAAAGATGCAGGTCAGGATTCAGCCTCCCTAGTCAAATCCCTATGCTTGTATAGTTGGTTTTTCTCCCAGTATTGAGTTGTTAATTAAATCTCAGTAGTAACCAACTATTCAGCATGGATTTTTAGTATAGATGGTTTCATTTATGAAATTCTGTTTGTGCTTGTTTGTCTCTTGCAACCCTGGAGTTCTCCCCATTTTTGATCATGTTTTCTTTTTTTCTTTTACTATCTGATAGAAAAAAACCCACATCTGGATATTCCATCCATGATACTACATAGTGATTCTTAGAACTAGCTCTTTCTCGAATAAAAATACTGTCTTTTTTATAGTCACTGTTACTTCTAGAAAACAAGATTAATCCAGTAACCACCTTCATGCTAATCACAATTGCAGCATCTGCATCTTTACCGGAAAAAAAAAAAAATATATAAAAACGTTTGTACGCTACAGCAAAAATAATTCCATGGGATTATAAAGTCATCCTTGATTTTTTTTCTACTGCTATTTTTTTGTCTTTTTAGATTTATTTTTTTAAATTTATTTAATTTGCATCTACAGGAAGACAACTGTGACTCTGAAATATCAACTGCTTCACAACTAAGGAAACTCTTCCATGAAAATTGTTTACAGCATTGGTTTGCAAAGTCCATTAAAAAAAATGGTGCCAGAATATTAAAATAGTCTCATTCAGACCTACGAAATCCAGTTGTGCATTTTAATACATACTAAGTATTGCAGAAGAAATCCTCCTGATCCTATGTATTATTGAAAGGCAGAACTTTCAATGGTGGGAGGCAGACACCCTGTCTTCTGGAAAAAAAATCCAAACCAAACAACAAACAAAAACACAGTCAAGAAAAACTCTAAATGCAAAACAAGATATAGTTTTCAGTCCTCAGCAATTTAACAGGCCTCTCTTTGTACAAATTTTAAAACTATTTTCATCTCGAGTATGAGAAGAACATGGAGCAAATCACTATGAAGGAAAAAATAAAAGAAGCAGAAGCCTGATTATGTGAGGTCTAGACTAAAAATTCTTTAATTCTTTTCTGGGTAACTTTGTTATCTCTAGTCAAATCTTTGTTGGTGTTGAACAAAGTATGATTTTGGGCCTTTTTTCAAAAGACACAATCTTCCCTCAGCACTTTGTACTTATATACACTGGCCCTGAACAAATATAAATTGCACTAGGAATAACGCTTTAAAACAAGACCTTCAAAACAGCAAGAGAAATAAGTGACACTGACTTGTTGGCAAATATATTTCAAAGCATTCAACTGGATTGCAAGAGTTCATGTTAACTTGTCAAAAATACATTAATTTTTTCTTTCTTGAACTCAGCAATTTCACCAGTCTTCAGACATTAAAAACTGCTCACAGAGCAACTGCATTTTATTAACCCAATTTTTTTGCTGGGTAAGCAAACTCCAAAGAACTATCATTCTTGGAAGATGCCTATTGGTTTGATTTCAGAGCCAGGCTTTACTAGGAATGTTTCTTTTACTGTGAACTTCGACTCTTTTTTTGGTTTTGTTTGGTAGGTTTGGGGTTTTTGGAGGGTTGTTCTGTTTTTTGTTAATTGATAGGAGACAAGTGATACAGCGAAGAAATTAAATAAGTGATTTTTTGCTCCTGTATGGGCTAAACAGTCTGTGCTGACAATCTAGTGGCTCTCACTATGCTAATTTAAGGGAGTCTATTATGGTCTCAAGAAAGGCATCCCTGCTTGTGGATTGGCCATCTGAGGCATATTTCCAAGCTTTATCTTCTGTCTTTTTCACATGAAAAGGCTGATCTCATGAGTTCATAAGACGCTGCCCTGGAGCATAAACAAAAGCCCAGTAAAGTGAGGACTATTAGAAGATTCAATGCAGATGTATGCCCTGGGTCCAAACCAAAACAGTGATAGAGCAACACCAAAAGATTACCGTAGAACCGCAATTGGAATGAGAGTGAATACAAACAGCTCGCAACCAATCGTTGCCCACCATATTTGGGTTAGCATTTTTGTTTGTTACATTTCAGATTTCCAGTTTCCTAAAACAAGAAAGATATTTTTCAATTTGATTTTCATTTAATTTACACAATATAATAAGAGCATAACTCACTCCTACATAATAAGTATAGATGAAATACATTAAAAGTCTTACAAAATTTAATTGTGTGAAAAGATGGAAAATATTAAAACAATATCATGTGCCACAAGAAAAGAATAAGGGAAAAAAATCACAGTAGCTACTGTACAGAATTCATAATTTAGGTTTTTTTTTAATATTTTTCTTTTTAGGAGTAGAATGTACAAAAGTTGTGGGAATTCGATTTGCAGACTTGCCAGTTATGGATATTTCAATTTCATGTTCTTCTTTGAATCATATTTTGGGTTTTTTACTATCTGTAATGAATCTGATTCTAAAAATGTGGCTCCTACAGTCAAACAGTTATGTTGGTCAAACAGTACTTTACCAATTCTTACAATTTTTAAATGGAACAAAAAACTATGCTAGAAAAAGAAAATATTAAGGCTAACATGGCTGTGTTATGTGTCTAATCTCATGAGGCTTAGGTCAATTAGTATATTCTTTGGAAACTAACAATTTTTGACTGACAGCGGTACAATGTTGGAAATAAATCTTACTATTAAATCATCCTTCTCTGGCTTGTGAAAAAAACATAATCAATTTCAGTGTGATTCCTACCATGCTTCTGTGTTCATCACAGCAGTAGAAACAAAGCCGACGCAAAGGGAAACCTTGCCTTCTGGTAATTTCAGAAAAGAGATCAGCCCACATGACAACCTCTAATAAATTATGCCTTCAGGTTACAGCTGGTGCCTTATTTTGCCACAGCAGTAAAAAAGCCAATGTTTTGATAGCAATTACTGAGCAAATCCTTCAGAGAAAGAACAGTTTTTCTCTTATAGCTTACGCACAGACAACTTCTCTATCTTTTGACAAGTCTTACATATGTCTGTATTTTTCACTTAAAAAAAGGTGGACACTTAATTTCTTCCATTCCTTATGGGAATAATTCAGCAAAAAGTAACCTAAACTACTGTAGATTGATCTAGATCCTACTGTAATTTTTCACTAATATTCCTCTTCACACAAATTCCTTCCCTAGAATTTGTATGTAATTTTCTTTAATAATAAATTGCAGATCATATAGTCGTAGAATGTTTTGGTTTGGAAGGGACCTTTAAAGGTCACATAGTCCAATACCTGTATAACAAGCAGGGACATCTTCTACTAAATCAGGTTGCTCAGAGCACCCATTCAAACTTAATAGAATATTCTCTCATGGGATTATGATGAACTCATGTTACCATGTTTGATGTAATTTATTTGTAATTGGCTAATCCTAATTGGCATTTAAAATATCTGAAGCAGGATCTGGGGTTTTTTTTTTGGTTTTTTTTTGGTTGGTGGGTTTTTTCCCTCTATGTTTGTACATAGAAAATATCTATAAATGAATAATTAAAAAACTAAACTTGTGCAACTGTCTAAATTTTCAAGAAACATGATATGAAATATTTTTTCATGCAAATAAAATGCCTTTTACAGAGTTCTGTTTAAAATTCATTTTTAATATGAACCTTTAGAGAATGTTTAAAAATGCATTTTCTGAGATTTTTCTGTCCTCTATTGACTCTTAAACAAAGTAAATATTTAATCAAGATACCAGGGGAGAAAGCCACCTGGGCACCATAGGCTATTACATATCATAAAATGTTAAGTGGCAATATTTAAGTAGGGAAAAAAGTTTTATTTCTACCATGGGATATTAACATTTTCCATCTTTCTTTGGTCATGTTTCCAAGCTACACTTACTTTTCGAAACTTGAATGTCATTGCAGTAGAAAGTTAAGAAGCACTGTGACACTGATTCAGTTTAAATATCAGCAAATTCTCAAATGTATTAGAGATCTATTACTTCTTATCAGCTCAGCTTCAATATCAGCTATCAGCCCCTTATAAAGAAAACAACAGCAATATGGATTAGATGTCAGTTGGCAGAATTCTAAAGTCTACGGCAGTTTTCTGCGTGTGAAATGATTCAATCTTTTGAGAGAACGGTTCTTAGTGCTTGAGAGATGAGATTTTTTAGGAAGTATATACTAACTGATGAAGTATGGACTTCAGGAAATAGTTTCATTGAATATACTTTTCAAACAAAGACATTAGAATAAAAAAAATCTTTGACACTTCTGACAGCCACTAAATATTCTTCCTCAAGCTATAAAACTCATGATGGTGTAAAACCGATCAGCTTTTTTCTCTTTTCCAAGTTATTAGAGGAACAGAGGTTGTGTATACAACCTGAACGTCTGTTTGCCTTAAAATAAGACTCAGAGGAAGACACAAAGAATACTAATAAAATATATCCCAAACTGATACTTCCAACTCCAAAATAGTGACTCGCCTTTTTGACCAGCATTGAATGTCTGTGTTATTAATAATTTTATTTCTTTCAAGACAAGCTGAAGTTCTGAAAAATATTACAGGCATCTGCCTTGTTCTTCTACTTGCTATCATGTTTCTGTTTCTTTCCAGAATACAGAATCACTCGATTTTTATACTTCAATTTTTTTTCACTATTAAATTTTCCAGGAGTTACAGGTGCTTTGAAAGTGACTGGATAAATAACAAAAACATTAATTTATGTACTTAGGCTAAAATTGTGTTGCCATTCAGACCTAAGGTAGATAGGTTCTCCTGTAAGGCTTTAATTAAAATCATTTAATAATATTGTGACATTTAAAATGACACATTAAAATCAAAATATAACAGCTGAAAAATTTATTTGTTAAAGATAGTATTCTCACCACTCTTTGAGCAATATCACTGTACTATCTAGGAAGAGTTTAAAACTTGACTATTGTCCCTCTAAAACATATCTAAAAGACGGAAAAAACCTCCTTATGTTGTTATCACAAGTTCTACTCCAAAACTACTTCATCTAACAGCACTAATATAAATGAGTTTTTCCACCAATTTACTGTGTTTTCACCAATACACATCGGTGCCCAGAGCCCAAGTCTTATGAGGAGTGGCTGAGGGAGCTGAGGTTCTTTAACCTGGAGAATATGAGACTCAGGACCTTATTGCTCTTCACCACTAACTGAAATAAGGTTGTAGCAAGAGAAGAGGTCAGTCTTTTCTGCCAGGTAACAATGGATAAAATAAGAGGAAATGGCCTCCAGTTGCACCAGGGGAGGTTTAGATTAGATATTTGTTAATATTTCTTCATGGAAATAGTAGTCAGGCATTGGAACAGGCTTCCCAGGGAAGTGTTTGAGTCACCATTCCTGGAAGTGTCAAAAGGTGTGTGGATGTGGCATCTGGATTAGTGGTGAACATGGCAGTGCTGGGCTAATGGTTGGACGCGATGATCTTAGAGGTCTTTTACAACATTAGTGGTTCTATGATTCTATGTATGTTATTTAAAACCTATATATTAACACTGATTTAACAAAAGTGTATCATATAAACACTGAGAGCCAAACAAATATTTAAATACCGCTTCTTTTGAACAAAGTGAAAATTAGGTCCTTTCATATTGCAACTATGGAGATAACCTGTTAATTTTGTCTCAATTAGTAGGACTGTAATGATGGAACTTAAGGAAAACAAAAACTAATGCACATAAGGAAAAAGTACACAACTATGGGTGTATCTACTTGAAACAAGAAAAGATCAACATTACAGTGAAAGAGAAAAATTCTTTTAAAAAGTAAAAAAAAGAAAAAAAGTTGCTGAGGAAATAACAAAAATCAAAAAGACTGGAGCATTCATGAAACAGATTACAAGTATCTTTTATGCTCATAAATTAGTAGTCTTTGAAAAATAAGCAAATAGGTAGAGCTTGAGTGGGAAAAAGTTAAAATGTTCATTCAAATGAGAATATTTTAAAAAAAATTAATCAAGTGCATCAGACAACTTTCACACTAGAACTCACCAGTCTTACTCGTGACACAATGTGTGACACCATGATATTGCTATCTTTCTAACAATTTTTGCAATGAGCTAGAAAGACACTTCCAAATGTCAGACTAAAATTGTGGGAGACATAACCTAGTGGTACACTTGCAGCAGGAAAGAAACACAGGGGAAGATTGCCTGTACCCTGAGAGTCATTAATTTTTTCTGTAAGAACTTTGGTCTTCCATCTTCCTCTCAACTCACTTCTGAATATTTAACTGGAATGTTTTAAGTTGTCCAAATTTAAGAAATCAGGCTTACTATTCTAATATATTACTGAAAGATAAATTTTCAACTCATTAAAATGCTGATAATCTTCTGAAAGTCCTTAATTGTCTTTTCAATTATTTCAACAACAAACATGACAGTTTCTGCTCTGAGTATAAAGGTATTTCTTCAAAAATCACTTGTTTTTAAAAAGCCAAATATCCGTCTACCCTGCTGGAGGTGGGTAGGTGATAAGCGACAAATTCTATATATATTTTCATTTAAATTAATAGTCTTTATGTGTCTACCCCAGACTGGAACATTACTATGTGTCTGTCTTCAATGGGAAGATTATATTGAAAGAAAGTATAACTCCTCACCTTTATTCTTAGTCCATGTTCTGTCAGCAGCTAGGATTTAGTTTAGAGAACTTTTTCATAAGAAATTATTTTCTGAGCTTTTTAATTAGATCTTTTGTTAGTAAAAAGTCTTAATCTCTCACTTGGCATTGCTCAGGCTGAAAATGGCCATGTTATACTGAGATTAAAATGTCTGAAAAGTTGTTTTGACTTGTTGGTTTGTTTTTTTTTTTAAAACAGTCTTCAGGCTGAAAAACCCTTAGGCAATGCCTTCAGAAACATGGGTTGCTTCCTGATTTTATTTTCTTTTTTCTTTTGCTTATTTTCCCTCAGTTTTAAAAATATGCAAAGTTTATAAGGTCCCTCAGTACCTGAGCAATGGAAAAAATACAGATGTTAGTAGCAGTCCTTGAATCCTGACCGAAAAGTCAATTTGCAGGACTTGACTAACAAAACCAGATATTCCAAGCAAAAATCACTTCAAACCTCACTTCCTTACTTGTTCATACACTACATTGTGAAATAATATATTGTGTGTATAAACGACCCAGAGTGGCAATAAAACCAGGGTCTACCAAAATAAGCAGGAACAAATTGCATACTGAGTGATTTATTATTGAAGAAGTTTTCCTTATCTCTGATTCTAATTGAATAAAAAACCACTAAGTAGTACTTATATCTGCCTTTTTTATTTTCTTTATTAATTTCTAGTGTAAATCTGTGAACATTCATTGTTATAGCAAAAGCTGTCTTTTATTTAATTTATAAATCCATTAATTTAAAAGCTGGCTAAAGCTCTTAGTGATTAGTCACAGCTAGTTGAACAGGAGGAAAAAACACCATTACTCTTCAGTTTTGAATCATGTTGGTTTTCATTTATCAGTAAAGTGTCAGAAGAGCACAGGAGAGCACATGGTCCTGTTCAGAGACCACTACTCACTCCATTGAGCTTGATGCTGTACAAACAGAGAATAAAAATGGTCTTAAAGGAAATTTAAACAATGAATTATTGTACTGGAGGAAAGCACACACCAGTCATTTACAATATTAGCAACTTCACACAACAACACATGACAGGAAAAATTTAAGGCGACCTTTGAAGAGAAAATAATTGAAAAATGCTCATGTATTTGTAGGTAGGCTGATGGGAAGAAGTAGAAAAAGCTTGCTTTACAGTGCAAAGAAAGGGAACCAGTGAATGGATGGACAGAGAAAAATTAAGTGATTAATTTAACAGATTACAAAATGATATGTTATCAGCACTCAACAGACAGACATGAAGCAAGATTTCATTTGTCTACATGAGAGACGAACTTGTAAAAGCAATTGATACATAAGCTGACATCTTGGTATATTAGGCTCAGTCTCATTTTCTCTATAAACAATTAATAACCACCACATATTCAAACTTTCTGTATTTGGTATGGGTGGGGTGGAGTTCACCATAGCAGCGTTCACATTCCTGTTTGTATTGGTAGATAGAAAGACGTTAATAACACACCAGTGTTTAGGCTAGTGCTGAGCAGTGCTAGCACAGTATCAGGGTTGACTCTCCAACCCCTTCTCCAAGACCCGTAGGTTGCTGATCAGCAAGGAATTGAGAGGAGACCTAAGCAAGACGACTGACCCCAAGGGACGTTCCATGCCATATGATGTCATGTTCATCAATAAAAGCTAAAAGAAAGGAGGATGGGCTGGAAGAGGTATTTGTTATAGAGACATTTGTCTTCTAGAGTAACAGGAAGCTTTTGGGAAGCAGCTAGACACAACCTGTTGATGGGAAATAAGAGAATAAATAACTTTGCTCTGCTTTGCTTCATTTTGCTTCCATGTGTGGCCTTTGCTTTCCTTCATTACACTGTCTTTATCCTGATCCATGAGGTTTTTATCTTATTTTCTGCTCCCATCCTGTTGAGGAGTGCAAGTGAAATAGCAGCTGATGGGCACATGGCAGCCAGCTGAGGCCTTATTTTTCATTGGTCTTTTTTTCTTACTATTTTTGTAGAAAAAGTTGTCTTACATCAATAATTATAACTTTAAGAATCAATCTTCTAAACTCATTTATCATTTTTTGTAGGGATGTCTGTTTTCTCCATTAGTATCTTCATAAATGCCACAATAATCCTTCTTGGATTACTTAATGGGATTGTTCTGGAATGATGATTCTTTGAATCTTAAAAGAAGAAGTGTTACTGTAACCATGCCACTTCAAATGATTAGAAAGCCTTGAAGTGGAAGAGCAGAAAAACATAAATCTCTTCCCCCAAAAGCTATCCAAGGAACTGATTAGTTTACCTGACTAGGCATTCTTAAATTAGAGAATGGATTATCTGCTGAGTCATCAGGCCTCATACTTGATCCAAACATGACCAGCAAAGAGCCAGATCTCCCACACTCTACCAGGTAAGGGAATACAGGATTGTAGGAGACAGTTTACTAAACTCAAATCAATACTGGAAAATTCAAGACATAAATTAGAAGGTAAAACCTTCAATGAATAAAAATGTATATGTCATTCTGTCCTTCAATGAATTTTAATTTTTATCGTTATGAATCATTCAAAAGTCAAAGGAAGAAATGACAGAGGAAGACTGCTAGATTCACAGAAATTTCCAAGAGAAAAAGAGAATGTTAAAGGAAAAATGAGAGAAAAGCTTTTCTGCCTTTAAGGTGCATTTTTGCTATAGTAGGGTAATCAAACACTTTTATTAGAGAAAAATAAATTAATGGAAAAAAATACATAGGCTATATTTTCAAGTTGGTTTCATACAAAGAATGATTCATTTGAAAAAAAAAATAAAAATACCCCCAAACTTGTTATGCCAGGCTTCTTAGAACCTCTTACATATTGTATGGTGCATGTCAAATAGGAGTACAGTACACACTACGGATATACCAGGACAACTCAATGAATTGTCATGTTATAATTTCCCAAATAATCTCACTTAGATCAAAGTATTTCATTGTGGAAAATACAATTGGCAAAGATTAGATTACACCAGTCAATCATCATAACAGGATGCAATTTCTCATCTATTCATTATAAAGGTATAAACACAAGTTTAACAGAGAATAAGAACTGTGAGACAGTTTACAAGACTGCATAATATAAATTATCATACTTTAAACCTATCCAAGACAAATCTTGGAAAAATACAGGATAGTAAACCTTCACTGCTTAGTAAATCACCTGGGTTTTTGGTAGAATTAGTCTCTGTCTTGATTTAAGAAAAAATCTTTGACTTTAAAATCCTGTAGAGAGTGATGACAGTCTTTTATTATGCCCACACTTGATTTTTGAATAGAAAAGCTACTTAAACATTCATACATGTAACCTCAGGCTGCATGCATTATGAAGTTATCCAGAGAAGATATTTGACAATTTTTTCCTCTCTCTAGTACTCTTTGTCATTCCAGTTGATGATTGTCTGTGCCTAAACCAAGTATTTGTCTCTCCTTTGGCCTACTGTTGCAATTATATTTAAAGAAAGAAATTTAACCGTCTGAAACTGGGTATACAGAAAACCAGCTGATTGCATACAATACGTATTACAGAGCTAATCATTCTTATATTACCAGAAACATTATCTTTTAAACATAAGGGCTATATTCTACTAAAGGACTGTAAATCTATCAGCATAGCACTTAAAAAGGCATTAAAGCTTTTTGTTAATAAAGTCTTTAAAATACTGTGTGTTCAAGAAATCATTAGAAGTGACATATAATCTATGTGTGAGGATAGAAATATGCAATCTTTCCTGAAATAATTAAAATACTGTAACTACTATAACTATGAACAGAAGAACTGAAGTAGATTGAGAATAGTCAATTGGGAAGTAAGCAAACAAACAACGTCCATTACAATTCTTCCTGAAAATGTACATGTGAGGACAAATTTATCAACCTGTTTGAGATGCTTGGACATTATCATCGTACACATTATAAGAGGAAAAATACTGACATTATTTCTTCCGAGGACACTTGTTGTTTCTAGAGAAACTCCTTCCAATTCAGTTATTTTTCCAAGTTTTATTTTGATTCAAATTAGTGTGACTTGATCTGCTAGTTTTAGGATTTTTCATATATTTTTATCTTCTACTACCATGGTAGCCATCATGATAGAAAAGAAACTTGTGTAGTAATTGAAAAGTATGCTATTATAGTTTTGGAAGTGGACTTTTAATACAATTTATGTATCAAGTCTAATAGCCTTATATAATTAAAAAAAGGAAATAAATGTTTATAATAAAATAAAAATAGTATCTCTGAAACCTTGTGTTTCTTTTAGTACATTAACACAACTCATGATTGACAGCTGATATGTTATATTGGGTTCTGATGCTTGAATTAAAATAAAAAATTGTTTTGCACTACAGAAATCATGTCAGAGTAGATAATTTGCCTTCTTTTTCCCCCCTTTTTTATGTTGCACAGCTTTATGCCATGTTATAATATATCACAAGCTGTGGCTGACAAATAAGATAAAATACTACTCTAGTACAGCAGCCACAGAGCATCTTAAGCACAGAGTATCAATTACAATGTAAATGTACTGCAATGACAAGCACAATTAAAATAAAAAATCTAGGATGCACTAAATAAGTGATGAGATATTATTTCCTTAGCTACTTTGATAATATTCAAAATTTTTTTGTAAACATGTACATTTTTAAATATTTTAATGGTTTTATATTTTCCATTGTGATCCAAATACTGACATCTGTTGCATAGATTAGAACATTTGGATATAAATTTCTGTAGAGTTCTCTTTCTCAATTTCTGGTCATGCAGAAAAGTATTTCTTTAGGCTGTCGTTTGATTTTTTGTTCATAGAATCATTGATATCTAAAGCTTACATCTTGAAAAGTACTTGTGAAAGCCATCTAGACCAGCCTCTTGCTCTAAACAGGTCCAGTGAGACCAGATGGCTTAGAGCCTTATTCTCTTCTGTTCTGAATACCTCCATGATAGAGATCCAACAGCCTCTATGGGCAACCTGTGCCAGTGTCACATCACACTCAGGGCAAATTTCTTTTTCCTTAATATCTAAGCAAACTTTATTAAGCTCTAACTTCATTTTGTTGCCTCTTGTCCTACTACTGTGCAGCTTCTAGAGAAGGGTGGGTCTGTTTTTCCTGCACCCTCCCATCAGATACCTCTATACAGAAAAAAGCTCTCCCTCAGCCTTCCATGACCATGTCACCTATCATCTTGTACTGTGGAGATGTAGTACTCCAGACACAGTCTTAGAAATGCCAGAGGGGAAGAATTATTTCCTTTGACTTTCTGAATACTTGCTGATGCAACCTAAGATGTAGGTTGTGCAGAAAGCACAACCAAAGAGGTGCCCTTACCTCTTTAGGTGAAAGAGATAAGGCTTACAACAGTCTTTAATTCCTGTGGGAGTACATCCTTCTGCCAGAGCAGCTCTTCCTCCAACACAAATGAGTGTTGGCATGGCTAGTCTATGCTGATAATACTCTTATCCAGACTAGTTTCAGACTATTCATACAGCAGGGTAACTTCTGCTATAAAAGCACCAGAATGAGATCAGCAATAAATGATGCACAAGTTTCACAGCTAGTAAGTATTCACAACAAAACAGCAAAAATCTTTCTTTCAGATTCTGTCTTGCTACTCATTGCTGTAAAGCACTTCTCCTACCAGATAGTGTATTCACTTAGTAAAATGGATTGTGCAAAATGGGCATCTGTGACTTATAGCTCTGCTTTGGGCCAAAGGTCCATGGTACTAGCACGGTAACTGCATAAATAAAGCCACTGCTGAGATGTCACAATAAGAGCAAGCGACTGAGGGAACCATGAATGACACAGACATTCTTGGGCTGGTTTTGTGTCACTAGTTTGTGTTGGTGTAGGAAAGCAGCTGATAAATTATTGATTGTACAATGATAAATATAGACAAACACAGGAATGAGAAAGTGTGACCTACGAGTTTCTCTCAGGGTATCACAACACAGTCCTCCGATAAAGATAGGTAAAGAAAGCTTAGTGCATTGTAAAGGAATCAGAAAAAATGCTTAATGTTACTACTACACTAAGAGTTGCTCAGGGAAGGACCTAACTGTTGTATATCCCTGTTTCACCAAATGTCATTGAGGGACACCGTAAGACAGTGAGATGTAATTCTAAGATGAAAACTCTGCCAAAAGAGAAAAAAAGGTTTTATAAAATTTAGGAACAACATTTTAAGAGAAATGGATGTATAAACCCACAATTCTATGGCTGTTTGCTTACAGACTCTATTCCTGAACATTTTTCCTGCTGCTGCTTCACTCTCCTATTCTTGTGTTGTGTTCCCTACCTTAACATCTTCATCTACCAAACAAAAGAAAATAAAACCCACAGTTACAGAATAATTGCAGTATCTGCTGTGAGTATGCTATCTCACTTTTCATCTGATCTACCTATTTAAAGTGTAATAGGGTTTTTTTGGTTAGCTGGGTTTTTTTCAGAAAGGAAAAACCTTAATCTGGCAAAAGGATAATTATCATCCATTAGACACTTTTTAAAATTTTGTTTTAGTTTACTTTGGAAAGAAGACAAGCTTATATAAAGATTACTAATTTTTTAGTGCAGAAGATGGAAGTATTATGTTTTGTTTGCAATATGGTCTATGTGATACATGGTTTGTGGAATGAATTTGGTTAATTACTATAGTTTATGCTGTTTTACTTCAAGCATGAAAAATAAATCCTTTTAGTTCATCAGCAGTTTTTATCTTAGTAATTGTGTAAGTTCTAAAGTATGTATTTCTAAATAAGAAGGAAGGACAAACCTGTTTTTATGTTTTTAGGTTTAAAAATAAAACACTACTTTTGTGAATATTTATGCTGCTAGCTGACAGCTCAGCATTCTCTGACCCATGCTCCCTTGCTCTGAAATATGGTTTCTAGTCCGAGGGGACAAGTTCACTAACTGCAAGGATTACAGAACATCTATTTCAGTATTCCCCACTGATTCCTCTCAAAATTGTATTCTAGGATTTTTGCAGTATTCACTTGTCATGTAAGACACCTGAAAGTCAAGATTCCACGAATAGCAGTAGTTAGGAATAATTTTCTGTATGCATCTGTGACGAACGTTGATCTGCATAATTATTTAGAAATTCTATATCTTGAAAATGTTATTTAAAAATAAAATTAGGAACCTTAAATTAGAGATGGTATAATAAAGCAATACACTAAATTGAAACTTTTAAAATGATGATAGAAACTTCGAATAGTATCCACAACCATTCACAGTATATTTCAACAAGCCAATTTAAATTTTAAATAATCATAAGTGACACTGCAAGTTGCATCTCTATTATGCCTGTCAGATGCTCTTAAATGTGATCAAGAGGGCAATTCAAATTTATAGAAGACACTTTTCACTAAATTCTTCAGAAACTGTGTCTTATTTGAACTCCCTGACAGTACAAAGGAGAACAAGCCTGAATAAAAGAAAACCTAACTAACATAGGCATAGTCTGATTTTGCCAGTCCATGGTCATCATGCTAATAATTTCCAGAGTTAATAAGTTATTTCTCTAAGACGATGATTTTTATACAACACTCACAGAACGGTAATACTGATGTGATCAATAAGTTAGCTATTACTTAAGCAGATAAAGTTCTATGCCAACATCCACCAATAGATCTATTCCACTGCTTCCAGGCAATACAAAGTCAGTGTAATGCTGGTGCAATTTTGCTAGTTTTTGGAAATGTCTTAATGCAATTTTATGGAAAACTAACATTTGAAGAACAAAGAAATCTCTTGCAGTCACACAGTCAAGGATTATGCTCCCCATCCCACCCTGATGAATTTTTAGAGAAAATTCATTGCAGTTATTCTACCTAGCATATCAGTCTAATTTGGGGAAGAAAAATGTGTTGTGGGGATTTCAACTTTTGTCAAATCTACCAAATTTCAGAAGACAAATGCTATGACTAATAGACGAAATAAGACAACACTCTTTAGGAGGATTGACACTACTCACTGTGGGAGAAACGAGAAATCAGTGAATATTGTTCTATTGTACAAATATATGTGTGTGATTTTGAATTTGTGATCACTGACCATTTTATGTAAAACTTCTAAGATTATTTCTAGCACACATGGATAAGCAATACTGTGTGTGGCCTGTGAGGCAAATACCACGTATTTTCATGAGTTCAGAAAAACCCTTACCAATTCAAAGAATAAGCCTTGTAAAATGATAATCATCTCTGATGCCCTGATGGGTACAAAGTTTCAGCACTTTTCTTCTGTTGTTTGCAAAGAAAACTAAAAAAAATTCCAAATAGCCGTGCATTGAATACTAGCATCTAAATAGGATGGCTGACATGATCCAACATAAAATTTTTAAGGGAACCATAATGAAGACCACTTAGTTGTGTGTACTAAAGGCTCTTTTTAGTTGCTGTATGTCTACAGTAGGACTATTTTTTTTTTTTTAACAGCCTTTTTGTTCAAGTTTTACAAATGTTGACAGGGATGGCCAAAGATGTTCTTACACAGAGTATAAATCTGCTAGGACTGATCTTTCTCATCACTCTCTACAACTACCTGAAAGGAGGTTGTAGCCAGGTGGGGGTTGGTCTCTTTTCCCAGGCAGTAAGACAAGAGGGCATGGTCTTAAGCTCTGCCAGGGGAGGTTTAGGTTGGATATTAGGAAGAAATTCTTTACAGAGAGGGTAATCAGGCATTGGAATGGGCTGCTGTCACGGTTTTGCTGGTTCCTAGCTGGTTTTCCCTTCCCCCTGCCCACAGCATGCAGAGCTATAAAGTGGGCACTTAAGAGACACAAAAGAAGTGGCTTGCTGGCTAATTGCTCAGAACTTAGTCTCCTAGGAAACAGGGGAGATGAGGGGCTCCTCTCTACTTTTTTTCTCTCATCTCCTGGGAAACGGGGGAGAGGAGTTTTTTGGGGGCTGGCTGCGGAGGCTGGAACAAGGTCGGAGTGGAAGCTCAGTGGTTCCTGTTGTTCTCAGCCAGCTTGCCAGCTACGGATCCTGCTTGGATTTTTCATCAGAGAGGAGCTGTATTTCTGGAAGTTTTTCCCCTTCCCCATTCCCATTTGTTTTTCTTCCCTGGCAGTCGTCCTTGTGCACATCAGGGGGAGAGAGAGGACTGTGCTCCACTATTTCAACCAGCTGAACAGTGAATCTGTTTTTTTTTCCATTGGGGAGGATTTTTCTTTTTGTTGTTGTTTCTCTTCCCCCTCTCCCTCTCTCCTTTCCCAGTGTGTGGGAAAGGGAGGGAAACCCATTTTTTTTTGGTTTCTCCAACACACCCTGGAGGGTGCTACCCCCCTGTGATAACGACCAGTGATTCCACAGTGGCCCCTGCTAATCAGCATAAGGAACTGCAGGCTCTGCATCTCCAGTGATCCAACAGCGCCACCTGGTGACTGGCACAGGACACTGCAAGCTCTGAATCTCCAGTGACTTAACAGCACCACCCTGTTGACTGTGATTGGAATTGCACTAAAGGGCACAAACTGAACTGTTTTTTTCCTTTGCTTGTTTACTGGTTTGTTTTGAAGGGGATTATCTGTGGGTATAGAAGTATTGTCTGGTTGTTTCACTTGGTTTTGGTTTTTTTTCCGTTGTTTCTGCCAATACACACATACCTTTAATAAAGGGCTGTTATTTTTCCTTTTCCATATTTTTTTCTCTTCAATCGAGGCTTCTTAATTTGAGATTTA
>JAYRBT010000082.1:74001923-74052371 GCA_036023395.1 Myiotriccus ornatus | reverse complement strand
GTCACTACGAGTTTTGATTGGGTTTTGTCTGGAAATTTACTTGGACAAAACCATTCACAGCCCCAGGGACGGGCTGGTGGGCAAAACCACGATAAGTGTTCATGATGGAAAGTTACAACAATCAAAAGATAACCAAAAGCTCCACTTCAACAAAAAATCAGAGAGACAGAAAAGATATACAGATGGAATAATTATTGTAAGAAGGTGAGGACAGACTGAAAGATAAACAAGTCATGACTTTCTCATAAAAAAACATCCTTTGATAATATTTTATCAGGTTTGAGGGTTTTTTTCCCCACATTTTAGCATTAGACAAGAAAATTAGGGGATTGCCCAATTTGTGGCTGCAAGAGCAAAAGTGTTTAATCCAAAAGTTTTGTTGTTGTGTATATACAGACTTCAAAATAAAATGAAGTACTTGTGTGGGTTTTTTAAATACCACCGTGATGTTTACAATTGTGGAAGAAGAATCATACAGAAGTGTCAAAACAGTATTTTCTTGGAGAAAGAAATATCAGTGTTTGAGATGGATATGATTGGGTCATGATGTTTACCTTTAATCAGAACTGAAAATTTGGCATCCAACTGTTTACAGGGGACCTGTACACTTAAAGGATGGAGTTTATTACAGTGCCAGAGATATGTTGTCTCAGCTGCTTTTATATTGATTAGTTGTGCTATCATGGGATGTCAGCCATCTCTTGAATTGTGATTTGCTTTGCATGTGCTTCTCTCACCCAACAGAAGTTAATTAAAACAAAAAGCTGTTCATACACTTACTATGTCAATAAGTTCTTAAATATCTGTATGTAGCTGACAAGGCAAAGAAAGTGTTATGAAATGCTGTCAGGTTATACGCCCCTGATCACATGGAATGTCAAGTTATGTATTTTTTTAATAACTATCACCATAACAATAAAATGACTGTGAGCACTCCAAAGCAAGACTAGAACGCAAGTCTCTTCTCAGGTCTTGGTCAAACTATCCATGGGTGAGTTATAAAATACTCCTTTCTCTTCCCACGATTGTCTTTGATAATGGTAGCAGTTGGAACATGTTCCACATTTAACACATATTGTAATTTAGGTCAATTTTAAGATCTACCAATAAGGAAAGACTGTAGATTTTTTCATGGAGTGTTGAGTGTTCAAGAGATGCCAGTAATCAACTTTAGAAGATATTTTAATTTAACTTCATTCTGTATTGTAACTTTTCAAGGAAGAAGCACTGAACTGTTTGCCTGAAATCTTCAAATTAAGCAGGAATAGAAGTTTAGAAATCTTTGCCATCAAAAAAGTAGAATCATCCACAAAATCTTCTATACAGCTTTGTTGCCATTTGAAGTCATAGCAGAAAAAAAACCCCAACCAATACTTTTTTCTGTTAAACATAAACAAAAAAAGCTGAGGAGAGGAAGAACTGAAAGAAGGTTAGTTTTTGCCTTTATGACTAGCATAGGAATGTTTTCTAGCCTCTTCGCCATCCAGGAACCAATATTTAAAGTAATTCAAAGTTAATAAAAAAATTCTGATTCTTCTCTTAAAAGTCCTTTAATCATAGAAACAGAATTGTTTGATTTGGAAGGAGACTCAAATATCATCTAGTTATAACCCCCAATGAGGAGCAGAGACACCTTCCACTAGATCAGGTTTCTCAAATGTCCCATCCAGCCTAGCCTTGAACACTTCCAGGGGTGGGGCATCCACAACTTCTGAGCAATCTGTTCCAGTGCCTCATCACCCTTATGGTAAAATCTAATCTAAATCTGGTCTTTTTGAGTTTGAAGCCATTCCCCCTTGCTCTGTCACTGCCCACCCTACTAAAAAGTCCCTCTCTAGCTTTCTTTTATGTCCCCTTTAAGTACTGGAAGGCTGCTAGAAGATAGCAAAGCTTTCCTTTCTCCAGGCTGAAAAACCCTAACTTTCAGCCTCTCTTCATGGGAGAAGTGCTCCAGTCCTCTGATGATCTACATGACCTCCTCTGGACTTGATCCAACAGCTCTACATCCTTCTTATGTTGGAGTCCACCTCCCAAGATGGATGCAAGTACTACAGCTGGGATCTCACAAGAGCAGAGCAGTGGGGCAGAATGACCTTTCTCAACTTGCTGGCCCCACTTTTCATGCAGCCCAGCATACAGGTGGCTTTGTGGGCTGCAAACACACATTGCTGGCTCATGTGCATCATTAACCCTGAGTTCTTTGGGACCACATTTTTCCTAGTCTTCCTTTTATCACAGACATACTCCCAGGAGCTTTTCTTCTCATCACTGACACACCTGGCCAGGTTTCATTCTATCAGGGCATTAGATTTCCTAACCTGATCCCTGGCTGTTCAGACAGTCTCCTTATAGTCCTCTCAGACTACTTGTCCCTGCTTCCACCTGCTGCAGCTTCCTTTTTGTGTTTTAGTTTGTCCAGGGGCTCCTTGTTTATCCATGAGCCTCCTAGTAGTTTTGCCTGTCTTCCTTTTGTTGGGATGCATCACTCCTGAGCTTAGTGGAAGTGATCCTTGAATATAAACCAGCTTGCTTGGGCCTCTCTTTACTCCAGTCACTTCGCTCTACCAAGCAGATCCCTGAAGAAGCCAAAGTCTTGCTCTCCTGAAGTCCAAGGTAGTGAGCTTGCTGTACACCCTCCTTGCTACCTTAAGGTAGGATCTTCAACTCCACCATTTCATGGTCACTGAAGCCAGGGATGCCTTTGAACTTCACATTCCCCACCAACTCCCACCCCGCTGGTGAGAAAAAAGTCCTCACCTCTCCTTGTTGGCTCCTCTATCATGTGGAGAAAGAAGGAAGCTATCACAAATACATTACAGAAACCTCCAGGATTGCATATGCCCTGCTGTGTTCTGTTTCCAACAGGTGTTATGGTGGTTCTTCAAGTCTCTGCACTTGGCCAGTGGAATGCCTTTCCTTCAAAGAAGCACTCTCCCTGTGTGTCCTCTTGCGCAAAGTGCTGCACCACACCCTGGCTGACACGCCACAGCCTGTCTGCCCATCCTAATCACTGTGCTCCTGGTCACTTACACTCCCCAGGGATGTCCTTTGTGGGAATGCGGGGTGGCCACCATTACTCCTGACCCCAGCCACAACTCATCACCTGCTCTCATGGGAGCTGGCAGCTCCTGGTAAGTCTCAGCACTCCCCTGACCTTTCATTGTGTCAGGAACACTCCCTTCCCCCATACACCATGATATCCTGCTCTGCTACAGAACATGCCTGCTGTTCAACTAAGCAATTAATGTTTTATTAATAAGAATATGGTCTACAACTATAAACTGCAACATGATAAATATTAATAGTTGGAAAGATGAAACAATATTCAGAGCTAAGCATATGGGATTCATTAACATGAGGGGGTCATCATAAGGGTCTGGTAGACTTAAAGTTACAGTTAAAAGACATTTTTCGGAAAAAAAACTTTGTAGTGATCAAAAACATCACTTGGTACATTGATGTTCATACTAATTGACAGCAGCATAACCGATGTTCTCCTAGACCTAATGTTTTCTCCCTTTTCACTCCAGCTTGATTACTTGCTAGGTAGATCTTCTACGTATAAGCTCTCAGCTTTATATTGTTATTTAACTGGACATACGAGAAGCTTTCCCAACACTTATCTCCTTCTCCCCCAGCAGTCTACACTGGGGTTTGTGCCTATAAGTTAGATATGTGCAGGCTTCTAAAACTGTCTTGGTTTTAGTTAGATTCAGATTACAGTATGAATCATCTAAATCTAACCTAAGCCTCTTTGGGCTAAGTAACTATGCAAGAAAACAGAACTTTTAGGCATATTTGCTCTTAGACAGGAACCATCTGACTATCTGAATAGCATTCTACCCGTGCCAATTACAGTAGATAGTGGCTTTGTTTTTCATGTAGAAGATAAGTAGATGTGTTAAGCTTAATTGAATTAGAAAATGTGAACTGTGAAGTACCAGTAAAAAACGGTTTAAAAAGACAGTTGTGAGAAGGTCTGAAATGGACTGCCCTTCGAAACTATGTACATAGATAAAAAAAAAACAATAACAAAATGCCTTGCTAGAATTACCTCTAATAGTACTTTTCTTTGTGATAAACCTATCTTAGGACAATACCTAGGATTCTAGGCATTTCTACTCTTGTAACCTGCTTTTCCCTAAAACTTTGATTCAAGTGATTAAGTACTTATATTTTTCATTGCAAAGAATCATTAAGGCTTTAAAAGGAACAAGTTAAAGAAGTGTAAAATTTGAGCAGTTTATGACATAATAAAGTAAGGAATACTGTAAATGTTAAGAGCAGATCAAATATGACCACAGAATGCTCCATTTATGCTCCATACCTATACTTCTCTTCCTGTTTAAGACAAACCATGGATTTAGTATGGAGACATATAATCTGGGAAGAGTTTCAACTCAATCTTTTGCATTGATGTAATTGTGGAGTAGGACACAATTACCATTACATATTCTAATACTGATATGGTAGACTTCTTACTATCCATGCTTGAGCTATTTTATTCTTATCCTAGCATTGAAAAACAGCTATTTGAATGCATGCATTTACTATTTCCCCCTAATTTTTAAAAAAAGCCTATGCTACATTATTAATGGTAAATTTGATGCTGAAAGTTACGTCACAGTTAAATGTCCAAGTGCATATGCACATTAGTCAAAATGCAAGGCTACCCAAGTGCTGTGATGAGATAAATTACCTGCTTGCCTTGTCTGTGAATGTAAAGAAGCTTCCAAGCAACCAGTTTTTATTAATAAATACCTGTAACACTATCTCAGTGCATAAATATCAAGTAAAAGAAATCTGGACCTAAAAAGACTTCTCCCCCACCCCCAGTAATTAATATGCTATTGCAGTAAACAAATAAATTATAATGACCAATAGGATCTTTAAGGTTAGAAAAGACCCCTAAGGTCCTTGAGTACAACCATCAACCTAACAATGCCATTTTCTCCACTAAATCATGTCCCCAGGTGTCATATCCACATGTTTTTTGAACACTTCCAGGGATGTCAATTCTACCATTTCCCTGAGCAGCCTCTGTCAAGGCTGAACAACAACCTAAGTGAAGTTTTCCTAATATCTAATACAAACCTCCTCTGACACAACTTGAAGCCATTTCCTCTCACATCCAATCCAATTGTTGCTCTGGAGAAGAGACTGATCCCCACCACACTACAGTCTCCTTTCATGTAGTTGTAGAGAATTATAAGGTCTCCCTGAAACTCCTTTCTTCCAGGCGAAACAACCCCAGGTCCCTCAGCCACTCCTCATAACACCTGTGCTCCAGACCCTTTCCTGGACATGCTCCAGCACCTCAATATCTAGCTTGTAGTGAGGGGCCCAGAACTGAACACAGGATTTGAGATGGAGCCCCAACAGTGCCAAGTACAGAGGGACAATCACTGCCCTGGTCCTGCTGGCCACACTGTTTCTGATACAGGTCAGGATGCCATCGACCCTTTTGGCTATCTGGGCACACTGCTGGCTTATGTTCAGCTGGCTTCCACTGGGTAGCTTCCCAGCCACTCTTCCCCCAGTCTGTAGTGCTCTGTGGTGTTCTTGTGTCCCAAGAGCAGGACCCAGCCCTTCAAAACATGTTAGGTTTAACAGCTGGTAGAACAAGATTAATCTGCTCTTCAAAGTAAAGGATGGAACATTTTACATTAAAAAAACCACTGCCCCCTTAGAGGTCTGGGTGCATTGTAGCATTTAAAATTTTAAATTATAACATAGTTTTGATTTCTGTTGGAATTGTTCCTGTGGGTTTAGCAATCCTCCCAAAATCTCTACCATATAATTCCTAGAAAAAGACAGTTTATTTGGATACAGAAGCCAGAGAATCTCACCATCTTTCTAGTTCATCAATACCAGAGAAATGGAAAAGTCATGCAACTAGGTGAATTTATCCAACTAAAGTAGTATTTATATTACTGTATACTTAAATTAATGGCTGTTTAAGCTTCATAAACATTACACCTCATAAAAGTGGCCTGATTTGAAATGTCTATAAATATGACATTTATTGTTGCATACTGTCCTATCATCCTTTTCTCTCTAAATCAGATAGTAGTACCAGAAACATAGAGTTCAAAAATTTGGCAGATATACTGTGATATTGGATTGGCCAGGTGAGATCAAATTATGAGATAAGAGTTTAAATTGCCAAAACAGTCCCTGAAGCAGCCTTCTTTTAAGGTATTAAATGTCATCATTTTCATACTTCGTTGACTCTATAATTCAACAGGGAATAATTTCTTTCACTGCACCAGGTTTCCAGTATCATTTGTTCTGTTTTGATGAGATCTTGTTTACCTCAGAAATTAAACTTAAGTAATAATCCTTTTTATGTATTATTACTGAATATAGAAATAAGAATATTTGCTTCTTACATCTCAAAAGCTGTAAATTTCAGTATTTAAAACTTTGTGCAGTCATACCTCTTTAATTACCCAATTAAGAAAGTAATTTGTTCATCCGACTCATTTTTGATCACTAAAAAATGGAAATTATTAATACTGTAATAGTTAACAAAGATAATGCTGACACTGGGGAAATGTTCATTAAAATGAAATTAAATCATGTCCTATCTTCATAGCTTACTTAGGTAGTTACAGCTAGCTAAGACTTTGATTATTGAAATCTTAATTACTAATACCTACATTCAAGTAAACACTCAATGCTGATGACAGAGAACTACCTGTCCTACCAAGTCCTAGTGCAGTCAAGATCTTAGAGTCTCAGATTTTTAAGTTTTTTTCAGACATCAAATCACTCTATAAAAGCACCACACCAAGAAACTCTAGCTGTATAACTCTTTGGAAGCATCTATATTAACTTCTAACCACAACTGACTATGCTGAGAACTACAACAATTATTGAAGTGACTTATTACAAGGACTCATTTGCTGTTTCCCTGACTTGTGAGAATGGGATAAAGATTGTAATCATCTGTTCTGTCAGCCTTTCCCAGGATAATTATAATTGATTAATATGATTAAATGTCACAGATACATGCTTCTCCAAGAGGCTCCTGGAATACAAGTTTACATGGCTGAGAACTGTGCAGCTCACATTAAAAATTCCACAAGAACTTGTGTGACTTCCAGGATACAAAAGTGGCTAAGTGATAAAGTAGTACTAACTTCTTATTACATGCAGTAGCATTACATTCTGCAAGTCCTGCTCAAAACAGAAATCCCAGTATGCTAACTTTTCTGTGTTTCCTCCTCATGACATCTGTATGAGAAATTCAACCATTAGTTAAGCTGGGCCAAAGCTAAACGTTTGTTCTCAAGTGCAGAACATCTATGGGTCTCCCAACCAATGGGTTATCTCTCCTATGACTGCTTCAAAGGACTTGCAACCACTTGGGCTATTTGTGCCATCAGTGGGTGGCACAGTAGGGAACAGCTAGTCAAACCAGGAATGTATGTTGCTAACTAGTCTCGTACACTATTCTCATGGAAAGAGAAGGACAATGAAAAAACAAAGGAAATAAAGATACATTAACTGTATTGAATTTGGCTTGAAATTACACTGGTTACATGCACTGCATTTACCACTTTACTACTAGTTGTTGTTTTAATATTACTACTTTAACCAAAAAAATAAGAACCTCTTCCTCCGACTCTTCTTTCTGCTAAGTTCTAGAGGGAAGAACAGTCCAGGTAGATGAACT
The DNA here is from genome assembly GCA_036023395.1 of Myiotriccus ornatus. Lineage (NCBI taxonomy): Eukaryota > Metazoa > Chordata > Aves > Passeriformes > Tyrannidae > Myiotriccus > Myiotriccus ornatus. The sequence continues at coordinate 74,044,690 of JAYRBT010000082.1, read as the reverse complement.
CCTTCACTTAGTGACTGAGCTCTGAGAGGTGGTGAGTAGGTAGAGGAATGTCAGGGAGTTCAGAAAAGAAATAGTGGGACAGGCCTCACAGGGGGATAGGATGCATGATTTGGAGGATTCTCTATCCTCACTCCACCTGGCTGAACACAGTAACTGAAGGGAGAGAGAGCAATGCTGGGCACAGAAGACAAATCCCCCCTCTGTGATTACTCCATCTTCCCAGGTCCCCTTGCTTTTCAAATGAAACTGAACAATAACAAGGAAGATGGTCCACCTAGGTTGGAGGTGTTGTCAAAGCTACATCAGCATTCACCCTGCATCAAAACTGCTTTCACAAAGTAAAAGAGCTGAGTCACTGTCATAGAAGACTCACTCCTGAGAGGAACTGAAGGCCAAATATATCAACCAGACCCACTTTTTAGAGAAGTGTGCTGTCTCTCTGAGATTTGGGTTAAAGACATGAAGACAATTTTCTACCCTGGTACAGCCCTCAGATTATTATCCACTATTGATTTTTCAAGTAGCAGCAATGGAGTTGCAACAAGAAGTCCAAAGGCAGCCAAGAGAGATTTCAGAGTCTTGAGATGACTGATTAGGGAATCAGGAAAAAAAAAATCAAAAAAAAAAAAATCAGTGTTTGCTATCCTTTCAGATGTGAGGAATGATGAGGGATGAAGAAGAAAGAGCCAGCAGATTAATACCTGGCTTTGAGCCTGGTGTCACCAGAAGAATTTTGAGATTTTTGATCATGGGTCAGTTAGCATGACACCAGGCCTGCTGGCAACAGACAGGGTACACAAAAGCAGAAAAGAATCTTTGCACGGGAGTTAGCAGGGCTCATAGAGAGCTTTAAACTAGATTGGAAAAGAGAAAGGGATAAACCCAGCCTTGTTAGAGATAAGTCTGCCAATGTTTGAGGGATGATGTGCTAGCAAGGTCCTTTGGTTTGCCATCTTAGTGGAGGTAGGGATGCAGCTGCAAAGGTACTAAGGGTATTGATTCATTAGAAACCATGGAATTCGAGCTTGTTTACCCAAAAGCTGGCAAGATCAACAGCCCAAGTGCACCAACACCAATGTATTTGGCATGGAAAACGAACAGGAGGAACTAAAACCCACCATGCAACTGGAAAACTGACATAGTTGCAAACACAGAAACATGGGGAGACAACTCTCACAACTGAAGTGCTGCAACAGATGACTATAACCCTTCAGAAAGGTTAGGCAAAGAAGGAGAGGCACAGTGGGGTAGCCCACATGTTATGAATAGCTTTGACTGTCTAGAGCTTAATGATGGTGATAACATGGTCAAGTGTTTACGGGTAAGAATCAGGGGAAATGCCAATTAGGTGGCATATCCTGTGGGGAGATCTGTTATAAACTACCCATCCAGGATCAACAGATAGATAAAATAAGCTATAACTAGCTGGGGGGTAGTCTCACCAAGCTGGTGAAAAGTGTGGTGCACAGGTCTTATGAAGGGTGGCTGAGGGACCTGGGGTTCTTCAGCCTGCAGAAAAGGAGGCTCAGAGGAGACCTTGTTGCTCTCTGTATCTACCCGAGAGATGCATGTAGTGAGGTGGGGGTCAATCTCTTCTCCTAAGTAACAAATAATCATTTGTTACTGATAAAACAGTAACTAGAAACTTACTTTAAAAGATCTGGTAAAGCCTAATACATGACATGGAATGACTGAAAGTATTTTTAAACCCACGTGACACGGTTAATAATACTTTAAAACATAATTAACAACATAAATGAAATCTCAGATTAGGACTATCTTGATGATTGTCAGCTATATGACATTAATCCACAGGCACCAGCACCTACCATTTCTCCCAAGAAATGATCAAGATATTAGCCTATATTAATCCTCAAATTAACTAAAGGATGCATTTTCAGCTTTCAGTCCTGTTACAAAAGTGTTCACTGATGTTAGGAAGCAAATAAATCTCCATATGAACATATATTGCTGTATTGTACTGACCACACTGTGCAAGCAGTACAGCATTTTCAATCAGGAACATTTTCATTGATTTCTACATTTTCGTAGTGATGGCTCCTATGATCAGTGAAAGCTCATAAAAAAAGTAACTGTGACATAGTGCCAGCTGAAGAGTGACATAAACCTTTCAATACTTGATCTTATACAGTGAGGATAGCATATTTTCTCAGAAAAGTTTTGATTATTATGAATACTCTTGCTTTTTGTTAATAACAACATGAAACGACATCTACAAACTATTGTCCTTTATTGGTCATTATTCCTTATTGAAGCAGACTTTCTAAATAAAGGTGCTTCTGGCATCAGATGACAGGGTTATTTGGGGCATGTTATAAAATGAATAAAATTTTTTAAAATTAATGGTTCTACTGTCCAGCTAAATAAAAAAAGCTTTATTTCTATGAAATCTCAAAAATAAAGTACCACGAGATAATCCACTAGTAATATGGTTTTCAAAAGGTTGATTGAGGTTTTTTTTGTTGTTTGGGGTTTTGTTTGTATTTGTTTGATTTTGTTATTGTTATTGTTTTTCTTAAAAAATGCAACAAACCCACCAACAAATAGAATAGATGCACAAGTAGTGGTGCAATGGTAAAAGCTGGTAAAGTTGGTTAAAAAAGAGTTGGTAAAAAAATGGTAAAAATCAAGAACTTGTGCATCCTCTGAGAGTAAGGGCTGGCAAATTTAGAACAAGTGGCTCCGTTTTTCTATTTCCTCCTGCACATGTGACCATCTTATTGCACAATGTGACAGGATGGTAGAATAAAATCATGATTGTCATAGAACTTCAAAAAAATGAATAGATATTGAAAAAGGACAAAGTACTCTTAATAATTCAAAGGCAGATTAGAAGACCTGCTATATGTGATGATTCAGGCTTCATTCACCAGGTCCCATCTAATTGCAGTTACAAGCTCTTTGGTCTTTTGTTGAGCACTACTGAAGGCAGTCATTAGCAAATGAACCCCAACTTCAGTTCGGAGAACTTGTGTTTTTATGCATTATGGTTATGATGGTATTAGACTTCAGAAGGACAAAAGAGAAATGATTGTTGGGAAAAAGAAAAATGGTCCACTTAGGAAAATGAAAAAATAACAGAGGACTGTATTTTAAAATGTAGTCCACTCTTCAAATCTTATATTCAAATACTTTATAAAAAGTAAATATATTTAGACAGGTGACTAGTAAATTATTGCGATTTTTAAAAATTGTATGAATCAATTATCATATATAAATATGGTATTGCTAGTGACTTTGAGGTTCAAGTACATAGGCCAGTACTTCACTACATGCCACAAAGCCTTTAGTGTTACTAGAAGTCAGTATTAGGTTTGCATCTCAGATCCTTTTGAGCTAGTCCTCACTTTAAAATGTTTGAGAATAGTAACTTATAAATTCAGCACACCCTTATGACAGCAGTGCCTTGTTTTTTCAAATAACTTTAAAAAACATTGAGCTTAATCTAAAGTAACAAGAATGTAAAGAAAATATTTTTTAATAGGAAACATAAACAAATTATAAATACTTATTACAGACAAACAAGAGTATATGTGCAGCATCCTTGCACCAAAATGCACCAAACATCCTCACTACCCTCCCTATAGAGTCTGCATGTTCAGAGTTTGGATTTGTAGCATTATGCTACAAATGATATTCATTGAGGAAACTGTGTAGGGCAACAAACCCATCAGAAAGCCTTTTTTAGAGACCCTCCAGATATTCTCACAGGAAAGTGCAATGAAGCTCCCTTCTCAGATGTCTTGAATGAGGGTGGCATCAACAGTGATGTTAATTCTAGAGCTGAGCTTTCCCTTGAATCCCTCTACCTAGGGCTCCTTGCAGATTAAGTCTATCACTCAAGCATTTTTTCCTTCATCGTGCAACTCAGCCTGATCACCTCTTAATTAAACAGACAGGGCTTCAGTTACAAAAAAAGTTTTTTAGTATTGACAATTCCCCTCCTGGATTAGAGTAGCAAATCCTTACTTTAAAGAAGGGTAAAACACCCTCCCTTCAGTGTTTGCTTTGGACCACTTTAGGAAGAATGCATGTTTCACTGGAATTTGTACTCTCTATCAATTGGCATTAAAAACTGTGCAAGCATCTTAAGTAATTATTACTAGGTCATTACCAGTAAAAACTAGGTGGCATGCAATTGAATTTGGGGTAACTGATCCTCAGCTTCTGTTTTACATGAAGAAAATCAGTACATCATTCTCTTTCAGTAAACAACATGGACCATTAATTTTGCCACAGGGAGTAAATTTCAAGTAGAGAGTTGAATTAGAAAACAGTAACTTTATTCGCTATGGTAGCATTAAGTGTAATAGTGTTTATACATTGTCTTTATTTCAAGATAGCAGCAGCATGCATCAAAAACTTTATTACTACCACTTAGATTGTTTCCATTCTTAAAATTCCTTTTTCAAGCTGAGCGAGTCTTCCAAACACAGTTGAAAATATTTTTTGTTAGGAAGTAATTTCTTAAAAGTTCCATCAAAAGGCTAATAAAAATAATACATGTTTGAAATCATACCTCAGTTCACAATTCTTTTCAAAAAAGCCTTAGGATTCCTTACTGAAAAGTGTGCCTGCTGATGCAAAAACCTGCTTACGTCTAAAATAGCATCTGTTTCAAAATTGCTAGTAATCAGTAGGTGCTCATCTCTGCTTCAGACTGACAGAACAAGAGGTGGTCTCATGGAAGGATCACAAAAGGACAACTTCTGTCACTAATATTACTTTTGATAGTGCTTATTATTTCATAAGACTCAATTATTTTAGCTACGGTTTATCATATTAAAAAATTTGCAATATAGCACAAAATACACCGCTACAGCACTGAATATTCAAGGAATTCCTTCACATCTTAAGAAAGACGAGTTACCGAGATGACAGTTTCACACTTGGCTTTATATTTAATTCTATGCTACTTAGTGATTCATCACAAAATGAGTTTCAGTTGAAAAGTCATTTGTTGAAAAAGCCTCTTGATCTCAAATTTGTCACTAATAGATAATGAAAAGGCTAGCAATGACTTGTACTTTCCTCCTTTTCACTCTATACAGCAAGTCACAGATACACACAACAAATACATTGGTAAGTATAGAGCAAGTCAGCAGCTTTTGTCTAGTATGGGTTACTGTCACCGCTGGTTTTCTTTACAGAGATCAGAGCTTCTTATCAGATACTTAACAAAAGATCTCAGACATCTAGCTCAAGTTTCTACATAGGCATAGTTGGCATTTCATATCTAGCCAGAGGGCAGTGCTAACAAGCAATAATTTGTCACCTGCAATTGTTACTTCTTCACATTTTTAACATTTCCAAAGAAACACTGGTGTAACAAAGTGTGCTGGTTTTACGTTTTCCAAAATTGCTTTCTGACTAGCCAGACATTAAAGACAAACTCTTCAAAACACAGACCTTGTTAAACTCTGCAGTAAATTCCAAGTTCCCTGCTATGATCATACATCAAATCACTCATGAATGAGGATTTTGTATTTGTCAGCTTGGAAAAATGTTATAATTTGCATTTGAATTTTTGCAAGCAGTTTAATGACTTGCAACAATGAGAGAGATAGCCAGTTCTCTGAAGATCTTGGCCTAAATGCCTACCCTGCCAGTCACTGATTGTTATGTATGAATATGTATACTTGACTCATGTTTCAATCCTCCAGTTCATCATGAACATGACTCTTCCTTTGTCCTAAACTTTCTTTATTAGTTATTGGCCTTTTCATGGTGCAACTATTCTGACCACACATTTCTGTAACTTCAGACTGATTTTTTCACATGTAGATTTATTTACAGTACAAATTAAAGTGTAGTTGGAGAGGGGGGAACAAAATAAAACCCACCAAAACAAAATGCAGATAACGTTTCCCAGATGTAAATTATTCTGATAACTAGAACCACAACCAAGAGAATGAGAAGCAATAGTTACCGGTTAGTTTACAGGGACATGATCTGAGTATTATGTACAGGACAAGAAGGCAGGTAGGATATACATATCCTAGATATAAGAAAAAAGTAGCAGAAAATAAATATTTGGAAAAGTTGAAGTGAATCAATGACTATATTTCATACACTCTTCCTTACAAAACATCCAGCTATCAGACAATATTACATTCAACCACTTGCCTAATTTCAGAAGTAGAGTCAGGGTGGGAGAGGGAAGACAGAAACACCTTCAGAGGAATAGGATTATAAATATGATTCTTTCATTGCTTTTCTGTTCCAGGTAAATAAATTGTGTAATACTTAATTTTCTCTTAATTCTTACTTAATACTTAATTCTCTCTTCCTGGTTGAGAAATTAGTTCCAAAACAACAGGAATTCCAGGAAAACCAGCAGAAGTATTATACAATTACATTTTGCAAGTCTCATTTATAAAGTGAAGCTGAAATCACTATCAATAAATGCAAGTTTTCCAACCCTTTTGAGGTTACAAAGAAGGAAGCTGGTCTTGATAGTAATTTTCCCCCATCCATGACCCTCAGTGTTGTTAAACTGTCATAAAGAATAAAAAAAAGAACAATTCTGAAGCCCTCTACCAGTAACAAGAGTATGACATCAGTGTTAAATCATGATTTAATACATTCCCTTGAGAAACTCCAGATATTAAATGCTTTTGGAGCAAAGCTACAGAGGCTTGTCCATAAAAAGAAGTCACTTCATGTCAGGATGACCGCTTTCCCACTTTCTAAGAAGCAGATGGACAAGTCTAAAGAGTGATGGTCAATGGAGTAAAATGCAATTGGCATTCTGTCACTAGTGGGATTCTGCAGGACTCAGTATAGGGATCAGTCCTGTCTGATACCTTCACCGATGATGTGGACTAGGGGATTGAGTGCACTCTCAGTCATTTTGCAGGTGACATGAAGTTGGGTGGGTGTGTTGATCTTCTGGAGGGTAGGAAGACTTTGCAGAGGGATCTGGACAGGCTAGATTGATGGACCAAGGCCAACAGTCTGAAGTTCAACAAGTCCATGTGCCAGGTCCTGCACTTGGATCACAACCACCCCATGCATCACTTAGGCTTAGGGAAGAGAGGCTGGAAAGTGGCACAGAAGAAAAGGATCTGGGGGTGTTGGTCAACAGCCAGCTGAACAGAAGCCAGCAGTGTGCCCAGGTGGCCAGAAGGCCAGTGGCATCCTGGCCTGTATCAGAGAGTGTGGCCAGCAAGAGCAAGGAAGTGATTATCCCCTTGCACTTCGCACTGGTGAGACTGCACCTGCGGTATGTTCAGTTTTGGGGCCCTTGTTAGAAGGCAGACATTGAGGTGCTGAAGCATGTTCAGGGAAGGGTCACAGAACTGGTGAAAGGTCTGGAGCACAAGTTTTATGAGGAGCACAAGTTTTATGAGGAGCAGTAGAGGGAGTTAAAGCTATTTAAGCTGGAGAAAAGGAGTCGGAGAGGGGATCTTATCACTCTCTACAACTATCTGAAAGGAGATGGAAGCAAGGTGAGTGTTGGTTTCTTCTCCCAGGCAAGCTGTAAGTAGTAGGACAAGAAAAAACAGCCTCAATTTGAGGGGGTTTAGATTAGATATTACATAAACATTTCTTCCCACGAAGTCTTGTCCAGCACTGGAACAGACTGCCCAGAGAAGTGGTTGAGTCACCATCCCTGGAGCATTTTAAAGGCACATAAATATGGCACCTAGGGCCATAGTTTAGTATTAGACTTGACAGGGCTAGGTTCACAGTTGAACTTTATGATCTTACAGGTCTATTCCAACAAAAACAATTGCATAAATAGAATAAATTTCTAAAAGTTACCACTTCTCAATACTTTGCACCAGTGTGCAAGATCGGCAACAGAAAGATCCCCACTAGCTCTTCAGAGTATGCTTCAGAGCTGCAGATGTTATTTCTACATTTTCCTCCCCTTTTTTGCAACTACACACTAGCAAGAGGCAGGTTGATGACACTTATTTTGTTTCTTATTGCTGTCCTCTTTGAAGAATACTACAAAGATGAGCTCATAGCATAGGGACCACTGTTATAGGAAAGTTGATGTAAAGGAGCAAAAGATGAAATATGGACCAGTAATCTCAAACTCACTTTCAAATGCCACTACAGTGACAGAAATGTTGTAAATGCTAAGGCTGACAAAGACAACAAGACCCAGAAGTATTTTTTCTGTCACAGTTCATTGTCTACAGTACAAGTAAGGCCATTCAGGAAATAGCCTACCCATGCCTCCTTCATAAATGAAGTCACTTTTGACCTTAACTGCCTTAGTCTCTTAATTTGCAGACCAGGAATGAATGGTAAATCTAAGAATATTTTAAAAATTGTTTTAGACAAAAATATGGATCCATTTCACTAACACCATTAAGTCTGTATTTTTTAGTCCATATATTCACCCTATGCTCACATTCTGGAGAAGATTATATATTTCTTACGAAATTACATATGTATTTTAATTTTGGGGCATCTGCAAAGTCTCCACAGGAGGACAGGAAATACTCTTATTTGTTTCTGAAGTTCTCAAGCTTGGTATGTCTAGGTATGTTGCAATTTCTATACTGCAAAAAGTCAGTTACAGGCCACCAAAAAAAAAATAAATCCAGATATCAGTTATTAATCACAGTAAAAATAATCTATTAAAACTCACAATTATGTCTCAATATTTATGACATTTTGTTTAAATGTAAATACATTAAATATATCTTGGAAGAAAAGAAGCTGAAGTTAAAGCAATGAAATGCCTAGGTTGTAGAATTATGTATTTACCAAAGTATAATAATACATTATTTTAAAAAATTATTCAGGAGATTGATCTTTACTGGAATATCTTTGTTGCCTGCAAAGAAACCCAAGTGTTCTTCCTTCAGAGTAACTCAATGAAAGAAGTGAGATTCATTCCATTAGAACAAGCTGATAATTAGCTTTTGTTTACTTAATATGATCCTGATGAAGGAGAATAAGTTAATTAGAACCATTTACAAATAATAACATGTCCCACACACTGCCAGGAATATAAATATTTCTGCTGCAAATAAGGATTTATGACTGTCAGGCTGAACTCAAAAATTAGTGGTACTCTTCTCTGTGAAAGAAGGAAGTAGAGAGTGCAAGTCTGATGTGTTCCCAGCTAATCAAAACCACAGCAACTAAACTTTCTGGCTAGTTCCTAAAAATATAAGCTATTTTTAGAAGAAACTCAGTGAAATAAAAATTAAAACTTTCAATCAGTTTTTTGGACAGAGCTGCACGCAAGTTAAATTTAGAATGAAAATATATCTTTGAGAACTAAGAGAGGGCCTGGAATCAAATTTCCCTAGCATACCCATACTTTAACAAATGAGCATAGATCCTCAATAATCTTAGTGATTGCCCACGACTACCTTTATCTCAAGACTAAAAGTGCTTTACAAATACTATGAGGCACCCCAAGTCTGCTAGAAAGTAAACTTCCTTTTTTAAGCCTCATTTCACAGTAAGTAGGTATGAGCCATCAGATCCTTAGGAAGTGTAACATTTGTTTCCTTCAACTCTTATACTGCACGTATATTGAACCTTTAATGTTCCACAGATCTTATGAAGATTTGTGTGTTTCTGGTATACAGCTCTAGGGTACAGTTCAAAGCAATACCAGAATAAAAGAATAAATGCATCAATACCTATGTCAGTTGAAAAGTAGCTGAACCTTATCCTGGTCAACACAATCAGTCTTCCTGAAAAGCAAGAGAGAAATTAGATGATCTGGACTGATAACATTATATACCTTACAACAAACACCATCGTCAGCTTTAGAAGCTCACTTGTCTTCTACATATTCCAGTTGAATTTCTCAAGTCAGTAAGATGGACATTCTGTATTTCTGGCAGAGAACGATGCCCAGATAGGAAAAATGGTGGCCTGAAGTTAAAAGCGACAAAAATTCTTCAAGCCTGTCCGTAGTAGTTTTAATCTAGGCTTTGTTTGGTGACCAGTTTGTAACCAAGGAAGTGGCCATGTTCCCAGTATTCCGTACAATTTTTACGTAGACCAGGGTATAATTAAGAAGGGAGGAGAGGCCTTTGTTCTTTTCTCTTCCAGTGAGGTTCAGGAGCAGTGGTTCCTTGTGTTGGTCTCGTTTATCTAGAGCCTGAGGCCTACAGCGACTGCTGGTCTACCACGAGGAGGTTTGGAGGGTGCTGGCCGTGTCTGGTGATCTTGCTTTTCTGAGGGACATGGTGAAATTTGTTTTGCTAGTTATTTTGCTAGTTCTTGGGTTTGATTGTGTATATCTGTTCTGTGTCCCTTTTTGCCCCTTTTTTCCCCTTTCCCTTCGAGGGGTGTTTGGATTCCCTTCGCAGTGTACATAACATTTTAATTGCATATAACTGTAATATATGTAAAAATATGTATTTTTATATAACTAGCTTGATTTGGGGTTCTTAAATTTTATAGTTTTTTTTCCTTTGCCCTAATAAAGAAGAGAGGAAAAAAAGGTTGTTACTGTAAATTTGAGAGCCAGGTCTGAACCGTCATCCTGTCACAGAAACATTAAAGAGTGTGTAGACAATAGAGATGAGTGAACCAAATGAATGACTACCGTAGATGAATGTTTGTCCTAACTTCATGGTCAAAGAGAAAAAAATTATTCAGGGGAAAAAGCAAACAAAAAGCCCAACAAAAATCTTCTCTACTGTGATAGTAAGGGATAGCCTTGTTAATGCCTGAATCCCAAAGTGAATAGCATGAGCCAGACTGAAGCGTTATGACTGCTATCTTGTTATAGGCAAGGAATAGAGGAGCTAGAGACTACAATAACAGCCAGAGAAGGTTACAAGCAGCTACAGATAGAGAGAAAAGGAAGGTGCAGGATTTTATACCCTTGACAAAATTGAGAGGAAGATAAGTGAAAACTTTTCTATTATTTAAATCTAGAGAACTAACATACATTTTGCTCGTTTACCATGGAATGACAGGATTTACAGACATATTGAATTATCACTTAACTCTATTCTCTTACATTAAGGCATCATTTTGTCTACATCATTTCTGTGACCTGCTTATCTGCTTGTCCTCCATGGGTAAAAGCTACATCCAGGCAATTTATTCCTCTACTTTTCTATTTAAGTATTTTGAAAAAAATTTAAAATATCTACAGGTACTTTTCCTTACTATTTAATGATTAATTATCTTTTATCTTCTCATGGACATGGCAAAGAATTATTCCAGCTCTCTTTGCAATAGTGTTCTACATATTTAGACATATACATCTCTCTTCTTAAACAGCATAACATGAACTGAATCATACTTTAGTTGTAAGCCACGTTTAGTAGACTTATGATTACCCTTATTATCCCCTCTGAGCTTTCTCCAATTGTGCTGCACAAAGCTCAGAACTGGACAGAAGCCAAGATCTTCCTAGTATTTAGTAGAGAAGGATTACTTCAAAAGGCCTTACAGAATATAGATTTACTTATACCAGAATATTGTATTTACTTTTTTTTCCAGAAGAGCAGGATATCCCTGGGTTATGGCTCAGCTAGATATGCATTATTGAGCTTTTTGGTATAGCTGCCATCTGAACATTTGTTTGACATCCTATACTTCTGCAATTTTTTAATTCCTGCTTTAATATATTTCCTCACAAATTTGGCATCTTAATTTTTTCCAATAAAGTGTGTAGTCTTCCTCAGTCCAGTGACATTACATTTTTTTCTGCATCCAAACACCCAGAACAATAGCAAAGCACTGAAGAAGTAAAAGTATAAGAGAATTTAAAGTTGCTCAAACCTTAACGTTTAAAATTAGTTCTGGACAGGTTTTAGTCTCAGCAGCAGTGCAAGTATCCAGTTTTCATTCCGCTATTTCACCTTTTGGCAAATAACAGGTTTTTTTAAGGAAAAATGGTCTATGAACTATCTGTCCATGGACAAGCAACATGTATCTGTATCATAATTTAAGACCATGTGACTTACTCCAATCTGAAAATGTATCCCTGGTGAATAATTAATTATTCATAGATTAAAAAATCAGTTCTTGGGAGTTTTTTTTAAAAAAATACTAGTGCTCAGAAGTTCAGTAACTGAGGAATGCCAGTACTAAAATTAGAGCTTTTCCTTCATATTCAAACCTCAAGACACTGTTGATAATTCATCTGATCATTTTAGACACATGGCTTGTAAAGGTAATGGGATACATACATGTTAGTATATATGTGATGTAACTAAAGATCATCCTTTTCCGTAGTTAGTGGCAAAGACATTGAACTTGAAACAGTGTAAGCATTCTTTATCTTAAACATAGTCTGTGCTTAATAAGGATATAATATATAGTTGTATCAGATTAATGCTGTCTCTTTCATCTTCTGAGTAACATGTTACATTAGTGTGAACAAGCATTGTTCAAGTAAAAGTTGGGCTAAAAAAAGCCTAGAATCAACAGAAAAAAAAAAAAGAAAAGAAATAGATTCTAAAGTAAAACAAACTTTTTTTTTTTTAATTTCGAAAAAAGACAGACTATTTTCCTTTAAGGTAAGCATGAGTAAGATTTCTGAATTTATCTGTTTTGTTCTACCTATCTCTAAAATACATTATTATTTACTCTTTAAGTATATCAAAGTATTTGGAGATTTCAAAGCATTGTATACACAAGTCCCCATCTCACAAAGGAATTGTCTAGCTACCTATTTTTGGCAATAGAAGTTCAAACACAATAAATTACCTCTCTCATGTTAGATGCATTTCTGTCAAAAGAAATGTGGGTTAGTACTCCTTTTTCAGAACCTAAGCACAGTTAGCTTGGGTAGTTTTGCAACCTCTGTGTTGACATAACTGCACACTCAGTTGTAACTGAGCTTATGGTCACCTCAGAACAGTTTCCTTGTGCGCCTGAGCTCACCTAAAGGATTCTGTACAGTAGTAATAGTGAAACATGTAAATAAGTATTTCTCACTTAAGTTTATCAGGGGAGGTGTGGGGGGTAGGGAATTAATAATCTAGGTTTATATTAGACAATAATACTATACAGCTAATAGGAATAAGTAATCTCTCAAGTGTAATTTCTCTGAGAGCCAACATGAAGACCTGGACAGTGTTGAATAGTAGTAACTGGTTAATAGTTAAGACCTGAACTAGAAAATATCTTGATGTTGCTTACAAGTGTGTTCAATAAACATTTTTAGTGTCATGAGCATAACAAACTAGTTAGTGTCGCCTGAGCTGTCAGCATTCAGACATCCCATGTCAGTCACCAGGCTGGACAGGACAGTTAACTACTTGCATCTGACTATATTCCATTTATATTTTCTCATTCATAAAGCATCTCAGAGATATTCAGCTGTTTACCGGCAATACACAGACTGGAAAAAAAATTAACTGTTAGATGCTAATATTTTGACCACATTACAAGTTCAAGATGCTGTCAAAAATTAGAAGTACAGTCAATACAACTACGTAGTAGATGGCACGCAAGGCTGATCATCTGCCTTATTTAATCTTGTTGCTCTGCATGAAACCGTCTCTTGGGAGGGGTTGTGTTGTTTTTTGGGGGTTTTTTTCCTTTTCTTTTTTTTTTCCCTTTTTTTTTTTAGGTTTTTGTTTGTTTGTCAGGATTTTTGTGGTTTGTTTTTTTTTTAACCACGTCACTTTTCCTCATTAACCAGATATCATCTACCTGTTCTCCATCTTGCTCTTTGTAGTTTTTGTTCTTTTCTTTTTTCTTTTACTCCCTTCTTGTTATGTATAAACTTTACATAATAAACAGTTTAACTTCAAAGTTAATACACTGTCAAATGAAATGACCATGCATCAGATTAAGTTGATAACAGTTGGGCAGGAACGTTTTCTTCTTTAATATTTCTCTTTTATACTACAATATTTTTTTTCTTTCTTACTCAGATCATCAGGACTCCATTTTCCTTCTCTTGACTGAACAGAACACAACAACTTTGGAAGACAATTGAACTTACGAGCTGGAAAGATAAATTGGTCAATTCAAAAGTTAAGAAATTCTTCCCACAAAACAAGAAGATAAATATTTCCTTCACTATTCAAAAAGCATTGCTTTCCTCTCCTCCTTCTCCCTTTCTGAGACTATAGATTAATAAGTATTTCTTAGACTAAAAACCATGAAGCAATGATCTGATTTTTCTCTACATGAGAACCATTATTTCTGGTTTGTGTACTCAAGTAGCTTTTCTCACTATAGTGCCTAAATATTTCATAAATTTACCTTCATCTCAGGACACAGAAGATTTGTTAAACTATGAATATAAAGCAGACAACAATCTAAATTCTTATATTTAGTAAATAAGTAGTAACTTACAAGAGTAATCAAGAGGCTTAAAGCTATTTAACTGAACAGAGTAAGTGAAGTTTTGGCCACTACCTACCTGAAATGAAGGGTTAGGAACTCATTTTCATAAGTTTCTATTAAAATTGAAATACTGCAAAGTAACATTACTTCCGTCAAAAGACATTACACAATACTCGTACTAGAAAGAACAATCCATTGTCAAATACTTCAATTTAGCTATGGTATGTGCTAATGAGGACACTGTTCATGCATTACATAATCTGCATTGCAGAAATCTGCTGTGGTAATGTGTTTGCAATAGTGTAAGAATGTATTCTTAAAGTGGTAAATATTTTCTGACAAGTTTTCTATGGACAAACCTATAATTTCACTGCAAGTAGAGGACATATTCAAAATGTTGCATGACACAGGCAGTTTTCAACTTAATGGTTCAAGGATTGTTTTATGATTGGATACCAATAATAATTTAATTCAGAGAATAAATCTCAAACTTCAGTACCTTAAAGCTCCAGTGTCAAAACAAGGTAAGTGCACTATTTGAAGCATGTTTCTTTCCCTTAGTGATTGGAATGACAAATGGTATAAAAGGCATTAGCTTTTCTAGTGAGAAGAGCACCTGAACATTTTTAAAGCACATTCTAAATGCAGTAGACATTTTCTAATTTTTTTTTTTCCAGATGCTGCTTGTGCTCACAATGGCTGAGTGTGTTTGTGGCACTGCTTCTGCTTCATAACAGATGTTTAGTTATGTGATAGAAAAAATCTGAAGTGGATTTGAGAAGTCAGCTCCCCAACATGCCCAGAAAAGATTTCTCTAGAATTCAAGAGCCCAAAAACTAAGGATTTTTGTAAGACTCATGGACTTCCACAAGAGTGGAGCCAGTGAGACCCCAATGACATAAATCTACATAAAGTTAGAGAATCCATGAAAAGCAGGAAGTCTGGAGCACAAGTCCTACAAGGAGCAGATGAACAGCTGGGGTTGTTTAGCCTGAAGAAGAGAAGGCTCAGATGTGACCTGATCTCATTCTGCAACTACCTGAGAGGAGGTTGTAGCCCAGTGAGAGTTGGCCTCTCCTCCCAGGCAGCTAGCAACAGGGCAAGAGGACAGGGGAGAAGCTGCACCAGGGGAGGTTTAGAATAGACACAAGGAAGAAAGTCTTTGCAGAAATGGTGATCAGATATTGGAATAGACTGCCAAGGTAGGTGCTGGACTCACTGTCCCTGGAGATGTTTAAGGAAGGACTGGACACGGTCTAGTTGACATGGTAGTGTTCAGTCAGGTTGGACTTTACGACCTCAAAGGCCTTTTCCAGTCTAATTGATTCTGTGACACAACAGAACATATTCCTGTATGTGCAGACTTAATGCTAATTCTGTCCTAAGGAAGATTTCCACTCTTGCCTTAAGGGCTAAGATAATTCCCTGATAGACATTACAAGAGAGGCCAGTCTGGCTAAGGACACAATTCTGTGCTAAGTAATAATTTCAGTAGTGTCAGCACATTTCAATTCCTGATGGCTTTGCAGTTTAACATGTCAAACCATTGGTACTCGTATGTTTCCTGTTCCACAATTGTGGTCTGCATAGAAATTGGATTAACGTATGTGACAAGTCTTACAACACGCAGATTAGAGTGTATTTAGATTTTTTTTCCCCTTTATTTAAAATAAAAAAAAAATGAAAAGGCTGCTAATGCTGCAGACCATCTCTTTTAGCCACATCAAAGGAGACAGCAACCAGCTATTCTAGCAAGGTATACTGTTTGAGAAAGCCAATTCCTGGTTTTGCAGCCTTCTTCTCCTTCTTTTAAGTTGGAAATTAAATGTATGGGCTGGTAACTGTAATAAGAATTAACAAACGCTTTTCAAAGGCAGGCTTCCTACATTCTCTCCAGCCTTTGGTAGCAGCCAGTTGCCTTTTTCTCCACTCTCCCCCT
The DNA here is from genome assembly GCA_036023395.1 of Myiotriccus ornatus. Taxonomy (NCBI): domain Eukaryota; kingdom Metazoa; phylum Chordata; class Aves; order Passeriformes; family Tyrannidae; genus Myiotriccus; species Myiotriccus ornatus. The sequence continues at coordinate 74,028,483 of JAYRBT010000082.1, read as the reverse complement.
CCATCCGGCAAGTTACAAATATTCAGTAATACCAGAAGGAATTTTACTCCCACTGGGTTATACAGGAAAACAAATAGCTTTCTTCAAAGTTAGTCCTAATATTGCAAAAATATATTACAGGTAAACAACAGAACAGAAGCAACTCTGTTGCAGGAAAAAAAACCAAACAATTAACTAGATGCATCTATCACGGGAGAAATCTTAAAAAAAAAAAAAAAAAGCAAAGAGAAAGCCAGAATCACTGAATAAATTTTGTGCATTTTGTGAACACTTGGAATAACTTTCATTCTTTAGGAACACACATGGTCCTTCAACCGTAGAGCAAGTTTTTACTGCCACACTTTAGGTGCCATCACTTGTTATGCTTGTACCATGACTTGTAGCACTTGCAGTTACAACACAATATTGTAGCACGAGGGGACAGCAAGATGTTTCAACTTAAGCAATGTTCTTCTGTTATGTTTTCCTTTTACTTCACTTCTTTACCTCTTAGACACACGTGTCTGAGTCTGCACAGCAAGGACAGTTTCCTACAAGGTAATTTCTTACTGCAGAGAGGGAAAACTGTCAAGACTGGCATGCAAGAAAAATTTTACTATTATAAGCTTCAAAGATGAGATACTTTTCTCCTCTTACAAGAGCTGTTGTAACTGGTAAGATATATTCACCATTTACCCTCTGCTCCCTGAGAAAGTGCACACGATCTCTGCTCTTAATGAACCAGAAACTGCTGCAGGTATAGTAGCACAATACACGATAAATCTGAGGTCTTACATTGGATCAAGTACTGTATTAAACTTCAGTCAAACACTATCCTGTATGAAAGTGTTTCCAGCTCCTCATCCCTTCCCCACCCACTCAATATCCCATGAAGAACAAAAGACTGAAGGAAAGCCAATGAATTTTGATGTGTATAGAATACTATTCTGTGTTCTCTTTTATTTCTTAACAAAGCCCCAAATTGTAATGAAACAGGTGGATACTCAAGTTTTATCTTATTGGAGTAATATCCTAACTGTGCTTCATTACTCAAAAAATGAAGTGTGAATGGCTTCTCAGTTATTTCAAATTAATGATAAAATAGTCTATATAATTTATCTGACCTGTTCCACATGAGGTTGTTAGATGATGCATCTCTAGGAAAAAAACACCATCACACCATCCTATATTAGAGAAAAAGTCTGTGAGCCTAAAGCTAGGAATATCTTCTTGTTTTGGTTGGGGTAGAGTTCATTTTCTTCATCATTGCTAGTATGAGGCTGTGTTTTGGGTATGTGCTGGATACAGTGTTGATAATACAGGGATGTTTTTTTAATGCTGGGCAGTGCTTCCACAGGGTCAAGGCCTTTCCCACTTTAGTACTGCCACACTGGCAGAGGGGCTGGGGGTACACAAGGAGCTGGGAGATGATGCAGCTGGGACAGGTGATCCCAACTGATCAAGGGATATTCTCTACCATAAGACATCATGTTCAGTATATAAAGTTGAGAGAAGATGAGGGAAAGGAGGGATGTTTGAAGTGACAGCATTTGTCTTCCCAAGTCACCCTTACATGTGGTGGGGCCGAGCTCTCCTGGAAGTGGTTGAACACCTGCCTGCCCATGGGAAGTGGTAAATAAATTCCTTGTTTTGCTTTGCTTGTGTGTGTGGCTTTTGCTTTCCCTATTCCTTTATCTCAAACCATGAGTTTTCATTTACTCTTCTGATTTTCTACCCCATCCCACTGAAGTAGGAGTGAGTGAGCATCTGCATGGTGCTTGGTTGCTGGCTGGGGTTACCTGTGACACCACTACAAATCAAAGACAGTCTGGCTTACCAAATACCATATTTCTATTAACTCACACTCTCAAACAAAGAATTCACATTATAATTCAAGACATCACCCTTCATTCTTCTGACACAGGATTATCTGATTTGAACATCATTTATCCTGTTGGGCTTTTAGTCTATTTATCCCCATCTACTGACTGCTGGAAGAAGAAATAGAGTTACCTGAATAAAACCAGTATGCTATTAAAACACAAATGAATACAGTCTTAAAGGCAATTCTCATTTAACCAACCTCTACTGTTAAAAATGTGATTTTAAATTTCATACTTAATACACCCAGAAGGGGACAAAAATGAAAAAGGCCAGTTTTAATGAATTACTTTGCACAAAATGTCAGCTCATCAGGAAGGATCTACAAGATGAGATATTAATAAAGTTAACAAATTTCCTGCCATGACATAAAGAGAATTATTAAACTGATCTTACAATCAGTGATGTTGAGTGCCACTACTCCTTAAATCATTGTGTTATACTCTGATAAAAGGAAGGCTTCACATAAATTGTTGAATATCTTGCTTCCAAGTCAGACTAGGAAACTGCCAGTATGTTTTAAACACAATTTACAGTAATAAACTGTGGTATTACTTGCCAATATATAACAACTTTCTACTTCAGTACTGCATGCATTTTAAAATTTCAATACAACAGTGCTGAAAAATATAATTTCCTTTGTCATCTCTTTCCTGCTTCTTCAATTTGAAGCATCCTAGTAACAAACAAGTTCTGCTAAATAAAAATATGTAAAATACATGAGTATTTTTTCCCTATAACTGCATATAAGCTATTTTAAATGCAAAACTCCCAAACAAAATTCTCTAGACTATTTCTATACTTCTCCATAGGAAGTTAGTGCAACACTACAACTTCTTTGAGGAGGCAGGTTAAGAAGTGATTGCTCCATACCCCTCCCATGAGTCTCTTCTTGACTAATCCTTCCAGGCAGTCTCCGATGTAGCTTTCATGTAGTATTAAGCTGTGAATCTTGGGTGTCAAACAGATCTGCTTGTTATCTAAGAATACCCTCACTTCCCTCACCTTTCTCTCGGTCTCTGGGGAGGAGATCAGCTGTGGTTAGGCAATATCTGTTAATTTGGATAGAGGAGGCAAGCATTCTGGAGTCAAGCCATCCAGGATAAGTTTAAAAACATTTTGACAGCAACCAGAGAAGTACTGATACATGACAAGTGCAAAAATAAGTCTCTAATAGAGCTTTAGTAAATATATGGATCTGCACATGCAAAATAACTCTTTAGTGTCTGAGCGGGTTTCTTGTTTGTTTTTCTTTGCTTTATCAAAAAAAAAAAAAAAAAGGGAAAAGAAAAAATAGTAACCTGTTTGTGGCAGAATTCACATTTTACAAAGCAATGTCAAAAAAGTGCACTTTCACAGAGCAATTAGGATTGCTGTTAGAAACAGAGGCTCCCAGCTTTCCTCTCAAGCTCACTGAGGGTCTAATTTTTCCTATCTCCTTGCTACTGTAAAGGGGGTTCCTAGTATTATCCCTTGTACAATTGATTTTGGTCAAGAGAAACAGCTCAAACTTTATTTTACACGGCTAGCTTGAAGTCAGATCAAGGAGTGCTGGTGCTGACACTAGAAATGTGATTGCATCTTGTAACAGCATATTTAAATCATTCATAAACCCAAATCTTTCCCTTCTCTCCTGCCTTTCTTTAATAAATTTGGGACTCTAAGGTATATCAAATATTCAAAAATATGCAAAAGAATAATCTTATGTTTTCCCCTTAAAAACAGAAAACTGAGTGTCTGTTTAGTATGCAAATCAGGGATGACAAGCTTATGTGGAACAAATTGGTGAGGACCAAGTCCCACAACAAGGATAATATTTTCTATTTTATTTTTCCAAGTCCATATGCTAACAGTATATCAGTTATACCATATCTCCCCTATAGTACATACATAGTACAGTGCAATTTTTACTACAGCTCTTTTTCTAGACTATTTACTATAAAATTCTTCCTATAGTTCCACCAGTCAGGGGCTCAAGAAACAACAATGAATATTTAAGGGATGAACATGTCATATAAGAACTTGACATCTCTATAACAGTGGGGAAACCTATTTGATCACCATTTTAGAGAGGATTTCTGTTGTCATATGTAGGTAGCTGAAAGCTGAAATTACTGATTTCAGTTTCTGCTCCTACTGAAGATGCTCAAAAGACTATAGCCATAACAAAAGTGGGGAGGAGCAATGACTAGGAAGAATATATCCTCAATATCATCTCCATTGGTTAATCCTGAGTCTAGAGGTAATTTTCTCCAACTTTCAGCACTGACATTAGAAACAGTCTCATCCAGCAGCTAAGGCAGTGAAACAAAACATTAATAGAAAACAAATAAAAAAGAAAACAAAGAAAATGTGTTATTTTACAAAATCATGTATTCGCTTGCCACACAAGAGACCTGTTGAGCTATTCGTGGCTGTGTCAATTAATTATTCTTTCTGCAGTCTAAGACAAAGTCATTATATATTTCCCTCTAAAAGTATGGTGTTTGTGTGTGTCCCTAAGTGCCAATTTTAGTGTTAAATGAAAAGTTGAAATTTAGTTAACAAAATCAAACAATTTTATTAACAAAACCAAAGCAATTTTTGGTTTATTATATTAGCTAGACATATACTATTTCATTAGAAGTACTAGGACGAGTTCAACAGCATTGGAATTCAATTATCTGTCCTTTTACTTGTTACAACAGCCCTGTCTGGCATAGTTCTTGGCCTGGACTAAACAGTGCTCTCCCAAACTATTTCTGGGCATAATTCAGGAGTTGGCAGTATTCAGAAACTACTCCCAAAAAACAATTTAGAAACAATAATTATATTTTTTAAGACTAAGAGTTTAATGTTCTGGTATTAAGGCTAGCTGATACTGTACAGCTGTATTCATGATATACCCTTACACTTATTTAATTTACCAGTATAGGTTAAAGCATAAAATCCCAAGGCACAACCAAAACAATACCTCTCAAAGCACAAATACCCCAAAACTCAGATGCCAGCAAAAGTTTGGCATCACCCAGATAACTAAAATAAATCCTTTATATAAACTAGAATAGATTATATAATTTATATTAATGTCAGAAATGCAGAGCTGTTCTACTGCATAAAGAGACCACCTGCAGCACAGGAAGAAAAAAGAGAAAAAAGAAAAAAAAAAAAGTCATGTTTCATTCCAGTGAAATTTTACCTAGCAAAAAGGTGGCCCTTTACAACTGTATAAGATACATATTGATTATTCCTAAACAATGAGAGCACAGCCATTTTAGGATAGATGATAGAAGTAGACTGAATAAAAGAAACCCATTTTACTGAACAATAAATTTTAAATGGCCCTAACTGCTTAAGGATACCCTTGGATAAAGACTTTCTTAAACAAGTTGAAAAATCTACCTAAACATAGACCCTAAAGCATAATGTTGAGACTTCCTGAAGAACAGAACGTTTAAGTGGCATATGCTAACCAACCTACATATTAATAAGTCTCTTCCCTTTTTGAAGTAATTTGGAGCTGTATTACTCCCCTTATGGGAGCCTCCTGAAAGTGAAAATAGGAAACAGCTTCTTATTGGTTTCAGTGATTTATTAATGTTCCATTTTAAAAATAATTATACCTTTATCTAACATCTTCCAATTGAAGCAGTGTAGTGTTTTAAGTGAGGTGCTAAAAACAGAGTAGCATGCTTCTCTCACCACTGACTGAGAGGTAAAACCAATAAAAATTTCTTTATTTCAAAGCAGTCATGTTAAGAATTAATGTTCTGTTATGCCTTTCTTCAGCCTCTAACTCTGACTAACAGTAATAGCTTAATGCGTGATGTCTCCCTTCAGCAAACATGTTTTGCTCCACAGTTTCAGGTGAATATTTAGTAAGAAGTGTTTGGAATAAAAAAAAAAAAAAAAAAATCACTGTAAGAGGAGGGAAACTGTCTAGTGGAGTGAGATGTATAGGAATACACTGTACATTTAATGCATTTAAATAGCATCCAATTACAAGCATATGTTTTATTATTTGGATGTGAATTGTGAAAAGAAAAAATAATTCTTAGTCTCTTTATCTGAAAATAAGCACTAACAAAGATATCAATAGTCTGTCAATCAAATGAGACTACTGACCAATACTGTAGGGCTGTTTTCAGAGATTTACTGCAAGATGCCTCATATAAGCTTCTACCTATAGGCCATGGCTTTGAAACAATTCTAAAAGGTTAATGAAGAGATTTTTTTCTGGAAAGACTTTGTATTTTAGAAAACAACCCCGTTTGCTTTGCATACTAAGTGTTTAGATATGCAACACACTGCAGACCATGGAGGCTGTCTTTCTGATATCCCTTTTAAACTTCCCATATTTCTTCTAAAGCTCATCCTTGAAATCACAACTCTATCTAATCAATAGATCTGCTAGCTGTTATTTCAGTTGAAGACCATAACCTATAATTCAATTTTCTGTGCTTCATTTTCCTGTTAATATTTTCTTTTGATACTCTCCCAACAAACCATTATTTCCCTGAAGACATACATGGCAATAAACTTGGGTAACCCCTAAATAATTTTAACTGCTTTGTTTTTGTTTGCCCAACTGATCAGCATTTTTGATCATTAAAGTTTTTTTTTCATATTCTTATAATTATTATAACTTTTTACCTTACAAAGTGTTATAAACTAGTAAAAATAAGAATAAAAGCATCCCTATGTTAAAGGAACAGCCAGTCAACTAAAAGAAAACCACACACTTAAAATAAATCTGAAAAAAGTTGCAAGGTTAAATGCAAGGTTAAAAAGCCCGTGAAACAAATTCAGTGTATTTTACAGAAAACACCCTCAAAGAAAGTCAAGAGCAGCTGTGCCCTTGGTTAAGATTTGACTACTTTTTACAGTCTGGATACTCCATTACTTTCTTTGACATTCCATTACTATTGCATTACTATTGCCTCCTCTTTGCTTCTAGACTACATACCGCACTAAGGAATCAATTTAGAGAAATATTCTGTCATCTAAAGCAGATAAAAATAGATGAATTCTGCACGTGTCACAAGATTACATAGTTGTCAAAAAATGGTGCCAAAAATCTGAAAATAACAAGAATTCACCAAAAAAACCCCAAAACAAACAAACAAAAAACAAACACCTAACTTCACACCAATTCTACAGTTACAGAACTTCAAAAGAATATTTGGAACCAAGTTTCAGGTTTTAGTATTTCAGCATTCACATTTTTAAGCTTCCTTCCAGGCAGAGATACAACTTCTCCTGTTCCCCTACATCACTTCTTATTACAGGGCAAGGAACTAGACCTTCAATACGTGCAATAACCATTCAGCTGTTGATGTTAGGGGTGGCCAAAACTGCCAGTGCAATAGAAACAAGGCTGCTGCAGTTGGTCCCTGAGCCCAGTCCAATCCGTAGTGAGGGCACACACACTCGAACATATGTACACAATACATACACATGGCTGGCCACTCAGGTAAACACTCAACTCTCATGCAACAGTGATCTCATCTATTCCCTTCTCTGACTGATTGGGAATAAAAGTCCATTAGTGGATACATATACACACGCACACAGTGTGCATCCCTTCAGAGCTGGGCTTAGACAGCAGGTCTGCCCAACAGCTGCCCTGTCTGCTGGCACTTGGACATGTGAGCCCAAGGCCTCCAGCTGCTGATACAGGGCCTACCCCTTACACATACACCCACAGTAGATCCCTCTGATCACTAACTGACCTTGGTCCCTGCAGACACAGTAGCCAGATTGTGGAGCCTCTTGTCTCTGGATGCCTGATGCAGAGACACTCATGCATGGCAGTATCAATCCCCAGGCCTTATGATCTCTCCAGAAGCTGGCCTGGAACTGCTGGTCCCTCTGGTAGACAATTCCTACAGTTGTAGGACACACCCATGTCCAGTCCAGATTTGCAAATGCTTTGATACACGGCTCCCAAGACAGCTAACCTACTCACTAGTATGCAGTAAGATAATAAGCAATGGGCAGAAACTGATGCACAGGAAGTTCTGCCTAAACATAAGAAGGAACTTTACTGTGTGGGTGACTGATCACTGGAACAGATTTCGCAGAAATATGTTGAGTCTCCTGCACTGGAGAGGAAATTCAAGAACCATATAGATGGAATTCCATGCAATGTGCTCCAAGATGACCCTACTTGAGCAGGGAGGTCATACTGGATGACTCAATGTGGTCCCTTTAGCTTTACCCACTCTGTGATTCAGTTATTGCAATCTAAATGGTTATATGACTCTCATTTGAGGTAGTAGATGCAAATGCTTACACTCAGTGTAAGCTAAGAATTAAATTTCCTTGTTTTCACTACTGAAACTTCCTCCTTAAGTAGTTATACAAGCATTTGAAAGAAAAAGTCACTACTCGCTGTCAATGTCTGGACAGTTTCAGATGATCTGGAATGCTAAAATTTTTGTTCATTAGTTATCTGCTTAGCAAAATAAAAAACATCCATTTATCACGTTTATATGGTGAAATTTATAAGCATTCTCTCCAGCTACCCTTTATAAGAAAAAGATAATTCTTTGGAGGCGATAGAGGAAGGAGAGAGAAGATGTACATTTTGTCTGAGCTTGCAATTTTCCACAAGTGTTTAAGTCAGAGATTCCTGACTTTGTCACAGAATCTAATTCTTATTTGATGTAAAAAGTGAAAACTTCAGTGTGCCAGCGAAAAAGGACTATTTTCCCCCATGCTCTTCCCCTGCGTTATTATATACTTTTCTTGCAAAACTTCCCAATGACTGCCTCTGATTAAAGTTGCTATTAAGTTTGATTGGAGTATGCTCACCAGGTACAAATGTTGCACATTCACCTATGCATGTGATACTTAAATATTACACAATTATATGTTATTTAAAGGACTATCTAACTCTACTGTGCACTAAATAGTACAAACTCAATGCTACAAAACAAGAAAAAAAACACCTAGAAAGGAGAAAGATGAATTTCATATCAGTAGCAGTCACTTGTCTTATGAACCTGCCACAACAATATTATCAGGATTTGCAGGCGCAGAGCACAAGACCAACAGTCTGGGAATAACAGCATGAGAGAAATGAATCAAAGATAGTACCTTGGAGACCCTGGAAAACACTACCTCAAGAGCTTCAGTTCTGCCTTAGTAAAGAGCCTCACCTAAGTGATAAACAGTGTGCTATCATAGTTAGCACTGTGTAAGAGCAGTCAGGCTTTTGCATTAAATGTAGCTGGAAAGCTTTGTCAATATTGAGGAAGTTTGAGTTTTCATAAGATAGCACATATACTGCAAATGCTTCTTGATAGCATATGGCCTATATAGAGGAAAAACATCACAGTGCTTCCCTTTGCTGCTGTTTTTTATGTGTTGATATAACTTGAAAGTGATGCATTTCCCACATTAAACAAATAAAAAGAATTCTCAAGAAAAACCCTAATGCAATTTTTTAAAAGGAAAAAAAAAATTACTCCAAAACAAATTAAAACAAATGAAGGTAGCCAAAGCTACAGATGAAATTGCTAAACCCATATTTTCTGAGCGGTTCAGTATTACTATCAGGGCATGTTCTCAGAAGGGTTCAACACTAAGAAAAAAATCTACAATCTGCAGCTTGTTAATTAGGCTGCAAAGTAGCATAGCCTGTAGTATCACAACACTTTTCACAAATCAGTATTTAGAGAAATAAGTAAAAAGGAACTGAAGTCTTGAAGGAGCAACTCCATATGAAACTGACTTTTTAAAAAAAAGTGGATTAGGTTTCTTTGGGAAAGAAACACCTTCTCTACATTTCTAGCAGTTATACCAAAAAATAAAAGTTTCTTGGAGATTTTGCAACACTTCCAGAGAGTATCCACAATGCTGTATATAAGTTTAACTCTAAGTATTGAAGACTGCTCCAGAAACTCAGTTAAGACCCTTCAATTCCACTTTTGTTGTATTATTTAGGCCCAAATCTACAGTATCTCCAGTTATTTTCAATAAGCAGTTACGACTAAAATAGGAATTCAAGTCCAATTATAGAATGCTAAGTCCTAATACTTTTGTCCAAGTTTCAGTTACTGAAAAGTATCAAACTATGAAAAAAATTTCAAGCCTTCCCTGTAGTTTGTAGGTCTCTACTGCATAAACTGTAGTTGCGTGTACTCTGTATAGGTCTAGCAGACTGGGGAAAAACCAAAACACAATAAAAACACGCAAAACTCACACTACCAAAAAATACATTACATAGTCACAATAGCAGTTTTAGAAAAAAAAAAACTAACATGTGTTTACCTAGCAAGAGAGAATGGAATCCAAATAGTCCAGAATGTGTTCCAGATTGAACAGTAAAAATTTTGGGGTTGCTAAAAATACCATAAAAGCTGTATTCAAAAAAATTCTCTTCTGAAAGCTGTTCAGTCTAGTTATGTTTAGGATGGAGTATTCGTGTTTGCTTTCAGCTGAATTTTCAGTCAAATATTTCTAAGTGTCTGGTCTCCATGCCTATTGTTTTTTCTCTATATACAGCAACAACGTTGCTATTCAAACCATCAAAATCCTCTCAGATGAAGATATCATGAAGTATCTTCAAGACATCATGACATTAAAGTGACTAATTGACTACCTCAGAAAAAAACAGGCAACACAACAATAGACTTGTTAAGCTCCTGTAAGTATTAATAAATATGTAAAAGCTGATTAATAACCACAAAGAAAATATTAGACACCTTATTCTAATAAGCACACCAAGCAATTGGTTTAAAGAGCACACAAAACACTACATACAAAATATTTTCCATCATGACGCTATAAAACAGTAAACCTTTTTTATTACTGGTAGTGTTTAAGACACAGACAGTGTTAGGTAATAATGGTGTCCTGTCATTATATAACCAAGTTTCTAGGTAAGGTTCTATAGCAAGGGAGCACTCCTCCTTATTAAAGATCAGATAAGTGAAATAGTACAAGGATTCTTCCTGCCTCAGCAGTTCTCTTATTTCTCACCTTACCCTCTAGACAAATATATTTTCATGCCTTTTCTGCTTCAAAGGAAAAAATGCAAAGTATAAATATCTTGAGTATTGAAGAAAGCAAATAATACCACTTTTTTATTATTTTTTATTATAATGGAAAATAACTGCTATTACAGACAGTACAAATCAAAGGCAGAAATAAGATGTTTCAAGAAGGATATTTGAAGTGCATAGAAACTAAGTGTAGAGTTATTATTTATGCAGTGAAGAAACACAAAGTACAAATACAACAGATATTACATACTTTAGGTACTAGCAGATTTCAGTTTTCATGTGTATGCACAGGGCAGATATGATTACACTAGTGTCAGATAGAATTTAGGTTTTCTGCTATGATACCTGGGTATAATGAGGTTTCTAGGCAACAGCTATATTATATTTAGGCTAGGCAGTACTCCACAGTTAAAGGGGTCCACACCAACATGGGAAGAGAACACATCTCATACATCTGCAGAAAAAGATCAAGGAAAAAAAACAAAGGGATACAGCTCTCATGTTACAATATAGAACCGAAGTGTGACTTCAAACACATTTACTAAAGGAAATGGCTACAGCTATGTATAACCAACCTTCCAAGCTGTTTAGATCCTTACTTTGCCTCCTTTTACCAAGGAGGTTAATCTCCTCAGCACACAGAGAGGACTAAAAACAGATTTTGATAGTTATGCATAAAAACAAGGCATAGGGAAATACTGAAAGACACCTAAAAGCTTAATGCCATATAGATATCCAGATATGTTTAAAAAAACAAACAAGCAAACAAAACAAAACCCCTTAGTTTTTAGATACCTAAATACTCTAACAAAATGTCTGTAAATCAGTCAGCATGATCCACATATTGTAACCCTATCAATGTTTCCCTTTGAAACCCTATCACATCTTTTGTAGAATTTAATACAGGGAGCATCAGCTAACTAAAAAGACTGCATAGAGAAGTAGTGAAAGAAAATGTGTCTGGAAATGTCTCCTGTCTACCTTTGCCTTTTTTTAAGTTTTCAGGAATCTGGTTGTATAGGTCAGAAGTTTCTTGCACATTTAGTACTTTCAGTCTCATTATCTGTAGTACTATGTAGCATCAAAAAAAATCAAACAAGTTTTCATAACTGTCACATAGATAAGTTTCAATCCAAAGGGCTACAACTCTTCAACATGACAAGTGAACATATTAGAAAGAACCTTCTATTTTATACAAGAATTTCTGGCAAAATTAGGCTTTGCAGCAAGTTAGTAGTTCTTAAAAGGAAATTCAGACATCCACTGTCTTGTCCTATGTCAGCTGCACCCAATATAGGGTGCAAGTTAAGTCTTGTACAAAAGCCTAGTTTCCTCCTCTACTTCCACAGATTTTATAGTTAAGATCTTTGATACCTTTGGTTATAAAATAACCTTCTTTTCTAGCAAAAACCTTATTTTACACAGCTCCCTAAAGCAAGTAATTATCTTCTTACCATGAATTAACCTTTTTCACCAGAACTGTTTGGACCACATAACTGCACTCAGTTATTAACCTACCAGACTACAAAAAGGTTTTAAGACCTTTATAGACAAACAGTATTATAAGCTTACTTTACTGAACAATGAAAAAAAACACCAAACAACAAAACAAACAACCCAACCCAAACCACCACAAACATGCATTGTCTGTCATTGCTTTCTGCCATGGAACCAAATTTTAAACAGAAATACAGGTTTTAAACAGAAATACAGGTTGACTTATTGAGACAACAAATATCATCAGACAAAAAAAAACCCAAATCAATAGCACCAAGCAAACACTAAAAAAGAAAAAAAAAATGGTAGCAGCTTACTAGAGGAAGAAGTCCACTCCACATAATCCAAATATTTTACTCTCCTATGCCTTCCCTGGGAGAACATTTTATGGAGTTGACTGATTTCCCTAAGCATGTCTGATGGGGCACAGCTGTGAGTCAGTACCTTGCCCTGTACAGCTGCATGAAATCTGAGACAATAATCGGTGCTCTGACTGCTGATATATGTCAGTCTCTCCATGTTGCTAATAGAAATAGGATTTGGGGGAGTGAGAGGAATAGTTTCATAACAAAATGCAGTTAATAGTCTGATGTTTAAAGTCTTACATTATCCAAGAAATAATGTTTGTATGCAGGGACAGACTATCTAATAATCACAATGGAATGGAGTTGGCCTAGCTGTTTCTCTGGACTAGCTGAAAATGCTTGTTTGGCCTATTCTTTACCTACCTTCCATCTCACTGCAAAGTTGAATGTATGTGATTTGCTGTGTTTTACAGAGGATGTGGCATCTGAAGCCTCAGTCTCTAACATATTTTTTATTTCCATTAAAATAAAACATGTACACCACTACAGACAAAGCCTTTGCATAAATTCCCACAGCAGTCTAATGAGAAAGCACATCACTCTTTTCTCTGTGCATGTGTTGAAGGTTATCATCAGTGGATTCACATCCAGTGGGGTATTTAGTTATTAGATTGGAGTACCTAAGGCCAGTGGATATAAATCTGAGTATTCTGTTTCCCACTTGTACTCCCTACAAAAACAAATGTTCCTTAAAAACTGTAGGCAATGAAAATCTAGACCTGGACATACCTGCAGCCTCAGTCTCTCACATTTGCAAACACTGATTTATTCCATAATCAAGATTTAGACTAAAAAGAAGTTAAGCTAATAGAGGATCAAAGAAATAAGTGGTAATATATGAGAAACTCACAGAATGAAATAGAGTAAAACACATAGTAGGCACTCATGAAGAAAAGACAGAAAAAAAATGGACAGAAAGCATTTAAATAACTAATACAGACACTGGCTGGGAAAGAATGGGGCAAGACTTCCAGATTCAAACAAAAAAGATGAAGAAAAGATGGACATAAGCATTTTAATAATGCTTACAATAATGGATACATGGTGAAAATAGGGATTAATATTTGATTTTAAAAGCTGATGTTAAAGCTCAGTCTTTTAAAAAAATTTAGCCACCACATCCATTAGTTTGTTATTTATTTGAGTGAACACTAGTATTGCAAAAATTATTCAGGGTAATTATAATATCATTAATGACTATGCAGGGATTATTGGTTGCAGCTTTGGAGACTACTGCTAACATTTTTATTGGGTCTGTAAGCATGTTCCATTTTTCCAGAGGCCATGGCAGATTTTCACCTATCCATCTGTACTTTCTTGATTAAAATTTGTATATGTATTATTACTTTTAATATAGATAATGTGTATCCAAATATGTGTATTCTGTGTTTCTTTGACTCAGATCTTCAATTTTATAATCATAGTGACTTTTAAGGAAGCTCACAATTCTTTAAGCAGGAGTCAACTATTATGACTAGATTTTTTTTCTTGAAATTAAAAAAAAATATAAAAGCTGCATTTCACTCAAAATTAGCAAAACGTACTCATTTCAGAATCATCCAGCTTCCAATATACGTCAGGAACATGACCGTCTTTTGTCTTAAATGCTTTTCTTTGTAATTCACCAAAATCTTCTTGTTTAACAATATCTTGTGTATGTGCTTTCCCTTTCTAAATACATCTCTCTTTCTTCTGGGTGGAGAGACACAGTATTCCCTTCTAGTTCTCGCAGTCTTATCCTGACTTTAGGAAGAACAAGAGTGATGAAATTTTTGGTGGCTAGAACGTTTGGGGTGCGGGTGCAGAAAAAAGAAGGATGGATCCCCCACAACATAGAGTGACTGTGATATGCTGTGATCTACCTTTCACTGATGCCAGCACTAGATGCTTTCAGGGATTTTGGGATCATTCAAGTCACAGACACTTGGACAACTGTATTGTCATGTGTTTTTCTATTACCTTCTACAATTCCAATTTAGGATGCACAGACCACTGCTTTGATGGTATACAGGTGGTTGTATGTTTAATATCAAAGTCACTAAATACACTGATGACAGTTTTGATTTTTTTAATTGCTTCTCACAGTATCAGACAACATTCATAATTATTTTTACTATTTTTACTATTTCATACTCTGATACAGTTTGCTAATGTCTTGCTTCAAGTCTTGCATATTCAACAGCTTTCTCTGCATGATGAATTGAATACCATCCCTTCTTTTCACTCCAGACTTAGCAGGAGTTCACAAGGCTACATAAGCACATAAGCATTAGAGTCTTCCATGATGCTGAAGCTTGAGATGTGTAATAGAGGAGCCATGCAGATACTTAATGCCTGATGTTATACGGCACTTCTCACTCAGCTTGGGCAGGTGGGGAGTGTGAGGTGACACAGCATGGGCAAGTTGAGAAGAGTTCTTATTGAATCAGCACTCCTAAATTTCCACATCTGTAAGAACAACACAGGAACTCCATTTACCACAGCAGAAATAGAATTTGTTATCCAAGGAATATCATAGTTTTCATGCTATATAGTTTTAAACAGTGTAGCACTCATGGTAGTTTTCTTTGGTTTACTATGTTTGCATTCTGAAACCCTAATTGTCTAAAACTGGCTGTGATTTGCCACAGCTCCTTTGACAGGATCCACATTTCCTAGATGACATTTCAGTATTTTTCCTGAAATTAACATAACTATTTTCAGGTACCTTCTTTTTATTACTCATTACTGCCTGAGTGCAACAATAACCTGAAAAGTCACTAGCTTTCTCTGTTATGTTGGAGCGCTACGGTTAGCTTTGACTTACTCATGTGAGTCAATGAAAGTATGTGCAGTTTAACTAATACACCAATCTTCTGCCAATGAAGTTAAATCACTGGTCAGACATAGATTTCAGTTTCAGGTAGGACAAGCTATGATCTACATTAAAAGTAAATTTTATATAAATTAATTTATCCAAGTAATATCCAGTAAACTTATACAGAAACCTGAATGATGCCTTTGATGGTGATAAACAGCCTTTTATCACATACTTCTGTCATAGAAACCACTGACAGTGTACTTATGCTTGTGCATTTGGTCTACCAGAATAGAGATTTTTAGGGTATATTCTGTTAAATTTGCTTTCATTACACTTACAAATTTGTATAAAAGCTCCAGAAACAAACAGACACTCTTGACACAGCACCTCAGGAGAAGGCCCTTCAGATTTCAGGCAATTTTTCAAGACAGTAATTCACAAAGTTATTCTTTACCATTCCCTATTAAAATAAGAACTGAGAATTTAATAAAAAAGTGTATTTTTTTAAAAAAACATTTAATTTCATGCAAAGTTGTGAAGCTATAGTAATTAACAATAAAAAAAATTGTGATTACTAATGCATTAAGCAATGTTAATTATTACACTTTCTGTTCTTATTCTCCACTGTGTCAAACAAATTATACTACTTATCAGTAAGATACAATTTTTAAACATTAATATTTATGGATTTTTGTCATGATGAAACACACAAAAACTAATAGCATAACTATCTCTGTTTCAACATGATATTTATTTTTTCAAATACAATATTATGAAATACATTTTTCAGTTGGAACACTATTTCTATAGCTTAAAATATGTTTTAATGCCTAAGCATTTATTATATATTTATATATTCGTTCAGCATTTTTAAAGTATCTCATTTATACATACAGCAAAACTGTTGCTTTCCTGCTTATGCATTTCTTCTCTTGGATTTCTCACATCCATAGATCATCTCCTGAGGTTGTAGGCACAGAGCCTGTATGGATTGCCTGATATAAATTTCATGTCACTTGTGGAGAGAAGATAACAAGTTAAAAAGTTTGACCATGGTTAGAGCAGAGTTTTCAGTGACTGCAGTAGATAATATTTATGATAATGATTTTTTATGTCCTGACACAGAATAAGATCATTGCTGTATCCAGAGAATTTCTCCTTATGGCATAGATTTTCTTCCACTTTTTGCCTGGCACAATGGTGTCTTGATTGCTGATTGATTATTTAAGTATTATGGCGATACAAAGGACAAGGTTTTTTGGGAGACAGTGTCTTTCAGATAGACACACTGACACAGTCAGAGAAAAAAAAAGAAAAAAGCACAAAATTTCAAGCACAAAAGCTTTTCTACAGCCAATCTATATCTTCAATATAAATAAGTAACAGGTAGAGTCTGCAGGCAGTAAAATTTTAGAGAACTTCATCCACCAAAGAAATTAACTGCACAGACACATTTCATTACACGGTATCATCCAATCTTTCATTCAGACTGGACAGCCTTAAATGTTTGTCATTTATTCTTTTAGAAGGGCTACAATTCCCCACCATATTGCCACAAATCAAGTGCATGTTGCTTTGTTATCATATGCTCCCTCATCTTCAGATGACAGTTTGATGTAGCTCATGAGCTTACACATATCTATTTTGTGTTTTTCGTGACACACAGTTGATTTTTGATGTTATATATAGATTCAGCACCTGTGAGTTTAGAAGCCTAGACTTATAAGGACCTTCAAGGGAAGCAAGATTTATGGGTGCAAATTTGTGTCAGAAACATACCATTATTGTTTAAAAAACCCCTTACACGTTATATATAACCTTTTTGCTGCTGACAACATTTGGAAGAAGATAGTTTAGAGTAATGCTAAGGCACAGGCTTTTTGCAAAATTGCTGGCTATACATCCTTAACTTGTGCTTAAATGAAAGCATGGTTCTCTTTGAAGTTACTGGCTCAGATAGTTGCATCCCTGTTGGCATTTTTGTCAGTGGTCTCAGCAGACAGAAGCACCTTGTCTCTTGAATAGCTTTTGGTTAAAGCCCAACTGATAAGTACAACTGCTCCCAGAGTTAAACTAATTCAGTGGACAGATAAAAGGATTTAATTCTCCAGCTTTCCCAAAGCTGCTCCTTTTGAAACAGTAAATTCAATGGACGGAAAACAAAACATATAAGCCTTCCTAAGATAACCCAGACAATCACCAAATTAAATCTAAGTCTTATGTAAATGCATTCTTGGTATTTGACTTGATATTGCCCATAAGCTTTCTAGTTCTTTACATATTAGAGTCTTTTTGTCTTCAGTATAAAATACTTCAAATCTGCACTTCCTCCTGCATCTGCAAAGCTCAGGGAATCTGACTAGGTTAGGCAGGACAGGCTTTTAGCCCCAAACACTTTTTGGCTGAAGGTTAATTACTGGGTTAATGCAGACAGAGAACTGAAATTTGCCTACCTTGGCTAGCAGCCTTTACTACAGTTTATATATTCTTATGGGATTATAATAAACATATAACAAAGCACTAACATAGGGAGCTGTCTCTACTGATCTAATGCCCCAGATGGTGTTCAGCACTCCTGTGGTAGTACACAGGCTCGTGGGATCAACTAACATAGAGTCCAGTTTATGCTAACTACTCAGCACAGAGGGTATGCCTACAACATTCTTTGCATGTGACAATTTGGGGGGATTTTTTTTAGGTATTGAAGTGTGTTTACACACTTCTGTAGGTCATTTTCAAACACTTCATATCTACTGTGGAGGTCTATCTGTTGTATTGCTGATACTGATCCTGAAGGTGTAGTTCTCTCATTATTGACTGATTACTTGTTGCTCATAAGTGTTTCAACCCTGATTTGGCTCAAATCAAGTGAACAGAGAAGTTTTTCCCCGTGAGAGTTATATTATTAAGTTTTATGCCATACATCATTCAGCTCCTTGGAGATCAGCAGAGGTCCTGGATCACCTT
The DNA here is from genome assembly GCA_036023395.1 of Myiotriccus ornatus. Lineage (NCBI taxonomy): Eukaryota > Metazoa > Chordata > Aves > Passeriformes > Tyrannidae > Myiotriccus > Myiotriccus ornatus. The sequence continues at coordinate 74,010,004 of JAYRBT010000082.1, read as the reverse complement.
TATTTCTGGGGAGAGAAAAATATTCAGGACACCTTTGTAAGTGACTGCTAGAATAATTAAGCCACTTAGAATGCAAGGATACAGAGGAGTGACACCTAGGACATCTGGTAGTGCTGGAACAAGAGCAAAGGAGAGAAAGCTCCCCAGAAGACAGCAATAAATCTGGACCTCAGGGAGGTGCTTATATCACATGTCAATAGAAAAAGAGGCAAGGATAAATTTTGACCAGGAATGCAACCACTAAGCTCTATTTTACTGTGAACAGTGCACAGAGGAATAATAAAACCCACAGACAAGAAGGCCATTATCATTCTGACAATGAGATGTCTCTTAAAAGTCTGAATTTTTTTCTCAATTTCAGATTCTGAAAACAGACTTTAAGGAAGCTACAAAGCACAGGCACTGTGTTTTCTGAAGAAAGTCTGAAACATTCTCCTTTGTGTTAGGTTAACCCTAATTTTTACAGGTGATGTGTAATAAGAGTAATAAAGCATAACTTTGCTTTTTTGCCAAATGGCATAGATGCATGATGTGCTGATACACACTGGTATTTTTTAGGTTATTCTCCTCCTGCCCAAGAAGGATAAAATGCATTTAGGTCAGTCTGAGGAACTGATTTATATTGTTTCAGGAATAATGCGTTTTAGAGTGTTGTCTGACTTTGCCTATCTATTTATAATTCCTGGTCCAGCTCACTCCTAGACATGCACCCCATCATGCCTTTTCTCTTCTTAATGTGCTCAAAATGATGACTTTGAGCTGTCCTTCCTCTTTCACTTCTGCCTGGGACATCAGAATTACACTACTTCCTAAGTAAATATATTTGAGTATTGAAAAACTAAGTCCAGTTCAAATTAATTTGTTTCACAGTTTGATCAGTGCCCTAGATGTAGGTTTCATAGCACTTTACAGGGTACATTTCATAGCATTGTATCATCACTGTATGAGGTATATTTCACATCTTTTTATCATGGTTTTTTATAAGATATACTTGATAGCATTTTATGTAGCCACTTTACCAGATAGCATGATAAGCATCTTAGCAGTAAACTTTTAGGGCACTTTTCATGGCATACAGTTGCCTCCAAATATAAAAGCACAGAAACAGAGATAGAAGATGTGAGGAACAACATTAACTCCTGTTATTCTGATGAAAGTAATTGCAAAACTCAACTTACTGTACAGTATATCTTTTTGTACCAGGAAATGTAATACGGGATTTTGTGCACAGATGTTTTCTGTTTGGTTCTTACATGATAGAGCTGCACTCCCACAGGTGTATTACCAGTCCAGTAGTACTTATAATATCTCTGTATATCCTGCTAATGTATTCTCTTTTTCTCATATGTTTTTTTCTGCTTCCTCTTCTCACAAATCAGTTCCAAGTCCTCTTACAGAACACAGTCCTGCAGAAGTGCAGTCCCTACCCTTATTCATCCAAGCTCCTTGCACATTCAGAGGTGCTCTGCAGACAAGCTCTCCAGGCAAAGTCCTCAGAATTAACTCAGGCATTAGACAAACTGTCAGGGTACCAAAATGCAGAAGTAAAAGGAGTAACATACATTCAGTTTTCCTAGTAGCTGGAAAAAGCCAGAAGGAAGTAAACCCAAAATTGATCATTTGTTTTTTTATTTGTTGTCATGGAAAATAAACAAAAACTACCAATAACTTCTGTTTTTTTTCCATACTTCTTACAAGCCCAGCATATTTGCCACCATGACTGTGGAGAATAGAATCGTTAGCAGTCTTCCAACACCTGCCATATATGAAAAGATAATAAGAAAAAAAAAAGAGATTATGTTTGGAGAATTTAAAATTAGGCTTAGAAGGGTTGGAATGGGTTTCTTTGGTCTGAAAAGGAGAAGGGCGGAGAAATTACAAGATCTGAAGCTTGTAGCTGAACAAAATCTTGATATAACTTGGTAGGAAAAATTACTCAAAAACTCAACTCAGCAAAGCTTTTACAGCACACAAAACATATCCATTATAAACAGCTTGTGTAAAATATCACTGGCTAAGAAAGCATATTGAAAGTGGCATAACATAATAGTGCTAAATGAATAATTTTATTACCCCCCATCCAATACAGTGACCTGTAAGAGCAAGTCCATGATGACTTCTAGAAGTCCATCATGAAACTCCCAAATACTTTCTAAACTGGCATATCAATCTACTCATTAAAAGAGTAAACATGCAGAAAGCCACACATACATTTTTACATAATCAATTAAAAAAAAAATAGAGGCAAGACAGAATTAAAAACTTGTTTAGTTTAGGCTTTAAACTTTTTTTCAACAATTTCTGTTTTAAAAATTCCATATTTTAAATCATTCACATTTTATTGTAAGATACACTTCATCTTTTTTATTGAATTCATTAAAATTTAAAAGAACTCTGAAAAGTTTATTTAAAGTTGTACAAAGTCAAACCTCCTACGTGCAAAATACCACACCTTGCAAGTTCATTAAGAGGTAAAGTAAAAATATCAACAATGCAGCCTCTCTTGAAGGGAGGACTACAAGAACCTGAGCAAGATCTTGAGATGCCATCCAGCTGCGTATCCTGAAGTTCTGCACAGAGAACTTCAGAGAGATCTCAGATTACGCATGAAGTCTTTCACCTTGAGGGTAGTGAGGAAAACTAATATTCAACTATAATTCAGGGTACAGACTGCACAGAAAATTCTGGCTTGGTACATGGAATTGTCACATGATTTCTTCCAAAGATGTGCATTCAACTTTTTCCAACCAATTAAATAATTTTTTGCAGTAATGCTTAATGCTCAAGGAAAGATTTCTTGAGCCAAAGCTGCAGACCATCAACACCACTAATACTTACAAGACTAAACAAGGACTCAAATAAATGTAAAGATGTGAGTTCCACAGTATACCCGTAACCAGAGAAAAGACTGTTTATAAATAAGGCCAAAGCAAAGGGTGAAAAACAGAAAGCAGGTTTCCTCCTTTCTGTATAGTTGGGAAGCCTAAATGAGAAAAGTAATGTACAATTTGAGCACGGCAAATTGTTTAATCAGTCCCACAGCATTTTTAAAAAAGTAATTATTCTCTCATCATTTCGGGGCCATTAATCTGTATAGTAAAGTCAAATGATGTTTCTGTGTGCTAGTAAACAGGGAAATAGAAATTTTAGTAGTGGTTTGCTGTTGATGCATCAGATAAATTCTCTGTCTGTCATTCTGATACTCCACAGAATAACCAAACTCTGCAACACAGTCTTCTCATACCAGCAATATTAAATCTAAAGAAATCTGACTCATAAAGAGCATATCCTTCACATACTGCTCCTAGTGATACTGGCAGGTCTGTTACTAGAAGATCTACTGAAGCTGCTGTAAAAACTGTCTGATAGCACAATGGTAATTTGCAGTGTGAAGGCAATTGAAGATGCCATAATTAATATGTTTTCATGAACTGCTTCATTTTGTGACCATTACTTTTTCTTTAGGTTCTATAGTCAGAATTTGCAAGTAGCACCTTCTGCCTGCTGAGCTGTTGATGAAGTATGTGACTTAAAAGTCACATAACTGTCTGGCTCCCATTATGCTTCCTACGGTGCATCACAAGAAAGAAAATGACAAAATCTTAAATTTTGTCAGACTTCCAAAGTATCTTACATAATTCTAAAATCAAATCTGCTATGTTGCTCCAGTATCTGTTGAAGGGAAAACACAGCAGGGCACAAGATTCATACACAAGATTCCTGCATGCGCTGATGATGATATTCTGACATAGATGATTGAGAAGTTGATAAGCAAAGATGCTCTGCTGGACCTGGTACTTACAAACAAGAATGAACTGGCTGGGGTTGTGAAGGTCAGGGACAGTCTTGACAGCAGGGAGATGGTGGAGTTTAACATCCCAAGAAAAAAAACCAAAACAACAAAAATCAGGATCATGATCCTAGATTTCACAGGAGCAGACTTTGGCCTGTTGAGGGATCTACTTGGAGGAATTTCACGTCTATGGTTATGAGAGAGAAGAGGGGTGCAAGAGAGCTGACCGACCTTCAATTTAACATAAAAGCACATGTGAAAGTCCCTCCTAAGGGAGAAAATATTTTCATGTTCAATGGCTTTTCACTGATTTACCTGGGAGGACACACATTATTTTTAATTTAGTTCTCAATCCTATTCCAAAGAAAACTTTAAAATTATCAACTTTGTCACTTGCCAGAACATTAATGTGTTCTCTTCCAAATTTCTCATTTAAAAATATCAGATTTCAATGAGGGAAAAAAGAAGGAACTCTCTATAAAATAGATGACAAATAACATGTACCATAAAAAATGGCAATCATAAAATGTTTTTGACACTGGAATTGAACTTTAATAGTAAGTAAAGTAGTAAGAGCTGATTACATTCTTATCCATTTCTTATGAATATATGTTTAAATATTACATCATATTTTACTGGCACTTTTTTTTCAAAAAAAGCATATTTTCTTTTTTTTTTTTTTTATTCATGAACAGATGAAAACATTAAATTCTACACTGAAGTAACATCTGGCTTATTTTTATTATTTCCCTTTCTTTGTCTTGTAATGTTGCTCACTTTAACTGGATTATCAACAAATACGGAGAACAAAGCAAATAAAACTCAGTGAGTTCACGTACACAGATAGAAGGCCTGATTCTGCAACTTCCCCCTTACAAAACTAACGTTAATCATGTAAGAAAGGATCTATGGGTTCAGGACTAAGAGAAGAAGGAAGAAAACAACATTGTAAAGCATCTAATGGAAAGATAAAAGCTGTAATTTAAGTTCCATAGGGGTCACTGAAAGGGTTACCATCGTGGTGTCTGTTTGCATGCAATCTTAGCTCCAATCACAAATCAACTACGGAGACACAGTAAGACCCGTATTTTAAAAGTTTCAAGATGACGAAATAATGAGTAAGTAAATGAAAATGCACAAACATGGGGGCAGAAAGACAGACACTTTCAGCCATGCCAGTTATAAGTTTTCTGTCATGACATAAACATTTCAATAAATATATGTATAAAACAAAACTCTGGATGATAAACTTCTAAAAAATTCCTTGCTTGATATGGACAGCAGCAAACAGAAACAAAAGAATAACAACACTCTAAGACCTCCAGAAAGGTCAGACCTTGGAGACTGTTAAAACTCAAGAACATGAGCAGAATAAATTGTGCAGCTTTCTGGTTTTACATTTTTTACACTTATATGTTACAGAAGATGGACTGTAGCATTGATAACTTGTTTTAGCATGTAAACATTTTCTTGATCTAGCCTAGAAGAGAAAAGAATAAGTTGACTAATGCTCCATGTTTTATATTTTTAATAGTGAAAGTTATTAACTACAAAGAACATCAAAACAAGCTGCTGATGAGCATGCAGCATTTCACCAGAAGCAAAGGATAAAAATAAAATATCTTCCTCATAGCAATAGTGCATGTACCCCAGCTGATATTTGGTCTTGCATGGAACAAGATTAATTAACAACAGTTAAAAGGAATTTAAAAAACTTGCGCATTTCTCTCAAGCCCAGAAGACTTTGGAATAATTTAATTTAAATAAATTTAATATAAACCATATATTGAGCTAGTAAGAAACCTTGGGGCCAGTGAAAGGTATATACTAATTTTAATGCCAGTAAAAACATCAGCTCATATTTTGAACTGATACTGCCAAAGTCACATGAAGTGAACAAAATCTGAGCTAGAAGAACTTTCTCTTTGTTTCTGTGGTAGACTATCAGAGAACACATTTGTAAGGTTAGAATTCTTGGGACCTAATAAACATAACTGGGGCCTAATAACAGGAATTGTATATGTTTAGACACAGGCCAGATATCTTGCTGTAGGACACAAACTAGCCAGAAGTTTGAGTGTCTCTATACAGACTTCTTGAGAAGATCAAGAGGATTTCTAGATGGAAAAAGCATGTTTTATTAAAATATAAACTCAAAATTAAAAATTACCAGGTAAGGCAGAATAACTGTAAATACAAAGAATGAAAATGAAAATGGAAAAAATAGGCCTTACAAAAAAGTTTTGTCACCTTATATTTTTGCTTCCAGTGTTGGTTTGAGTCAAGATAATGGCCTTCTGGTTTGTGATAAACCCTTCAGTTCTCATTGGTCCACAGAAACTTTCTCTTCTTCACAGGTCCTCATCAAGTGATATTACAACTTCTCTTAGGCATTTTTTAATTCAGGTGGACAAAAGATAGACCAGACATGAGGCTAGACCCATCCTCACTCACTGTTTTTCTGCTTAGATTCAATGAGGATGTTCAAAGAATGTGCCGTGCACTTTGCTCTAAGCCTTTCAAGCAATGGAGTTACAAAAAAATTCTTTTACTCTGTCTGATCCAGATTTTTGGGCATAAAATCTAAGAGTAGATTATGAACCTATTTTTGATATAATTTGTAGCACCTTATGAATTTTACTTAGGACCCAACTGTTGTATCCAATTTCACTAGTATTTATAGTTGTGGCAACTATAAATGGACCTGCAGAATTTAAGCTGTGAATGAATCATGAACAGGACAAACAAATTTGTTCTGTGATCTTAATATGTGTAGCAGGGCACCAGGGCTATGCTACTGTGTATGCCTAATGGAATTAAGTAATTAAATTCCTGGGTCATGCTGCTATCCTTCAGCACAGACGAAACAATGGAGTCCTTTGAAACAATGAAATTGATCTGAAAGTAGGTGGTCAACTGAATTTCAAGCCACCTGCACAAAGTAGAAGTATTTGACTGACAGTTAGAAAAGTACTTCATGACTAAGTTTGGATAATTCTGGAGATTTCTTCAGGAAACTCCTGCTGTCCCTAGTCCAACTTGTGTACTTAAGTGTTAATTAACATCTTGTGCAGAGATTCCCAGGTAGTTCCCGCTGGTGAAATGATTAAATTTTACACAGATAAGACACTTGTAAATAGTCTATGATAAATTCTGTATGTAGTTAAGATAATAAATAGCAATGGATTATGCATGTACTAGAGTGTTCACATAGGGCCATGGATTAAATTAAAAACTAAGCAAAAGAGCAGTTTCGGGAAATTGATATGAATATTCTCAAGTAACTGAAATAAACAGGTATTCATGTACAACAGTAATGAGGCCTGTCTACATGCATGTAGACTACCCTTGGATACAGCTATAGTGTTTAAATGCTTCCGAAACATGTTTTTTTCTGCAGAGGAATGATAAGAAGAGGTTAAATGACATACTGAAGAAAATGCAGCTCATCACCTTTGAAGGAATTGGGACTCTTAATTTTAGCTGCAATTTTACGACAATTCCATCCCAAGCCAAATTTTGCAGAGCATGTCTATGAAAATGCTTGTAGGTTTTACAGCCACAGCAGCAGCCTGGCCTAACTGCTAATATCCTCTGAGAATGAAAGGATGAGTTCTAAAATAGCAACAAAAGTTCTAAAACAGAGTTTATTCTACCACACAGAAGGTATGCTGCAAAAGCTGTTTGGCTTTATAAGTGATTAGGCCATTTATGGCTACTAAAATGTCATGCTAACTTCAGAATAAAATATTGCATGATCAGGAAAACATTAAATCAAGAGAGGGCCCTGAAATAATAAACAAGGAAGAAACTGTCAGACTCATCAGAAAGGTGGAGAAAAATTTAGTCAGTCCTTAATTCAGTCATAAAGTATTATAAAACAAGGACAACGTCTGAATGAAATTTAGTATGGTGCTATTACCAGTATTCTCTGCGTGCCTCATGTTAGTATGAACCTCAGAGTGTTTCCTGTTTTCATATTACTTAAGATAAAAATTCTTCTTGTCTAGTTTGGAGGAAAGAAGGTTAAGGGGTAGCCTCATTGCTCTTTCCAGCTTCCTGAAGGTGGGGGGAGGGAGGTGCTGATCTCTTCTTCCTGGTATCCAGTGACAGGGTGAGTGGGAATGTTTCAAAGTTACGCCAGGGAAAGTTTAGACTGGACATTAGAAAGCATTTCTTTACTAAGGGAGTGGTCAAATGACGAAATTGGTGTTGGATAGGGAGAGGGAACCCCAGGCCAGAGGCTTTCCCTTTACCTCTTGCTCCGGGGGGGAGAGTGCCCTCCCCC